>SJYO01013849.1:0-134255 GCA_006410555.1 Capra ibex | reverse complement strand
GGTGGTGGGGGTGGTCATCGTTACTCACATGGATCATGATCTGGAACCAAACCTATGGTAAAAGGTTGTCTTCCTTGGTCACAAGGAATTTCTTTACAGACTAAGATCTTGACCCCGTTCATCACAGGTTCTCATAGACATCACGGTTTTTTAGCTCCTTCAATTTTTTTTACTTTTTTACGTAATTTCTCCAATACAGTTTCTCTATCCTCGGTTGACTTTCTCAAAGATTACAGACTTTGTTAAAACCGTTGTTTTTTTCATCATGACCTAATATTGGATTTGATGTTTTATTCATGGGTACTCAGGTAGTCACGTCAAGTGAGTGAGTCAGTACAGGTTGAGAAACATTGGGGTACCTGACGTCGTGCGGTCCGGAGGGACAGGTAGTGGTTGAGGACCTCAAATGGGGTTGAGTACAGGTAGTTCAGTCACTACGGTAGGTTGACAGAGTAGGAGACAACAGGGGAAGAGGGCGGAAGTTAGAAAGGGTCGTAGTCTCAGAAAAGTTTACTCAGTCGAGACACGTAGTCCACTGGTTTCATAACCTCAAAGTCGAAGTTGTAGTCAGGAAGGTTACTTGTAAGTCTTGACTAGAGGAAATCCTACCTATACTTAGGTATCAATATGTGTATTTACTAACTTATTCACTTACTGCCTTTAGAGGCACAGTCTCCTTAAAGTTTTTTATATACATCTATGACTCGAGAGTTCCGCTCCTTCTTATTGAGGGTGGGGAAGTTACACCCGACGTGTACAACTGAAGGAAGGTTGCTTACGTTACACCGTTCCGCTCACCCTTCTAGTTGAAATGGTACCTCTTCGGACTGTTTGAGACGGAGTCGGTCGGGTGAGTCCAGCCATCGTTGTCACTGTTTAGTTCTACTACCATACATAGGAACTATCTTGCACTACTTTTTCCACGAAATGAAGAAGAGGGGATTTGGGTGTTGAGATGAGGTTAGTACTCTTTTTGTGGTCTGTTTAAGACCTTATTCGTGTAAGATGTTTTATGGAGTGGTTATGGGGATTTTTGACAGTTCTAGTAGTCTTTGTTCCTTTCAGACTCTTTAATAACATCGTCCTTTTCTGATTCTTTTGTACTGATGACTTATATATATTACACAGTAAGACCTCCTCTAGGACTGTAATCCATCTCTGATTCCTTTAGACTCACTTTGTACCTGTAATCAAGTATTATTACACGTTTATAGACAAACAATTAACATTATTTACATTCTACGATCATTATCACCTTTCACCTGTTACCGTATACCCCCCCTAAGAGACATGACACAAGAGTTAAAAAGAGATCTAGACACCCGGGTACCTAACATCGGGTGGTCCGAGGAGACGGGTACCCTAAAAGGCCCGTTCTTATGATCTCACCCCACGGTAAAGGATGGCGTTCTCTAGAAGGACTGGGTCCCTAGCTTGGGTGCACAGAACGTAGAGGACGTAACCATCCACCTAAGAAATGGTGTCACGATGGGCTCTTCGGGGTCTAGATTTCGACAGGATTTTTTTAGTTCAGATTATTTTTGTTTGAATGGAGAAGGGACTTCGGGACACGAAGGAGGTTCTAGGGTACCCTGAACCATGGAGGGGGAGGTACCGGGACTCCCGTAAAGGGGCTCGGATAGGGGTGGTCTGGGATTTGGAGAGGTACCGTGTGGTTGGGACGACAAGAGTTGAAACATTGGGAGTCTAGGAGACTCTTCCCCTCAACGTAGAAGATCTTTGACAAACCTCTGTTGGTCGACACGAACATGTGTCTACGAGACTAGACAAGGTCTTTGTCGGACAGGGTCCCGGGAAGAGACCTCTGACGGAAGACGTCATTCAGAGGAACATAAGGTACCAGACCCCAGAGAGAAGTCTCCGTCTCTTGTCAAACTAATGAGGCCTGTTTCGAGGTCCGGGTATCAGGTCCATACGTGGGGGTGAGGACAGGTTAAGGAAGAGACCCCGAGTCCCCCGGGAGACGGAGTCACCCCTAGTCGATGAATCTTAGTCCTTCCAACCGAAATCAGACGTAACAACCGGGCGGACTTCGGCACTTCGGTAAGATAAAAATTTCGGGAACCAAAGAGACACAGAACGAGTCTTCCACCGACCACGAGGTCCTGAGACGAGCCCTATTTACGAGACAGAAAACGAGAAGGGAGACAGGAGGTGAAAATACGGTAGCGGTTATGGCACAGGAGGGGGGCCACGACAGTCCCCTTCGACCCGAACATTAAGAAGGTCCCTTCCGAAATCTTTCTTTCTTTAATTCGGGTTAGTTTCACAGTCCAGACTCAACACACATACAACGCCACATCCACTCTCCTCGAATTGTGTCGAGGGAAGACACAGTGACAACAGAGGGAGGGGAGAGGGAGTGGGGGTGGAGTAGTATTGCATCTGGGAACACCCAGAATTCTAAATAATCCACTGTTATCCTCGATTAGTACCTCTTCCTTTACCGTTGGGTGAGGTCACAAGAACGGATCTTTTAGGGTCCCTACCTCCTCGGACCACCCGACGGGAGACACCCCAGTGTGTCTCAGTCTGTACTGATTTCGTTGAATCGTCGTCGTCGTCGTCCTCGATTAGTTTCTCTATTCAGGGGTATACTCCACTTCGGGTGGGTTGGTCTTCGGTTAGTATCGTCGTCGGAACAGTCCACTCTAGACCGACGTCCATGTGTGTGTGTGTGTGTGTGTGTGTGTGTGTGTGTACGTGTGTGTGTGTACGTGTGTGTGTGTGTGTATGTGAAAGGAGTCTCGAAAGGGTAGTGACAGAGGCACGAAGGGAAGTCGTAAAAGTAGAGTCCCGAGAACTGAAAGAAATTACGGACACTCCGGGCTCAAATACGGAGGTCGAGTCTGAACGGGAAACCGGAGGTCTGGGAGGATAGATCGACAGACAAACTGGAACTGTGTACGATAGAGTTTCCTTGGAGGTCTTGTTGTGTAGGAGACGATTCGAGTGTCGGAAGGACAGGGGTCTAGAGTGAGAGGTCCTCACCACTACGACTGATAGAGTGATATCTTAGTGGTCTTTAGGACGTCTTTAGTCTTTGATCGGAACCACCAGATAGGAAGTGGAAACACAGGATGAGGTAGTGATTTAGGATTCGGGAATTGAGGTTTTATGGGGAAATTTTTTTTTTACCCCCATATCAACGAAATGTTATAACACAACCAAAGACGACATGTTACTATACTTAATCGATACACACATGTATATAGGGGAGGGAGAACTAGGAGGGTAGGTCGGTGGGGGTAGGGTGGAGAGATCCAGTGGTGAGTCGTGGCTTGGTTCGAGGGACATGATATCGCCAAAGGGGGATCGATGGATAAAATGTGTACAATCACAACCGACGAGTCAGGACAGACTGAGAAACGTTGGAGTGCCTGACGTCGGAGTGCCTGACATCGGGTGGTCCGAAGAGACAGATACCTTAAGAGGTCCGTTCTTATGACCTCACCCATCGGTACGGGAAGAGGGCCCCTAGAAGGGTTGGGTCCCTAGTTTGGACCCAAAGGACATAAAGTCCGTCTAAGAAATGACAAACTCGGTGCTATCATCGCATATATATCATCGCATATATAGGGTTAGAGGGTTAAATGGGGTGGTGAGGGGAAGAGAGTGGGTGGGGTGGTACAGGTGGGTAGATAAGAGACGTAGACGTAGAGGTAAAGACGGAACGTTTATCCAAGAGACACGGTAAAAAGATCTAAGGTGTATATACATACACACGATTCAACGTAATCAACACAACCTGGGAAACGTTGGGGTACCTGACATCAGACGGTCCGAGGAGACAGGTATTATGGAGAATTTAGGTAGACGACCAGAGGTGGGAACGACAGGGACGACATCAGGATCGACGGAGATAGGGATTCGGGCTATCGACAACGTCGGAACAATGACCTGACGACGTGGGAGAGGGTCGGGGAAGGTCCGAACGAGGAGGGTCGTCGGTTGGACTGTAAGCCTTTTGTATTTTTGTCAACATTAATTCAGAAGATTCTCCCTGGGTAGTCAGAGTGTTACTTCTGGACTTAGGGGACTTAGGAGCGGGACTTGATAGACCGGAGTGTCCTAGACCGGAGAGTCGAGTGGTCGGAGGGTGGAGGTAGGGGGTAGGAAGGGATTTACCCCCACCGTGACCGGGAAGGAGTCGGGGGTCTACGTACTACGAAGGGTGACACCCCAAGACGTGTACACTAAGAAGACGAACCTTACGAAAGGGGAGGGGGTTGAAACCGGATCGAGTAAGGACCAGTTTGAAGTCAAGAGTCGAGTTTCAGTCTAGGGGAATATCGAGTGACGAGGGACTCGTCGGTCAAAGAGGTCTCGGGAATAACGAGACATTAATGCGTTGAGACTTACTACGAACCGGAGTCCGTACGGGTCAGTGTACCCCCGTCCCTCTATAGAGAAACGGAGTTCGACAGTAGGGTCGTGATCGTGTCACAGACTAAGGTCGGTCTCGAGTTATTGACAAGAAATGAACTTACTCACCTGGGAGGATTGTTGGGATTCTTCATTCAAAAATAATAGGACTAAGGACGTGTCGAGTCTCTATGAGTTGTTGGTTGGACCAGTATGTCGTTAAACATCGTCTCGGTGTTAAATTTGTCCCAGTTCAATGTAGATTTCGAGAGCCAGTTATAAAAAAGGACTGGACAGGGAGACATAGTCACTCTGGATACCCGGTCTTTCGAGGGTTCCGAAGAAAGGAGGACTGGTCCGTGAAGGGTGTAACCTCCTCTCCCATTGTTTGGTACACCTTTGGACTCAGTCCCGACCCCTCTCCCTTTCTCGTGCACTTAGGGACGGAAAGGTCGTGGGGTGGAGGTGTGGGGAGGAAAACCAGAATGATGATTATTGTAACTAGACTCACGGATGACACACGGTCCGTGATAAAATTTACGAAATGTATACAGACAAATTAATTACTTCATCTATAATAATAATAAAGATAAAAAGTCTACGTTTTTGACTCCAGGTCTGTTTTCCTTTATTGAACGACTTTCGATGTGGTACCTAGTTCCCTCTCGACCCTGTGTTTGGTTCTGTCGGACGGAGGTCTCGGGTGTAAAGTAGAACTCTTTCAAAGAGTCGGTACACCAGAAGTCGGAACCACACTACCCGCCAGTCCTACGAATCACGAGGGGGATCTACTCCCCCTCGCATATTCCGTTAGAAAAGAGGTCCCGACAAGTCACAACTCCCCGTGCTCTTCCCTTTGACGTGAGTGGTGACGTAGGACTTCCACCCGAGGGTTTCCGTAGCAGTAGTCAAGGACGAGGACTCAGGGAGGGGAGTCCCGACAGGGTCAGGGTCCAAAAAGGACTCGGATCGAGAGGTCCGAAGTACAGGTAAGATACCCGAAGGTATTCCGTATACTTCTTTAAGGAGAAGACGAATACGATCAGTTAAAGACAAAGAATGTTGGTTTAACAGGATTATGTCATTATGGGTTTGAAAAACCGTGGTCCCTGACTAAAATACCTTCTATTAAAAAGGTGTGTGACCCCGCTCCACTCGTCCACCTCCCACCTTAACAAAAACCTACTAAGTTCACGTAATGTAAATAACACGTGAATAAAGATAATAATAACGTAGTCGAGATGGAACCTAGTAGTCCGTAATCTAGGGTCTCCAACCCCTGGGGACTAGATTGTCTGTGAGGGGTCTTGAGGTCGAGTCTCGGACACTCGGTCGAGTGTCCCTGTCGACTTTCTCGACCACCACCCACCCGTCCCCGAAAGTGTTCAGTCCCTCATCCCCACTCCCTCCCTTCTTCGACGACGAACGTAGAGTCTCCGTCCGTCGGGGTTCTTACCGTCACCCGTTCTTCCCTGCCGTCCGTTCCATCGAAACCGTGACACTTCCCGGTTCAATTTTACTGTGTTCAGTCCGCCCGACCGAGAGACCGTCCATGTCAAACATGTTCCCGAGAACACTTCGACGGAAGTAATATTCGTGTCTTCGACCCGTCTTTGCGGCACACGACGATCCCCCGACAGTGGTAATTTACTTTCACTTCCTACGCCAGTGGTTTGTCGGGGGGTCCGTAGGGTGACTCTCCGTCCGTGCAATCGGTTGTCCCGGTCCTGTAGGGAGGAAGACGTTTCACTCGACTGCGATTAATGTGAGGAGTCTTCTAGAGGGGGTCATAATATGTTCACTGCTGGAAATATATTAGTCTAAAGTGATATCCTTAAGTATTCATTAGGGCGAGGGGAGGGTGAAAGACGTGGTGGGATTTTTGGTGTGTGTTCGTGTCTCCCTTCTACTCTACGACTGAGTCGTCTGTAAATACAGACACGGTCTTGGGTCCGGTCCACAACCCTCGTTAACAAACGTTTGGACCCGTCGTGTAGTTTTAGTGTGTACCCTGAACATCGTTGTGTCTTCTGGGGAGGGGAGGTGGGTGGGGTCTGGGTCGACTCCCGAAATGACTTAATCTTATAGATCCCCGTCCCTTACCGTCCACTTAAAATGTATTCGAGAGTTCACTTTCCATTTACTCCAGTCTCTTCGTCAGTCCTCCCCACCCGACACTACCCCCTGTTTATCAAATCTAAAATTAGTTTTACTCGTGTCTTGGGTAGACCTTCAAAATCGTCTTTTTACCGTACTAGACTGAGTGGCGAATCTTCCCAGTAAGACATCGACGGTACTAGTACACACACACATCTGCATCCCGTCGTTCTCACGGTCGACCCTCCGATTAACCAACTGCCGTTAACAGGGTCCCTGTGTTAACCGACCACCGGACCTAGTCGACTGACAACCTAATAAAACTTCCATTGCACTATTCTAAACGACTACCTAATCTACAACCCATATTCTTCCCTCATCAGTGCCCACTACGACCCCAAAGACTAAACTTAATGGTCTTCCTACCTAAACGGTCTTGACTCTGTCTTTACGACACCGTCCTCGTCTAAGCCCCAGGCAAAACTTCTATATATAGACTCTACGGACAATGGATACACTCACCTCTTAACCCATATTCTTGGACCCCCACCTAATCTCACCCCACCGGGAACTGAAAGACACGATCGAAAGTTAAGATCAAACTTTTAGGATGTGTGTGTGTGTGTGTGTGTGTGTGTGTGTGTGTGTGTGAAATAGGACTTACGAAGTTACTTCACCTAAAGTAAAAGACTGGAGGGTTCCCCTTATTTTGAATACAACTGGTTGGTCTCGGACGTAACAGAAAGGTACCTTTACCTAGATCTTTAACCGGACTCTGAGGAAATCTCGGTAAAACGTTTCCGAAGACCCATTTCTTAGACTTCGTCTCTTCTACTTTCTCGGTTCCGAGGACGTCGACAGGACACTGACACTCCTCACTTTCCCCGACTCGTATTCTCTCTCCCTCTATCTCTGGTCCGTGACCATTAGTTTAATACCGACTTAGTAAGAAATAGAGAGTACAAATGAAACTCAATACACTCGGTGGTCATTTAAGAGAAGGGGGTTTTTTCAGGGTAAACTAAGACTATATTGTGTAGACACCTGTTTATAAATCCTTTATCGATACCCTATGTGTACCAGGATAGGGTAACGATGAGTTTACAGTAGACATCGCTCAAGCAGTACGTCTTAAACCGTTTCTAATAATTTGAACTTTTTAATAAAATTTTTCACTTAAGATTTTTCGAATAATCTTAACCTTTTTAGAGTTTGGGGTCGGGTCTATATTTCTTAGTCTTAGACGTAAAATTGTTCTAGAGGTGTTCTGACCTTACGTGTTTATTCGTACTTATCCAGTACTCAACGAACGAACACGAGAAGGACCCCTTTTTTGTCTATAGAAACACTATATTTATTCATTGTTGCGGTCTCACGTACCCGTGACCGTTTTAACAGAGTCCTCGTTTTTATTATTGATGTCAAATGACACGTGAATGATGCAGCAAGTGACATAATTTAGAAAACATATATAATGGAGTAATTAGGTCTTAATCTATAATACCGAGTAGAGTGAAATTGTCTCTTCCTTTGGTTTTGAGTCCCTTTAATTGGGGAATGAACTTCAGTGTGAAGGGAATATCCTTGACCGACATACCACTTGTAAATAACGAAAACGAGTGGAGTGGACGTCAGGGGGAAGTAACCATGTCGACCGGGGTCTTTCCTGACGGAGAGGGATAGGAGTGGGGATGGGAGTTCGTCCGAGGTACGGACTGGTCAATCGAGTGAAATAGGGAGACGAGTTCCTTTGATCAAGGCTAAATATGAATTCAGTTAGGTTATGAGTAGTCGAGATCTTAAAAAAGACCTGGTTATCTCTTTCTTTTACAATAGAAAGACTACCCCTTTGATCTATTTTACACTCAGACTATAACGACGGTGTTAATTCCCGGACCTTTACTTAGGTCAACATTTTTCTCCGTCTAAGGATTACTGTAACGAATTCCACAGACCTAACTTGTGTGGATTTAAATTAATAGGAACAACAAAACAAAACAAACATTACCCTAAGTTATTTAAGAAATCCCTCCTACCGCAATTCCGGTCAAACTCAACCCAAAGATACTAAACTTCGGTATTCTCAAGACTACTTATATCGTTGTTTCCGTTGGGTGTTTTCGTCGAGATGAATTGAGTTTCGGACAAGAGAATTGGTCACGGGGGAAGAGACGGTGTCTTTCCGCCCACTTTGGGTTTCCAGTACGGGTCCTCCTCAAGTGTCACTACACCGTCACTCTCCCAATTCAGTTCCTCGAGTCTGTCGAATGCGGGGAAAGGGATTAAAGGATAGAAAGAGACATGACAGAAGGAAGTCGACCTGAAGCCCGTTCCAACCGGGGGACGGACCCGAAAAGATGACCTGGATATTTCGTCTCGGCCACGACCCGGACGTACGTCACAACACTCTTAACAACTTATTTACACACTAACTCTCGAGGCCCGATCGACCCATAAAGTCGCCACTTATAAAACGTCAGACTTGTATGTACAGGAAAGAGATGTCGGAATCTAAGTGTGACAATAGTAAAGACGGGTTTCACGACGGAGAAGGACAGAACCTCTCTCAGTTCTGGCACGGAAGACAGAACACGTATACTCAGGGGTCGGGAGTAAGAGGAAAGAATCAGGGGCGGAGTGACGGGTGAAAACGAGGTTCGTCTCAATGTCAAGGTCCTTTCCATGGGACCGACGAAGGGTGGAGACGTCGTCTGGTTCCAGACAAAGGAGGAACAAGAGAACAAGTACGAATAGACAACGTCCTATTGAAGTCACCCTTTTTTAGGTTAGTAAGTGTTGAGTGAAGTCAAAAGGGATCACGTGTCGTACCAATCGACTCAATTTGTGTTTGTTTGTTGTTTTGTTGTAGACTTTGTAAGAGACCCGGACATTTACTATTCTCCAGTTAAAAGGTCGGGGGTAGAAATTGGGGTTCCGAAGGTCGTCCGAAAAGGAGACTTACCTATACGAAGACCACCCACTGTACAAATTACCGAGGAAACTTGAGGACTCCTCTTCCCTGGTTACTCTTCTGTGGAGACGAGATTACCTAATACTAGTCTACCGATTAAAGATTAATCGGTAAACATATAAACATAGTCCCTCCATTTCTTAGACGGACGTTACACCTCTGGGACCAAGTTAAGGACCCAGTCCTTCTAGGCGACCTCTTTCCAATCCGATGGGTTAGGTCACAAGAACCCGAAGGGAACACCGAGTCGACCATTTCTTAGGCGGACGTTACACCCTCTGAACCCAAGCTAGGGACCCAACCCTTCTAGGGGACCTCTTCCCTTTCCTATGGGTGAGGTCATAAGACTGGACCTCTTGAGGTACCCGCCATATCAGGTACCCTAGTGTTTCTTATCCTGTGCTGACTCACTGAAAGTGAGTGAGTGAGTACACATAAAATTCGGTCGGGGACGGTAAGATCCAAGATAAGGTTTGGGACGTCGGTTTCACTGTGGGTCTTGTCTGGTCCAGACATAAGGATCCCTCCCTCTCTTTGTCGTTTGGTCGTTTGTCTATTTACTCGTAAAGTCCCGTTACTTTATCTCGAGTTAACCATTATCTCCTTCACGAAACCATAGTCTCTCTCATTAGTTTCCACCGGACGACTCTGGACTTTCTCTTCCTTTACCGGGGTTTCCTAGTGGGCCACGTTTCCAAGACTCTGTCCTCTCTCGAACCGTATAAGATCCTCGACTGCCTTTCGGTCTTGTTCGAGGAGACGTCATCGTTTTTTGTTATCTTCCACTCGAGGAACTCCAGTCGACCTCGCCCTACTCTCTCCGGGTCGGTCGATGTCCTTTTTCCGTGTCACGAAACACCTTCGTGTTCCACCAAAGTGCGCCACACCAAAAACCAAATACAAAACTCTTCGAGTGAGACCGATGGCTCCCTTCTTAATTAATACTCCCCGGGTTTCTTCTAGGTACACTGTCGAATCTTTCAGTGGTCCACCGAAAGAGACGTCCGAACTCCGATCTTCTGTCCTGAGACCACTGTCTACATTCCACCTTTAAGTCTGTACTTCTGGGGGTGACGGGGCCATCTCCAGTATAGACCTCCACGATACCAGAGGGAGGACCCCCTTGTCCGAACGAAGACAGGAGTCGGACCTAGGGTCGAAGAATACTGTTCTCTGTCCCTGTGTAAATCCGTTAGTTCTTTTTGTCGATGTTTGAAGTGTCGGAGTCTTGTGTGGTGACAGTGAGTATGACTACGACCTCCACTAAATCCACCTGGACAGCAGGGTGAATTGCTTCGTGTCTCTTGGGTCTCCCTTTTCTTCCTTTTCGTTGTCTGTGAGTCTACGGTGTACTTCCGACTCGACGTTCGGACGTGGGTGTCGAGTTAACCATAACGATTGCGCGGGAAAGGGAACCGTAGAAGTCTTATTCATTTATTAGACAGATGGACTTTACTTGAGGAAGTTTTTCTCTCTCACTCACTCGTAAACCTTGTAACGACTCTGAATTTAACTGGTTGAAACTAGTACTACTCAATCATTTTAACATCCGAGGAGTAGTCGACGTAAAATTAAGGTAGAAACCTCAGTAATATTTTAGTAGACTTGAAGAGTCACCTTCATGTGAAACCCCTCAAATAAAAACTCGGAGAGTCTTATGTTTCCTCTCAGAAGGTTATGTCCTAGACCCGTCTCGTGTGTCGAGGGAAAATTTACTCCTCCTGTGCTACGGGTCAACAGAGAGGAAAATTAAGGGAGAAGGGAGACACATTTAAAGGGACTTTCGTCCGTTAAAGACTACTACCTTATTTCCCGAGAATCTCGCAGTGGACTCCTTCGTCTAACGACGACCGTTCGTCTCGTAAGATCTTTTGAGAAACAACCCGACTTGTGGGTCGGCCTGTGACTCAGTCTCTCTCCTCCCCCTAAACCCTTTAGAAACTAAAAGAAATCTACTTTGGTTGACTCTAAAAGAAATCTACTTGGGTTGAGGTGGAGGTACCAGACGAACACACGAATCGGTGAGTCAACACAGGTTGAGAAACCCTGGCGTACCCGAAATCGGGCGGCCTGAGAAAACTGATACCCTAAGAGGTCCGTTTTTATGACCTCACCCATCGGTAGAGGAAGAGGTCCCGTAGAAGAGTTGGGTTCCTAGCTTTGGGTTATAGGACGTAACGTCCACCTAAGAAATGGTAGACTCAGCCACTTAGGTTTTACACTTCCCTGAAGTCTCCAGTAAGACGTAAATCGATCTCGTTTTGGGGTCTTTAGGGTAAGGGTCGGTGTTCGGTCCCAGACCCCTTTATGGTCGAGGGGTCAACTAGTTCCACGACGCACCGATGACGAATATGGACTGACGAGACGACCGTGGTACCTTTTAGGACGACCCGAAGTGGTCGACTAACCGCGGTAGTGGCCACCGAAGTTGGAATTGGTGACGGTGTCTGAACTACCGAACGAACTAGGAACTAATTCGTTAATTAGCTGGTTATCACTTAGTACAATAATCCACAATGGGAAATTTTCTTTTATCCCGGGGACGGGAGATTCCTCGACTGGTATACAACCCCCGTCCTACCCCGTTCGACGTACGTTCTTTCTCAACACAATATTACCGTTGACGTCTGTTGATCATGTTAAGTTAAAGTGAGATATTTTACACTGACAAGTACTCCTATCACCCTTAGAGTTCTTCACATGTTACAAAGTTCGGACGTAAGGTCTTAGGGTACCAGGTTTCATGGTATTAAGAAACAAGTAAACAAGTCCTTTATGACAAGTACGACTGAGATAAGGTCTGTCACACTATCCGTAACTCTTACATTGATATTTATTCCGTTATTGTTCCACCTATGAAAGTACCTCAAGTGTCAGACCACCTAGTCTGTTTGCGTAAGTGGTACGTTGGTCATTAGGGAGGGAGGAGCGAGGAGTGGGTGAGTGTACAAGTGAGTAAGTTAGTCCCTCGTAAATAACTCGTAGATGGTTGGGACTGTAACACGGTCCGAGACCTACGTGACACTCTTTGGTGTCTACTGTCGCCTACGGGGTACTTCGAATTGTAGGTTCACCAGTCCCACACTGGACTTATTCTCTCAAGTCCCCCAGTAGTCTCCCGGTTCGGGACTACACACCGTAAGTCTCTCTTGAAGCATATAACCCACCTGGAGTTCTAGTCTAATCTCGGACGAGGGGATGGGACGAGGAAGGAAGACGTGGAAGAGGGACTGGAGAAATCCCGACTCTTTCTACTTGTTTCTGGGGGTACCCGAGACCTGACACCAGTGTGTGGACCTTCAAGAAAGAAATATTAGTATTTCAAGAGGAAGGACTGAAGTCGACGTGTCACAGAAGATTGACGACGGTCTTCACAAAAGAGTCGTAATTCTGGATCGTTGTTTAGGTTTGTGGTTGGTTATACAGATTAGAACCGGAAAAGGAGTGACAGGGACGAGTGATGAAAGGGTCCCAGTTTCCACCCTGAAGGTCCCTGTCCGACTCGTGTCTACTTTGTCCTTCTCTACTCTTCACGTCAACGGGTCCTTCCAAAGGGTTGGTCGTGTCACACCTTCGTACAGGTACAGTCGTAGGCATAGTCACTACCCCACGAAGGTCCTGACTCTCCGGGGGACTTCCCGTCAAAGTGACCGACCCAGGTATAGGACGTTGGTCCGGTCAGTGAGGACTGTGTTAGTGTCCTCAGGACGAGACACGGGTGGTGTCTCCCGTGTCCCGGTTCGTTCTACTCACCCTACGTTCGTCGAGTGGGAGAATTACTTGTATCTATACGAGAAGAGAGTTTAGTAGGGTGGGAGAGGAAGAGGGTGTCTTAGGTTTTCTGATAATCGTAACTTTGTACATATAGGAGTATACACTTTGTCTAACGGTCAGGTCCAAGCTACGTACTCTGTCCCACGAGTCCCGACCACGTGACCCTACTGGGACTCCCCACCCTACCCCTCCCTCCACCCTCCCCCCAAGTCCTACCCCTTGGGTACCGACTAAGTACTGTTACATACCGTTTTTGGTGTGTTATTACATTTCATTGATCGGAGGTTGATTTTATTTATTTAATTAAATTTTTTATTTTTACCGTAGTAAAAAATTTTTTACTCGTGTCTATACATTTGTCGTGAGTATGGGTTTCCCTTACGTCTATACTTCGATCTCATAAGTAGGTGTCACCAACTACGTTTATATACCCGTTGTCCCTACCTCTACTTTCTGTGAAGGTCCCATTGTAGGAGGACAAGAGTACTAATTGACCTCCACCCACCCCTCTACTTACGCGTGCCCCTTCTCTCCTGTGTCCTAGGATTGAGTGTACAAGAGACAGGGAAGGGGGACACCAAAGTCGAAAGGACAGACGAATTACGAGGAAGTTCAGAACGAAGACACTAGTACTATCGAGCTGACACCGGTAACGAGGAGTAATGACGAAGGTAAATGAGTCGTGGATGGAACGGTGTCCGTCACGACTCGTAGAAATATGGAAAATCGTTGGTGGGACGACACATCTATAATAACGAGGGTAAACTTTACACTCGTTTGACTCCGAGTCTATCTCACACGCACATAGAAGTTACTCCTCGGGACACGTTTCTCCGGTTCTCTGGAAACAGTAGCGGAGGTCTTTCGAAAAGAAAGGGTGACTCAACCGAGTTTCCTTCCCAGGGAGGTGAAAGGGAGGGTCGAACTGGAACGGCAAGTTCCTGTGGCGACCAGAGGCGTCTGGGCCGTTTTCCACCGTGACGAAACAAACTTTCGATCATCCCCACTGTTTGCGTCGGACCTCCACACACCGCCTACCCCGTGCCCCTTCTGCTGAGTGGCTGCACGACTAGTCTTTTCAGTCCAGTGGATCTCCTATGGGATCTGTAGATTAGGTGGGGAACGTAGATCCTCAACTCCTTTTGCGCCAAGGCCGACCCCCTCCTTCATCATACTCCTGCGCGACGCGCGGTCCCCAGCTCTCGTCCCGCGATTCAGAAGTGGAATCGACCCACACGCCCACCCCCGCTCCCCAGGGTCCTGGGGAGGGACAGACGCGCCTTTGCGGACCGGGTCAGCGAGTCGGGTCGTGAGAGAGCGGAGAGGTGATGGGGTATTGTCATTGTTAATTCCTCGCCCCACTCCGAGGGAGAGGTAGACCCATTAATACAAGAGTAATCCTCGGTTAGGCGGGCCCGACGCTCGTAGTCGAGGTCGCGTCGAACCTCCCGCGCGAGGGTCGAGACGACTGTCACCTTCGGGGCCGCTCGCTCGCTAGGGACCCTGGAACGCGCCTTGCAGCGCGTCGGGGCGAGACGCGTCGTCGGTTGTGTCCGCCGTCCCTAGGTCGCGACCAGGCCTCTGTGGGTCTTCAAGTCCCACGACGGACCTTGTGGAGCTGGAGGCTCAGACCAGACCCGAACAACTTAGGATCTTTGGTGGGACGATGTAGGGGGACAGACTGGTGGGGGAGGGGGGTGTGTGTGGGAGTGGTGGGGGTGGGGATGGGGGTGGGGGCGAAGTCGGGCGGGCATCAACGTAACAAAGGGAGGTGGGATTGAGTGCGAGACGCGAGCCCTTGACCCACCCCCTCCTCCGTCACACCATTCTCTCTAGTGTGAGGTTTCGTCTTCCGGACCTTCTCCATTGGGGAGAGGATAGACCCCTCTCCTCCAGAAGGGCAACCCTCCACTGGTGACTCCGCCTTGTCTTCCTTCATTGGTTCCACTGGGCCCGTCCTTTCCTCAGAAAGTCTGTCTTCTACTTCGACTCACTTCTACACCAGGACCTTGAGGATGTCGGAACCAAGACTAGTCCAAATAAACTCTATTTTCGTTCTTCGTCCTAGATCTTTTCGGATCTCCTAAGATTCGAAATTTCTTTCGGTAAGACTCCACCCAATCTTATTGTGGGAGGGGGGTGGAAGGATCGGAGACCAACCCCCGTCCCTCCAGTAGGGATGACTCGATTATTGGGGGAAAAAGAGATTGGGAGAGTTAGGGGTTGTGTGGGAGGAACTTCGACCTCGTGTTAAAAGTCTACTTCCAGTAAGTAGACGGAGACCGTCTCATTGTCAGTGGAGGTGTAAACGGGGTCTCCACTCCCTCCACCGGGTTGACGGTTCACGGTCCGGGGTCTACCAGAATTTCTTTCTCGACAGGTGTCGAGATTCAACAGGAGGGACGGTTGAGGTCCATCCCGGACCACCTTCCAACTCCTCCCCCGACACTCGGACCTCTTCCGTCCCAGACACGACATACCTGTCCTGGTGAAGGGTCTCCTGTTCCGGAAAATCAACTTGACGAATCTAGAGGTCTTTCTCCTAAGATGGTTCGCCCCTTTTTATTTTTTCCACAAAGTTGAACTTCGTTTCTTTGTCGTCCACTTCTGCCCTCACCCTCTGGCGAAGTAGTCTACCACCTCTCTTCCTTAGTCCTCTACTTTCTTCACCGACTTTGGTCTATTCCTAGGGGTTCCGGTTCCAGTCTCAAACCTCTCTTTCGAGAGGTCGGTCCTTCCCCGGTCGACGTCGGGGTCGTTTTAGTTCCCTATTGAAGTGTGAGACCAGGGTGACTCCCGGGGAAGTGAGGGATAGACACAACTGGAAAGTCCGGGGTCTCGTTCCCGAGTTTCACTTGGACTCAAGGACCTATCCGGTGAAGAGAGGCGGAGGCCCGATCGGATGTCCGAGGTCTCGTTGGACCGACGTCGGTCCTGGGGGATTTCGGTCCGTTTTCTGGTCTCTCCTTCCGATCTTGGAGCCCCATCCTCCTGAGAACCTCTACAAGTCTAAGGAGGGAGAAATATGTCTACCCGTTTGACTCCGGTTCGTTCTCCTGAACGGTTTCATAGGGACGTCTCGTGGCGGACCACCAGCGTGGCGAACCTGTAGGTGTCACGCCCAGACGAGCGGCTGGTGGGTGAGTGTCCGCTCAGTCAAAGTTCCCGCGAACCCCGAGGCAAGGGCACTCGCCACCGATGGGTTGGACGGACAACCACTCGGAATCGAACACGCCATACGAACACGGACCACCCGACCGACACGAGGGCGGCTCGCTCCCAGCTCGATCAAGGTGACGGGCCGCGAGGTCAAGAGAGTCTAAAGAGGGAGGGTTGGCCTTCTTACGCCCCTTTCAACCCCACCCCCCCCCGCCAATGTCAGAAAAAAAGAGAGGAAATTCTTATCAAATTTTTAAGGAGATCCTGAGGAATAGGAGTGAAGGGACCCCTGACTGATCCCATCTCTTGATACCCCGTCCTTTTTCTGGCCAAGGGGAGGAGTGAGGGTTCAGGGACGAATTGGGGACTCCCCAGGCCCCAGCGACCCCGGCGACTCCCGTGGTCGATCTGCGGGCTTGGGGATCTAACACACTCCTCTTCGGGGCTGACTCAAAGTCGAGTCCGGCGAGCGAACAACTGAGATTGAGTTTTCCTCGGCGTCCTTATTTAGCTCTTTGTAACAAATGCCACGACAATAATTGAAGGAAGGGCGAAGAGAGGTAGAGATTAATTTAAGTAGAGACTTAGAGCCCGGTCCTCTTTGGAGGTTTTCCTGGTCTCGGTCTCCCGGGTACGTCCGGCGCCGAGGGCGGGGAACCGGCGGGTGGACGAAAGGGGCCGGGCTGGAGGGGAGACGGCTTCGCTGAACCACTCTGAAGGTCTGAATTTTGCTTCAGCAAATAAAGTTAAAACGAAAGTGTAATACAAGGCTATGTTAGTTTTGAGGACCTGCTTGGAGAACTTATTTTCAGGACGCTACTCGCGCTAGTGTCCAGGGGCCGCGGGCCATTATGGCGGCCGCGCCTGAGCCCTAAGTCTCCTCCGCCTTATTTTGTCTGAATCGAAGCCCTAGACCCTCGCCTCCAAGGCCTCCGTCTCCGCACCCTTCGCACTCCTTTCCCGTTTTTCCAAGACCGAGGAGCTCAACCTTAATAAGGACTACGTGAACCTGACGCTTTTCGGAAAAAGCAAAGGTCCGGCCGTCAGCCCGGACCGGATCGTTCTAGAGTCGGTTTAAAGAATGCAAACGCGGTTTCGTCCCTCGAGTCCCGCCTTACGTCCCAACCGGGATCCGGGCGCGTCCTTCCTCGCTCCCGGTTGTAGCGCTCCTTCGGGAGGACGGAATCGGAAAGAGCCGAACGTGCGGCGGTTCAGGGGATGTGGAGACTTAGAGTGGGAAGGCGTGGGGACGGGGGTCTGGAGCGTTGATCCCCTCCACGCCTCAAATCTTTCGACAAAGTCTTTTTATTTTCAAGGTGAACTCGAAATAACCTAATTTCGTTTTAATTTAGAACCGATAAGTGTCCATACAATGTCTCCTGCTCCTTCGCAGGCCTTCTTGGAGGACCGCAAATCACCTCGGTGTCTTATGCTCCCGTAACTGTTCGTAGTCTTGTGGTTCGTCGGAATCTAAAGTGCTAGTGAGGTTTACCCTGTCTCTTTATGCCTTTATGTCGGTCAAAGGTGACCCTTGTCAAGAAGCACATGTTTACTATATATAAATATATATATATATAAAGAAAAAAAATTTGGTCAGTGGTGATTCCACTCAGGAAAGAGACGATTGTTCGTCGGCTCCTATGTATGTTTCATGGAAGTCGATTAATTAAGCTCGCCACAAAATTCTCGTCATGAACGGTTTAATTTTGATGAAGGGGCAGGTTTTTTTTTTTTTTAGGAAGGGGGGAGAGGTTTTATTTTTTTTTCCCCCTCCCTGTATAATCTAAAGTCCCCTACTTTTCTAAGTCTCGCCCTGAGTCTCCTCCTTCTATAAAGTGTAATATGTCACTTTACGTTTCAAAGAAAATGTATTTAACATCCCTTGTACTTGTGCCGCATTCTTTGTCACTGTTCCGTCAGACAGAAAGAACTAATGACGTTGACCTCAACCCCCGCTCAAATAAAACCTTTACCCTCACGCGTCTCGATTCGCCTTAAATGAAGAGGATTTCTCCTTTACCTGATTCAACAGGTTGGCGGCCCGACGCGAAGCAAATGGCCTATGTCGACCCCTTGTTCATCCTTCAAAGTTCAGCACGGCGAAAGAGCAGGAGATTTCAAGTCGGAGAAATAGTAAAAGGGGAGGACGGAAGCGGGAGAGGGACGGAGGTAAGGGCTCTACTCGGTCAGTCTCCCCTTTATGCTCCTTAGGCCTCTTCCAGCTTATAAAGGTCGGGGGGTAGTTCAAAGGAGCGAGGTCGAACTCCATACGAGCCAGCGGAAAGAGGTAGACCTAATCTTGAGGCAACGACCGCCGGAGGGCCCAGTGCAGGACCAGTGGTCGCTTCCGACTTTAGTGGCCGGTGGGCAAATTGTACTCCGAGTGGACTCTTTCTCTTTCCGGCCGAAGTCTCCCCGTTGGGTCACCCCATGGCTTCGCATCTATTTTATCGCTTGGAAGTGGCGAACCGACTGTCTGCATTTCGAACCTTCGTCCCCCGCCGCCCACCCGCCCCCGCCTTTCTTTTCCCCGAAACATTAAATGCGGCTCTCGGGTTACTTCTCTTTCTGCCGGGTAGACCCACTGTCTTTCCCAGACGAGGGGTTTGCTTAGCTTGGGACTGACGCGAGAAAAATAGGTCAAATCACTTGGGCATCTACCGAGTCCGCGGGCCTCTGGAAGCCGGGACGGGAGGGGCGGTCGGAGTCTCTCTTTCAGTCTGTTGACCGCGAAGGCCCTTGTGTTTGTTTATGTTTGTTTTTGGGACCGAGGAGGGCTAAGGTCTACGGCCTTGTGTCGTCTCTGCGTCGCCTCCTCGGTCCGTTCCAAAGCCGTCTACTCTTTAGAGAGAGTCTCGACGTGAGGCACAAAGTAGGGGTTTGAGACCCGAGTCAAAAGCAGGGTCTAGGTCGGAACGGGAGGTGGCGGACCGAAACGGGAACGCCACCGTAGTCGTCTATTTCCGGGTCCCGGGAGAGGGGTCGGCGCGCAAGGCGGAAGACACAGACGGGTTTCGTTTGGACTTTTGGAAACCCTTGGGACCTCTCGGTCACTCACGACCGACCCCGTTCCGACCTCGGTCCTCCCACACCGTGATGCGGGGAGGGAAAAGAGAGGTGGAAAGTTGACTATATCAATCCGCGATGAACAAGTCTTTAGGCCTCACCCAGGGGTCTCCCTGCGGTCCTGAGGGGGCCTCGCACCGTGACTTACTTTCGCGTGTCCAAAGAGCCGGCGAAGTCTCGACCCTGTCCTCAGCCCCTATGACAGGCACCACGACTTCCTCTACTAGGCGCCTTTCGAAGGCCTTCGCCCTTGACAGACCCTACGATTGTCTTTGAGATTTCGCTTTAGGGGCCCCAAGGCAGCGCCCTCCTGGAGAAACCTCCCAGGGTGTTCCGCCTCCGTCTTTTGACACGGACCTCCACCAAAGTTCTTGGGTACTGACCTTTTGTTCCCTCTCAGGTTCGGTCTCTTGGCACTCCGGGACGATGGGTAAGGAGGTTCGACGGGGCCTCTGTACGCCGACGGGGAAGATAAAGGGTGGGAGCGGCCCGGCTGAGTGAGGGCGCCGGTCGTCGGGGGATGGCCCCGACCCCGGACCGGGACTCCGCCGTCGACTGGACCTACCAGACAGACAACATCTGAAAATGGTGCACCTTCAATTTTGACATCTAAGGAAACGCGCCCCGCTACTTTCACGACGCAAGACTTAGTTTCAACAAGGGCTACAAGTGATCATGGATATTGCTCTGCCCTTGCTTCCCCTCACCTGTTCTTAGACAGGGCTTGAGAACAGGGGCGTAAAGGCGACTCTGGAGCCTCTCCCAGCTTGTAGATGGATGATGGAGAGGGGGTTGGGGGTGGGTAGGTCAGAAGGACCTCGTGAGTGGACCAGCTTCATCTACTAGTACCACGCTAATGAGTAGAGCCTGCCGAGTACCAACCACGAAGACTACCGTCTCTTTCGGTGGAACCGCGACGGCCTCGCGTGTCTCTACGGGTCTCGACACGGGCACCCTAGCCTGCATCCCAACCTCAGCGTTTGGTGGTCCGTGAACGGAAGATCGTGCTACCCGAGGCAGAGCAAGACGGGCGCCCGGCCCGGGCGGTTGGTACGACGGGGGTCGTCGTCGTCGAGGTGCTGCGGGTCGTAGCGCCGCGGCCGCGGGTGGGGCGGGGGGTGGGGCCCCCGACGGACGCGGTCGGCGGGGGGGCGGGGTCGGGCCGAGGCTTCGGGGGAGGAGTCTAGGCACAAGTCGAGACGGTTGCGGCGAGACCTGTGAAGCCCAGAAGAACGTGAGGACCCGTTCGCACGGGGGGCTTGCTACGAGGGCCTCGGGGCGGGCCCGGAGTCCCCATGGCACCGACGGGTCGGCGTGAACCTACGTATCGGCGACGGCGAGCTAGGGGCGACTAAGGCGGCGGAGGACGGGCGTGGCCGGCGACGGCGGCGGCGGCGGCGAGACTTAATAACTACGTCGCCCGCTACGTCGGCCTCGGCCGCCTCTCGCGCGCGGCCCGTGTTTCCGCGTCTGGCGCCGGACCGGGGCGGGGATGGTGGAGGGAGGGGCGGAGGGAGAGGTCGGGGCGGGGGCGTGGCCGTCTTCGAGGTGGGGGGCCGGTTAGGACCGCGCGGCGCGAGGGGCGGCTCGGTTACTGCCGCGACAGGCGCGCGCCGGTGGACTGGGACCCGCGGCAACAATAATCCGCGCCGCTCCGGCCGCCGCGCGCCGTCGTCCCAACCCGAGTTCGCCTCTCAGCTGCCTCCCTCGCTCCCGGCCCTTGCGCGCGCGCGCGGGGGCGCAAAGACACGGCAGTCGTCGCCGGCGAGCGAACAGAGGGCGGAGGGCTATGCCAGAACAAGTCGGGGGAGTCGGGAAGACGGGAGGAGGGAGCGGCCGGGAGTCCATCCTCCGCCGCGCGTGCGGGTCCAAGGCCTCATCTCAGCGGTCTCTGGCTCTCTCCGCGCTCACACCCGCGCACCCCGCCCTCCCCTCGCGGGGGGTCACCCATTTCCCCACTGCCCGTCGCCCGCGCGCCCACTCGGAGCCGTTCGCCCGGCTGGGCCGCCGGCCCGAAGTCCCGCGCACGCACGCACCACCCCGCCCCGCACGAGGCTCCGGCGCCACGTTCCTCCGCGTGCACGTCGGCGACCCTCGACCGCGGCGCCCCGTAGCTTCGGTCACAGGTGTAGGACCGGAGCGCCGGTTCTCACACCGCGACCCGGCCGTCGAGATAGGGCGAAGAGCTTCACGAGTGAGACGCCCAGCGCCTCAGCCTAGCTCGCACGTGAGTAAATAAGAAATAAAGTAAATAAGCTCTATCTAGTAACTTGTGAACACCTGGGCTTCACGGTCCGAAGGTCCGCGACTCCTGTATCACTACTCGTTTTAGCCTGCTCCGGACGGAAGCACGGAGAATATCAGATCACGTCCTCCGTGACCGTTCCTGTCACCGTAGCGTCTGTCCAAGTAAAGAGACTATGGTAAAATTAAAAAACGTGAATTTTAAAATACAAAACGTAGGAGTAAAATAAATGACACGTGGAAACACCGTACAAGACAGGTGCACATCAATGTATGATAACGGAACGTATATCTGTGGTTTAGAACACTAAATACCCGCTCAAAAGTTCCCACTAAAACTTTAAAGTTGCGATTACTTAAAAATGGAGTGCGCAATTGAATCTCGAATTGTGTGTGCATCAGTTGTGTCATTTTGTGTCGAAACGATTCACTGTCTCTCCCCCCTCGATGTCTCCTCCATTCTCCTTTCCGCACCTTACTTCCGCCAATTGGACGGCAATCCACCTTCGACCTCCCGCTAGTCTGGAGAGACAGTTCAGGTTTCGTTCTCTGAAGCCTGGGCTTACTCTCCGCCCGGCCTTACGACAGGGGGCCTCGTGGACCGCGAACCCAGGGGCGGCCCGCTGAAACTTGGGCGCACGAGACGGCTTGGTTTCGTCTGCACGCCGTCCGCCGCCGGTCGGCGCTCGGGCCCCTAGACCTGTTTGGACCTAGCGCCCGACTGTCGTGGAGGAAAGCCAGAAGGCCGAGCGGCGGCCGCCCCAGACGGCGGCGGGTCCCATCCGAGAGGGGATGCGTCCTTCTGTCGAAACCTTACCGGTTGTCGACGTGTTAAGTCGAAACACAGAAACTCTGAATCTATCTACAAATTTCTGAGTAGACCTCCATGGGTAGAGCCTTGGAGCGGAGACAACCTTACGGACGGACGAGCAGTGACCCAAGCGGGTCCTCTTTCTCTTCCCCGCCCCTTCTCGTTGTTAAGATGGAGTCCAATTAACTGTCTTTTGACAAAAAAGTTCAGTCTAGACAAACTCTGTAGGGGTCTCTCGCAACGGTCGATACTAATGTGGATTACACTCTCGTACTTGATTATATCCTCCACTCTAGACTTATTACTGTGACATGGGACATATCGGCGCCTCGGACCGTCGGGGTCGTCACCTCCCATGGACCTCGTTATGGGCACATCTTAGTTGTCGTACACGAGTCACGGGCCCCAGATGTGTGAGGCTATAAGGTGTCTATAAATGACTTCCGACAGACCACTCCTTCGGGCAAGAGTACCTCGAGTGTTTGTCCTGACTCTAATAGATCTCCCTCTACCACCTAGAGGTCGGAAGAGAAGAAAGCAGCCCCTCCGAGATCACCCGCAACGGGTTCGGTCTTGACGGTAGGGATAAGGTGACCTCTAGAGCATACCGGTCAGAGTCGGATGGACGTAGGGTCCGGATGGTAAGATTCCCGGACGACCTAGCGAAAGGAAGTCTATAGGACGTCGGTATAAATTGACTGGGCACGAAACAGAGGAAGGGAAATAGTGGGTTTGAGACAGAGAATAGGATACGGTCACTGTTGTGCATGGTGGATCCCTCGGAGTGTAGATTGAACTGAGAAGAAATACAGGGCAAACAAACTCAGACAAACCCGAAGTAGTATAGACCGGATCCTATGACGTCTTCGAAGGATTAAATAGTAAGTCCCTTAATTATATTCCTAGTGAGGACCGAGACGATATTTGACAAATAAGAAAGTAAACTACCTATTGTTAACTCAAGAGACTTTATACATTAGGGACGAAAAGAAGGTGGATTCCTTCTGAAGCGACTGGTGGTATAAAGTCTTACTAGTGCGGGGACCACAACAAACAGGGAGAAGGTGTAGGATACACAAATTTTTATTACTTAAATTACAATTATCTATATACGAAAGGACTTAACACTCTACTTTACACTTTTACATATCCTCCTCCTCTTTAGAGTTTTCGTCGGTACAAATAAAATTTATAACAGTGTAACAATGTGAGTCATAAGAAAATCGCCATTCACTGTTTCGGTTAAGTTTGACCGAATTCATATTTCCTGAAGTGAGTAAACTACTTGTTCGGATGTCCATCCAGAACGGACAATATCGTAACAACCGAGGTAGTCCGTTCCAATAGTCCTAGACAAAAGATCAAAACTGAATATCGGGTTATCTAGGAGACGGTCGAGTCTCGTTCCTTTCCTACCTATCGTGACAAAGAAGTTATAAAAGACGTTTTCAGCATCTCGACGAGAATGTCCCCACAGTCAGTGAACGGGGAGGGACTTGTACTTCTTATCTGACAAGGTAACTGATTCGAACCTAAGTCTACAGAAGGAAGTCTTTCCCCAAACTACAGTCTAGGTGTAATATACCTCATCTCCTCAAGAGGGTTCTTTTTAATCTCTTTCCTGCGACCCGTTCGTCTTTGTTATGTACAGATAAAATCAGGGAGAGTTTCTTAGTTGACGTTATATACAGTGGGGTTTTCTTATCACTACTTCTCACTACTTTATCGGTCTTGTCATATATACACAAATAGAACCAGGAAACCCTAGGAGTTCTAAAGTCGATTTGGACGTCAGTCCATGATAGTCGTGACTACAATGATTTCCCAAACAAAACTTCAGACTTACGGGAAGCTTACCATCTCGACACTATTCCTATTTATTAATTGTAAGACAAAATTTTATAAAGACACCGTCGTAAAACAACAACAACAAAAAAAGAGGAAAAGTAAAGAATCCGAGGATTTTTTACTTTTAGGTGAAACACATATCCATACATTTTAAGGAGTAAAAAGTAACTAATTACTTTTGTTTACTCTTAAACTCGTTATTTTTTTACTTTCTTAACTCACTCCAGTACAGACTTTAAAATTCTGATCTCCAAACTGAACAACTCCGAAAAGTCCACAACTTTACAACCATTTCGTAATATTTTAGTAGACAGACTCCGAAAATTTCGTTACACAATCTCTCTAAATCCCTTACAGCTCAAACGTTTATTACTTAAACATGACAACGACAATTAGGAAATGGACGACGGGATTTACGTCGAAATACAAAACCATTTCAGTTCCAAACAAAGGGGTAGGTGTGAGACTTAAAAAAAACAGTGTTACGTAACATTATTTCCTTATATTGTCGATAGAACTAAGGAGATGGGGATGGGACTTCCTCTTTTTTTTTATTGTTAGGGTATAACAACTTTACTCTCGTAAAAGTCTTTTCTCCCTTATAACACAGTGTCCTATACTTTGTTTGAGTAGGAAAATAATTGAGTCTTACCCACGAGATTACAAATATGTGTAGTCTATCGTAAAGTAGAGAAAATCGGAACCAAGTTTCCGGGTCCGTCATGGTAAAGGATCGTAAATCAAGTAAACGGGTATTTCGTCTTCTCTTTCCGATAAAACAAGATTTCTCACAATTTAAATCCTAAAGTCACCAGTTCCAGCAAAGTTCAATTATAAAGTTATATCTGATGTTTTACACCCTTACTAAGATTTAATTTAATTAAGATTTAAAGTTTCATACTTTATAAAAATTAAAAGTGGTTTAGGAACCAGAAGGACGTATATACAGAGAAAACCCCGATATCTCTAAGTAAAACCTACGTTGTAAAAACGACAAATTTAAAATTTTCATACAATGTCTTAATTGAAACATTAACCTGTGAAAGTAAGTTACGTATCTTTACGTCTTAATAAAAAATTACTTGTGATTCAAACACCATTGTGATTAAGAAATTTTTTTTTTGTGAGACTAGAATTTTTTTTAGTTTCTTATATAAGTTTTATAGAAATCGAGAAATCAATTATGGTTTAATACGCAAAGGGATCGGTAACAGTAGACGATTTAACTTTCTACGACCGTAGTAGAGATTTTACTACGGAACTTAGACGACACCAACACGACCATCCTTAAAACATATTTCGACAATAAGTGTACATAATGTAATTCCGGTTTCCCCCTTCTTTCTTTGTATTTTAATACATTAGGATGTCTTGACGAGAACTCTCTCTTTGGTGTATCCACTGTAGTTTGTGATCAACAACCTTAAAAAGGTTCTTCATTAATAGACACACGGAAAAACCCCTCACTAATACCCTGTTTGCTTCCAAGCCGGTTAAGTCGTTTGTAAATAGCTCACGTACTTTACACGTTCTGTGACAAAATCCCGGAACCGATGACGTTTCTACTTAGTAGGTACTAGGGACAGGGGGAGTGGGATCTGGAGTACAAACTGTCACCAGTCCCGATGTGGGATCCCTTGGAGGTGAATTCTTGAAAACCAAGACGACTCCGAAGAATCATACACAGGAATGTCACATCGAAACTAATCAGGGATAGAAACAAATGTCAACGGGATATTGGTCTTCAATGTGTTTTTAATACGGGTACATGTTTTAACTATCTAATCTCTTGTAAGTTTGATTTATGAAGTTCAAAATGAAGTTTACGTAAACTGTAAATAGTTTCTTTACTACTTACGATAGTAGACACCCTCCGACCTAACCGAAAACCCCTTTCAATAGTGGTTGAAATTATCCCTAGAATCCCTTTAAAGCGTCTAGAACTGTCAACATATTTCTAAAGGACGTCAAGTCTTCCGAGAGTCCTATCTTTGTTTCAGACGGTTGGTCTCCCGAGAAACTTGGTTTATGGAGACACAATGATCCTCCATTTGCTTTCCTTTCTAAATTTATTTTGAACTTCTCCCCCTCCTTACGACTTCTTGTTCTCCCCAAACATAAAAAAATTTTGTTTAATAAAAGGGTTTTACCATAAAGGACCATCTGAAGACTCTTTACTCTAGTCTCCGAGTGTGAAGTAGGACGGTGGGTCTCAGTGTGGGGTCCCTGTCACTGTACTAACTCAAAGGATCACGAAAAACGGAGAGGAGGGGGTCGGGGAGGGACCTCTGTGAGGGAAAGGAGAAACGACAAGAACGGGGATTTTCGACTGAGGAAGGTTGACCGAAGACCAAACCGGTCGTCTTCATCCCCTAGTCTCTGTCCCCCTCTCTCTTCGACCCCACAAAGAAGGTCGCGAGAGGGGCGAAGTCAGATCCACCATACTTCGTTACTGAGACATTTTAGAGCCCACCACGCAGGGGGAAGGTTCTGACATGAAGAACGGGTCGTGGGGAGGACGGAAGGACCCGAGGTCGAGGGGGAGGACACTCTGAGAAGGGAGGGGGACATAGAAGTCTGACTCCTGTCCTCCAAACGGCGAGAGACCCAAGAGTCGTAGAAGACGACTAAGAGGTCTGGGACGGTTGTGGAGACATCCAACAGGGAAGCAATTTTAGGGAGGTGAGTTTGACTCAAATTAAGAGAAAGGAAGACCCTAGAGTCACTATCCGACATAGCAATGATGTAGAACGAAGTGGAAGTCTTGGTTGTCTAAACTATATAAAATAGGAGAACACCTTGACAACCGACAAATCATTGATCAACCCAGTATAATTTTCAGTCATTACTTAATTTTGGGACTGTGTTAAACTTAAGTAAAATCCACGTACTACAATGGTTCAATATATAAAGTTTGTTTTGATAAGTAGAACTCGAAATTTTTAATTTACGATTATTTACATTGACATGACAAAAGTCTTACAATTGCACTTTTTTTAGTTTTCTTCGTATAGAAATTTTTCGTTTATGAGGTTCATTTTATAGAGGTTACAAATGTTATATTCCCATATAATTATCGAACTCTTTTTATGTCATAATGAAACACTCGAGTATTTTAATAAAAACTCAAAAATTTTATATTTTTGGAAAATTCTATACTTTTACTTTACACTAAAAGAATAACTTTTCGTACTATTAATGACAATAAGTGAAAATTTTAAAAATAGAACATAAAGAATTGTTTATTCCCGAAATGATAATAAGAGACTTTATCCATTAACAACAAAATCCAAAATTTTGTTGTCAAACTTTCGTTCGGTATTATTTTATACAAAGTTATGTATCCATGAATACTCTCTTAGGAAATTCAGTAGGTAAGTTGAATCGATAGGTAAAGTATGGACGACGGGTCATAACAAACTCCAGGAATGGTTTTGTCATAATTTCCGATCAATCCTTTATATCTCGTTAATCTTTCATTCGATAAGTGTTTACCGTTATTTTCAATCCTATGGATAAGTTAAGACCACAAATGACAGATCCTCTTATCCGATCAATTTAAGGACAAAGAAAACCAATAACATCATTGTACGACTATACAAAATTCATTAATATCTGCATAACTTTAAATAGACTAAAACAGTCATATAACATTTTAACGTCCTTATACAAGAAGACAGGAGTACTACTTTAACCAGGATGACAAATTATGTAGTTCTACTATCCCATAATTACGTCACTCTGGAGATACCGGAAAAATCTAGTTATTTCTAGTCCTAAAACACAGAAGTAGGCCTCATAAAACTTGGAGTTATAACTTCCGATTAAGAATATTCAGTCGACGAAAGTAAAACGTCTGACTCCGGGTCCCTCTCACGATTCAGCGAAGTCGACACAGACTGAGACGTTGGGACATATGGTCAGGGAAGACAAGTACCCTAAGAGGTCCGTTCTTATGACCTCACCCAACGGTGCGCGAGGTGGTCCGCTAGAAGGGTTGGGTCCCTAGCTTGGACGCAGAGAACGCTGAGAACGTGACCGTCTGTCTATGACATGGTGATCGTGGTGGACCCTTCGGGTCCCTCCCATTCAAGGAGAGTCTACCACGGAGAGTGTGTCCGAGATTTTAGTCCCACGGAGTATCAGTTCTTTAGACAAAGTTAACTTTATTAAATCACCCACGGAGTATCAGTTCTTTAGACAAAGTTAACTTTATTAAATCACCACGAAGTATCCGTTCTTAGGAAACTATTCCCCATTAGACGGAAATCGAGGGAGTAAGCGTTTCGTCCTTATTGTCAGTCACAAATGGAATTTCCGACCAAAAGTCCTACCTCACTCGATTAGGTGGGTACACTACTCGGATGTGGACCGGACCCGAGAGGTCGGGTACACGCGGAGACGACAGGAGGAACAGTCTACGGGTCCATCAAGATGTTCCTCTACGGGTCCACGTCAGGGGTGACGGGGTACGAACGAGGTCTGAAAAGAACTGTACTCGGTCGGTGAGGGAGACCGAGACACGGTCACTAAAAAATAAGAGCACGGTGTATCTTCAGGTTCCTTCTTACAGAAACAAACTAAAGTCATCTATATCAGGCACCTTTCAGGAGTAAGGGTTCAAATTTTGTTGCTGATTACATGGTGCTATGTATGTCAACCGCGTCAAGGTGTCCGGCACGTGAGGAGAAAGACATGAGTAAGTTGACTACACTTGACTGGTGGAGTTTATGATTGTCCATAAACAACACCAACGGGCCCTATGTAGTCCCTTGTGGTGGTCGGTTTGAAGGACGGCAGACACCTTCAATAGACACCCCCTCTACACCACAACACTGTCGGCACAAGAAGAGTAATACTCAAATAGGGATATTATGATTTCGATTTAGTGAGACTACAGTAACCCAGTGTGTCAATACTCTGGTGTCAAAAAAAGGACGATTTCGTAGTGTGTTGAGTCCTCAACCGATAGAAAAACAAAATGACTGTAATTAAAAAGAGGACAGTACTCTAAATTAACCCTTTAGTAGTTGTAATATTTGACATACAACAGTGAAGGTAAAAACTTCACTTTCAGTGAGTCAGTACAAGCTGAGAAACGCTGGGGCACCTAATATATGAGGTACCCTAAGGAGTCCGGTCTTATGACCTCACCCATCGGAAAGGGAAGAGGTCCCCTAGAGGGGTTGGGTCCCTAGCTTGGGTCCAGAGGGCGTGACGTCCGTCTAAGAAATCATTGACTCGGTGTACCCTTCGGATAAAGGTAAAAATTTACATTCGTTTAAACTCCTGACCCTTAGACCGACGGGTAGTCACTTTCCACTTCTATTAATAGTACAACGGAACCGTATAAAACAGTTACCTCTCACCAGCCGAACCACAAGTAGACACCCTTCAAAAATTTTATGTAAAATTACACGGGAAATTTATACAGAACAAAATTTCTATAAGGTAAAATTTTGTACGATCCTCTTCTTAAACTATAGACACGAACGTCATTTTTTATCCCATGAGTCTCGGACCCAAAGACGAAATCCGAGGAAGCGAGGGAAGGAGGAAATACAATCACGGACCAGTGTGTCGTGTGAGAACCCGAGTTCCTCACAGACACGTGAGTAGAACCCTTCTTGAAGGTAAAAGGGTGAGGGTACCGACGAACTCATGAAAGAGCATACGGAAAGCAGTGTTTACTCGAGAGAGGAGGGGTAGGAGAACCCCTTGGCCTTTCCCTCCGGGACTGTAACACGAACACATTTGTAGTAACTTTCGAAAGGGACAGAGAACGTAGAAGGATTCACTAAAGAAACACAATACGACCCTGTCATCAAGAAATTTATCTTATAAGAGGGGACCTTTAGCGGGTGTCACGACTCTCATGTGGAACGTTTTCCACTCAGATCTTATATCCTACGTAGGAGTCGTAATGGACTTCCGACTTCAATCCCGAGAGACCGTATAGCGTTTGTTTAAGTATCGTCAAGTAATCACATTCCTTAGTCCTTTTGTCCCACGGTGACAGGGGACACCTTCTTCGTTTCTGAAGTACGGTCGGCTCTGCACTCCGAGACTTCTACTTCGACAAACGTACTCGAGAGAGAGTAAATAAGATCTCTTTGGGTGAACGGATCAAACTTGGACAAAAGAAGTGTCGTATACAGAGTGACAGACTGACTCTACCACAAATATAGGATCGGTGAACCGCTTTTCAGACAGTAACGAAGTCTCTCTAAGTAAAATTCGGACTTCGTACCTCGACCATATATTTACACGAAACCATCAGATTCCTTTACTGGAATGACGTTTAACTGTGTCCAAACACCCAAACAAAAAAAAAAAGGGAAATCAAGGGGGTATTATAACAAGGATCCACCCCGATGGAAAAGTTCGATCTCCTATTTATCTCCGGATTTAATCAAACCAATAAGGGTGAGTAAGATTAATTCTTAGAAACAAAGGTGAGTCGTTTCTATACCCTTTTTTATCCCGGAGAAGTACTATAAAGATAACAGGTAATTTAATAAAGTTAACTTTGCCTAAAGTGGTGTATAGACTCTGTCAAAGGTTCAATGACGGGAAATTTCAGACAACTATAATTTACCCTTCTGGTGTACGTTTTAATATAAATATCCTACATACATGTCCTTAATACTTTAAAGATACTTGACAAATGTCCTCTACTGACCATCTTATATAATTAGTCGTAAAATCAATGAGAGAAACCAATCCTAGTACCCCCCAAAAATCGAAAGATATTTGAAGTTATTTTCACAAAAGTACGTTGAAAAAATCACGGAACTTTCTCTTAAGGAAAATCGTTATAATTTCAGGTGGATGACAGGTGACAATGGTAAAAGGGAGAAGGATTTGGTCGTTTGGTGTGGACTCCTACCAGTATCGTCACGAAGAGTCGGTCCGATACTAAACGTAAGTAGTTACTTAGTAGACATTAATCTTTGTCTTTAGAAAAGAAGGGTCGTGTGTATGTAGAGAAAGTCTTCATCAAGAGAAAATACTAACTACAAACTGTAGAATCTTTAATCCTATTGGAAATAATACATGGAACGAAATGAGTTCTGTAATAAAACACCCAACCTGAACTCCAATGTACAAATTCTTTTCGTAGTCCACTTAGGGTCTTCCTTTTAACAGAATAAGTTTTTGGGAATCGGTAACTTTTCTGGTAATCCTCGGATATCCATACATTCAACCTATCTTAATTTATCATAAAATTTATCATACAAACTGTTAACTGGTATGTTTCGTTATCGAAGTAAACGTGTCACGGTAGATAAATTTTTGGTCATTTGGAAATTGTCTGTTTATTAGGGGAGTTGCACTCCGAAAGTCCATCAATAATACAGTTTAAAAACCTACAGTTTTACATCAGACCGTCTACATAAACGGATTCGGGTAAGTCGACCGTCTCCACCGTAATAAAAGACAGGGGGTTCAAGATTTTTGGAGGGGTGAAAGAGAACGTTGTAACGTGGAGATTTTTCCACGGGGACGACATAGGTTTCATAGGTTACTACAAAGATCGATCCCCAATCGAGATTAATTGAAAGTAAAAAAAGGATAATACGTTGCTTCAAGTCTAAAATTTTAAAGCTTCTACTATTCGGAGAGAGGTACAAAAGAAGAGGGAAGATTTACTCCTTCTTTTTATATATACTCTACGGAGATTTATCACAGGGTGTATATAATGACAGTCTTTGTCTAATAGTCATAAGTACAATACGAAAGGTATGGAAAATTAGTAAAGACGTCGACAAGTGTACTGTTAATGTAAAGGTGAAAATTTTGTAACAATGTTTCTACGTGTCTCTCTCTCTCCAAGTTCTCCCTCCCTTGTGTCTACCTAAGTACAACTACATACCGTCTTTGATTATGTTGTAACATTTTTTTAATAGGTTAATTTATTAAAAAAAATTACGTGTCTCTTTTCTTCTTTCGTTTCCTTATTTGATGTTCGTTAATGTATTCACTATTGAAAACACTAGACTGTAAACCCCTTTACTCAATAATGATGACGTAATGGAAAATTATAGATCCAAAATTGGAAAGTGACCTATTTCCACTTTAAGTGTACAAAATTTGAACCAGTCTTGTATCGTCATCCTACAAAGAGAAAGATCAAAAATGTGGTAGGTGTAAAAAAAATAAAAAAAAATAAAAAAAAAATAAAAAAAAATAAAAAAAAAAAGTAGGTGTAAAAAATTGACATCCCTCTTGGACCTTGAAACATGGTCCAATGTACTACCATGGATCTTCATCTGCACATGTCAAACGGTTATACAGGAAAACGTTTTGAAAATAATTATTGTGAGACTCTTCATTCATCCTTGACACGTCTCACTCGGTCACCCAAATTTATGTCTCTCACTCGAGTGACTTGAAGAGTCAACCCGTAAATTATCCGAAACTGGACAACCCAAATAAACACTTAGCAAACATAAAAGGACAGTAAAACTTCTAAATTGAAGTCTATAAAAATTTCGAATAAAATAACTCTATGTGATAATCACGAAGAAAGAATAGTGGATTGTTCTGCAGGAAATAAGACAACGGGGAAAGGACAGGGTGAAGACATGGCTAGTCACAAGAAAAATGTCAACGTTTGACTAATCGGACTGTGTAGAGACTGTGGTGAAGATTTAGTAGAAGATTTATGGTCCGAGTAAAGGTATCTGCAAGACTCGTGTGTCGCATTTTTGTATCTTATATGGACCTTATACTGGAAAGGAGGAGACTACGCGACTTTACCCATTGAAACCTTTCACAGTACGCTAACAACACATCGTGCCTAGGTCTTTAGGGGTCTCTAGTTCTTCGTGGCTTGTACCTCTAATTGGATTTCTTGAATAATTTAAAATTTTAAATCAAGTGGTACTCAAACTCTACAGATTCTAAAACGACTTGCACACAAAAACAAAATCAGGACAAAACTAAAGTTTGTACGTAGACGGAATAAAAGTATAATACAATCTTGGAACCGTACTTCCTTACACGGGTACTTCTCTCGAACCCATTCGTATACAATCGTTTTCAATCGTATCAGTGTAGACACACAAAGCAAATATTAAAATATTTAAGAAAATATTAAGAATTGTGACCAAACCGATATAATACTATAGAAGAAAACAATCATTTGAGATTTAGCTTTCCATGAATCTTTAGTTTTTGAGAATTTAGTCTTTCCACGTAAGTCGGATGACTTTCCTTCCCCTTTTCTCTTACTGTGGTTACAGGATACACAATTTCGGTCTTACTAACCTAGTACTTTTTATGGATTTTATTTCAGGATAGAGAAGGTGAGTTATACAGAAGTGGTTTATTTCAAGTCAAATGAGAAATTTAAGACACGGTGGTCCGTGTTACAATATCACTTGGTACCGAAATTATAGGAAACTCTTTACCGCGTAGACAAGACATCAGTCAGATAGTGAAAATCGGAGACATGTTTTATGTTTCCTCTGGAATGGTTGGTCTTTGTAGATCTTGGACCGTTAAGTTTATGGTAAGACTCGTTTATAAATTAGATTATTGACCGTGATTTACAATCCGGAGAACCGTCGAGTTATAGGTGATTTGTTCAAAATTATTGTCTCATTCGGGGGACATAGGTCTCGTTTCTCTTCGTGCGGTACAAATGTATCGGTTTAGTACTTGGAAAAGACAAGACCGAAATCGGGAGACTTTCCTGAGTCCTGATACCGTCGTTCGTTGCTCAAATAAAAGTTACGGAATTTGTAGATCTATCATGAGACATAAAATGTATAACGAAAATTATCAATTATACTATTCATGGTTTCTAGTCCGATTTAAGAGATGTACGTGACCCGAAGGGGTCATCGAGTCACCATTTCTTAGACAGACGGTTACGTCCTCTGTCCCCAAGTTAGGGACCCAGTCCTTCTAGGGGACCCCTTCCTTTACCATTGGGTGAGGTTATAAGAACGGACCTTTTAGGGTACCTGTCTCCTCGGACTACCCGACGTCAGGCACCCCAACGTCTCAGTATGCTGAATCGATGATTTGTTGTTGTTGTTTAACAATTAATTAGTAAGATTATCAGAATGTCAGAATACTGATACCTTCTGAATACATATCAGAATACTGATACGTTCTGGCATGTTTTGAATGCTGGTATTAAAAAATACTAAAAACTTTTAGAGAAGTGTCGACCCCTTCGGTTCTCATTTATCTGACGGATCCAAGTCGACGTTGCACAATTTGTCACTAAAGTTGGACAATCTGCTAATTTGTGGTGTAGAAAGGGTCTCTGCGTAGTGTACTCGGGACATGAGACTCTATACGTCCTAAGACGTGGGGACAAAGTGTCTACCGTTTTAGTTACAGTTAGATAACGTCCACTGGGTAGTTTTATACCCTATTACTCGTCACCGTGACCCGGCACTCGAGATGTACATAGGGAAAGGACGTGACGATGAGTCTGAAGAAGACTGTGATCACTCCCACATAACAGGTGGAAACACAAAGACCGAACCTTAAATTGTGAGACACCCACCGACACAACTAGTCCCTGGGGACGTGCGACGGCGGGTGACGCCGTCCTTACCGTACCCTATGGGGGAATATGTCGCAGAGACAGGGGCAAGGTCGGGGTCTCAACATTATCCGTCTCGACGACCGGTCTAGATCCTCTCCCCGAACCGGAAACCGTGACGACGGAAGGGGGAAGAGACGGAAAATAAACTGTCCCTGTAAGGAAGGGTAAAATCAAATAATCACGGAAACACAAGAATTCGTGGAGGGGGTGGTATTTTTAGATTTTCTTGGATACTCAGTAAGTCTGAAATCATACCGACCGACACGGATTGAAAACGAGATTGAGATTCTACTTTCGGAGACCTTATAGGACCGAAGGAGGGACTCTTCTTACTCGACCCTCAAACAGAGTTGTAGTCCTAGGGGTCTCTGGATAACGGGTTCTGTGAACCTGACATATCAACAACGTGTAGTCCGTAGGACTCGTTACCCTGAGAATCGGACTCGAGCGAGAGAGAAGAGGGGAAAGACGAGTTCGGTCTTCCGGAGATGAGAGAAGGTGCAACAGTCCTTCGGTCTCTTGTAAGAGGTAAAGGGGTCACTGGGTGGAGGGTTGTCGTCTGTAGGTCGTTAGTCTCAACCTTATGTAACTTCCACCAGTTCAAGATACCCGTCTCGTGGGCATACGAAGACGAAGTCCACAGAGCCTATCATCTCCCTCACACCTCTCGGAATGGACGAATCATTCCCAAAGACATAGACACGTAGCTCCTAATTTAATAAGTCTCGTAGTCTCTTCGGGTAGTGATGACTAGCATTTCTTAGACGGACGGTTACGTCCTCTGTGTCCCAGTTAGGGACCCAGTCCTTCTAGGGAACCCCTTCCTTTCCCGTTGGGGTAGGTCATAAGAACGGACCTTTTAAGGTACCTGTCTCCTCGGACCGTCCGATGTCAGGTACCCCAGCGTTACTCAGTCTGTGTTGAATCGTTGATTTGTGGTTGACTACGTACACCATCCACACCTCTTAATGATTCTTCTCCCCTTTAACGATTCGTTAATCAAACCGATTTGTGTTCATTCCTAGGAATTCAGTAACAACACACAATCAGCGAGTCAGTACAGACTGAAAAACGTTGGCGTACCTGACATCGGGTGTTCCGAGGAGACAGGTACCTTAAGAGGTCCGTTCTTATAACCTCACCCGACGGTAAAGGAAGAGGTCCCTTAGAAGGACTGGTTCCCTAACTTGGGTCCAGAGGACGTAACGTCCGTCTAAAAAATCGGTAGACTCGATGTCCATTCAGGGTTATCCGTGAATGATTACGGACTAATGCCAGGACGTATTATTACTAATACGTACAGTAACTTATAGTTTATTTCAAACAGTATTTTAAAAACTGTCATAATTCAAAATAAGTGTACCAGTTGTAAGTATAAAGTAACGAATACACCGCATCAAAACTGAATTTTTTTAGAGAATTCTGGGACAACGAAACTACTCACGTAACGAGTAGGTACTCAGACCAAAGAGGCAAGTAAACCCTCAAAGTATAACGTACCACTACCAGCGACTGAGACGGAGATCAAGACGATCTCCGTGTCGTCAAAGTGAACGGGTCAACGACACCGACTTTAGAGGAGAACCACACTCAAGAGAACGGTATATAATATCTAATTAAGTCACTTGAAAATAAACTAGGGTCGGTACATTGTAAGTAACACGGTACACTTAAATCTATATCTAATCTTCGAATAGGACAGGAGTCCCTCGAGTACTAGATCATCTCTTAGTATGGTGGAATATCCACTAACAGGTTTTTCCCTCGTTTTTACTTATGTCCTGGTACGTAGAAGACTAAGACATTCCACACCTTATTGTTTTGAAGAGGACATAAACCAAAGGTTTATTGTAGAGATTTCGATGGTCGGTAGCACAACACGAAAGTCTTTACTCCTCACAACATCCTATCATGAGTGACGTGTAGGAATCGAAAAACACGACCACCTCTTAAAAATTCACTTTCAGTAAGTGACCATTTTACACAAAGGAAATCGGTTCACGTGTCACCATCACGGAAAAATCTTAGGTTCAGATTTCTACAACAGTTTGGGGTCCAGGTGAATTGCTTTTCGGTTGGTCTTCTTGAAACGATAAGTGTTGTTTCCGTTTTACGATAGTTCTTACTCCGAATCATGGTGTCCCTACGTCTCGGTTAATGTAAGAACTTCAAACATTCAAATGTATTTTTCCTACATAACCCTCATATAACCCTTCGGTTCGAACGGTAACAGTCGAGGCTTAACGTGAACCATCCTCTTCAGTCCCAGTCCTTACCTTACTTTTACCAGTTGTCGTCTACTTGTTCCCTCTGTTAATCACAACCGGGTTCCCAGGTTACTGGAGGGTTTCCAAGATCGTACCTAGACCGTCACCCGAATCATATTCACATAGATCCAGTGGGAATACGGTCTCCACTCTTTCTCCAATCACACCCCTCTTAAATTTATCGAATGAAAATCGGGAAGATTTCGTAATATAAAAGGATTTACGGTAGGGTCCCTGTAAGGTCTACTAGCACGTCAAATTCCGATCCGATACCATATAGGTATCGTTTATCTTACCGGGGTATTTATCGTCCCTTTAGTTTATTATCGTTGGTTGAAACTTTGTTGAGATAGGAAGGAAACAAACATCGTTACTATCTCCGTTTTAGGGTCGTATATTTTTACGTACGTAATCATGTAAGAATTCTTTCTTAGACCCGTACAATGAAAGAGGGAGGTATGGTTGGTTTCAATATGATTGATTACTCATAGGATGTAATCATCCTTAACAACGACTAATGGGTGAGGAAGTTCGATCTTGAAATTCTGGTAGACCCTTAGGACGAACCGAGCGGTGTGGATCGTCTCGTCCTTGAGAGTGAACATAAAAAGAATTTATGAAGAATTCGCAGACGGACGGAGGAGTTATGGTACCAGAGACGACACCAGTATCGGGAAACATTCTATTTTGAGAGTGAACATAGAAAAATTTACGAAGAATTCGGAGATGGACGGAAGAGTTATGGTACCGGAGACGACACCAGTATCGGGAAACACTCTAGTCTACCCAAAGAACGAAGAGAAGAACGGGAGAAGTTGGGTAGAAGGTCTCGGACACCGACACCGAAGAGGACGAACGGATCTCTTACTTTAAGCCTACCAAACGGCGACCGGGAACTGAGTGAAAGGGTCGGAAGGGAGGTCACCTGAGAAACGACACGAGATGACGTCGAAGAGACTCGAGTGAATGTAGGAGACCTGTACGGTTTGTAAAGTATAATAAGGAATGGACATGGGTATGGAGATAAGTCGAGTGATAGAATGTCTTTGAAATGTTTTAGGAGGATCCGTCTTCATTAGTGAAGACGTAGACATGAAGTCTACACTTCCTAGGTAACATCATAAATAGCAAACTAATACCAATAATTGAAAAGGTAGAATTAATCGAAACATTGTGGATCGTGTTATTAACTTTGTATCATCTATGAGTGTGTACCTAAATAAAAGTTGAATTTTACTCTACTTCTAAAATCCTACGGTCTTAGAGTGTCTTAACCGAACCAACAAAAAAAAAAAAAAAAGTTAGTCTGTCTCAAGAATCAAAGTTCGTCATATTGGTTGAGATCGAGCAAGTTCGTTCTTTCCCTACTTAACTTCTGACAACCCAATGAACTTCTACAGGACTCCCCAGGTGTCTCTGTCTACAACCCATTAGGACTTCGTCCTTTGACTTTCACTTTAAGCACGTCAACACAGGGTGAGAAACTCTGGGGTACCTGATATATGTCAGGTACCTTAAGAGGTCCGTCTTATGACCTGACTCGGAAAGGGAAGAGGTCCCCTAGAAGGGTTGGGTCCCTAGTTTGGGTCCAGAGGGTGTAACGTTCACGTAAGAAATGGTCGACTCGGTGTTCTCTTCGGGTTCTTATGACCTCGCCCACCAGATTTATGACCGTACCCACCAGACAGGGAAGAGGTTACCTAGAAGGACTGGGTCCTTAGTTTGAACCTAGAGGACGTAACGTCCTCGTCTTATACTCTTCGTCCTCGTTATGTCTTTGAGAGATGTCCCTTGGTTGAACGGCGGTGGCGCTACACACGTAAGGAAGTCTACGTGGGGGCCCTGGGGCTCGGACTGTGATCCGAGTCGACGAGGGAGACCTTTGAGGGTCGTGACGGTGGTGGAGTCGGTTTTACCCAAGAGACTTCAGGTGAAACGGAATTCCGGACTGTCCTCAGCTCGAGGTAGACTAACCAACTCGGATCGACGTTCCCTCCGACCCTTTTACTCGTACACAGAGGGTACACCAACAACCAGAGGTAGAGAGTGATTCTCGGTACTCCATCCCTTTAGGGGTCTGTTCTTTCAATCGAGTGTACAACCCCCAATCCTACCCCCACTCCCTAAATTCCTTCCACGTTTTTCTCACCGTATACAGGTGATCTTAAAAGTTCTGTGTCTCTTGGATTAATTCTCGAAGGAAACAACCATATAGACTTAGAATTGTTGTCTTTGTTGTTGTTGTTTTTTACCGTACTAGTTTAACCCATTAACCTCCTCCTTACTTACTTCCTACCCGTCCCATATCTCGTCATGGAGACCCGATTATTGTCAACAGTGGTGGGGTCCAGACTTCCTCGTGAGAGACTGATCTCGGTTCTGGGGCATTCTCTACGGCAGACGGGACCTGTTCGGGAGTCCCTCTCTCGGTCTCCACATTTTCGGAGTTGAGAGGGGGAAGGAAAGGACGACTCCGAGGGTGACCGTGGTGTGTCTTTGGTCGGGGGGCGTCTCGGGTAAGTCCGACAAGAGTTCGTAGTCGGCACTCCCGTGGTTCGTGCGACCACTTCCCACTCTCGTGTCGACTTCTGTACGTCGTGTACTTCGAATCAGTTATGCAGTGGTCGTAAAAAGAAAAGTGAAATGAGTTATAGAGGAAACCCTACAGTGACATGTGCGGTCGGAATTTTTCACAGGAGTATAACTCTTCCTTTAAAGGACGGTGTCGTTTAAAGGACGATGAACGATCGGAGACAGAGGAGGAGTAATTTTAGATCGGAAGATTTCTTTCATCCACATTCTTAACAGAAACTTTACTCAGGGTACGGGGAGTTCTTAAACACGTCACATTGGGTATTAGGAAAACTTCATATACCACTGAACGTGTTTTTATTGGTCAAGAACCGACAAAGGAGACCTTTTCTTACAACTCTTCTTTCGTAGTAGTAACAGAAACTCATATAATACCCAACGACGACGACGATTCAACGCAGTCAGCACAGGTTGAGACACGCTGGGGTATCTGTCGTCGGGTGGTCCGAGGGGACAGGGACCCTAAGAGGTCCGTTCTTATGACCTCACTCAATGGTAAAGGAAGAGGTTATAATACCCATGGAAGTGTCTTATCTCCGGAGGAACTATCGAGGCAACCATTTCTTAGGCGGACATTACGTCCTCTGTGGTCAAGCTAAGGACCCGGTCCTTCTCGACGACCTCTTCCTTATCCGATGGGCGAAGTCATAAGAACTCGAAGTGAACACCGAGTCGACCACTTCTTAGACAGACGTTACACTCTCTGGACCCAAACTAGGGACCCAACAATTCTTGGGGAGATCTTTTCTTTCCGATAGGTGAAACCATAAGTCCGGACCTCTTAAGGTACCTGATGTGTCAGGTACCCTAGTGTTGTTCAGTCTGTGTTGACTCACTGAAAGCAAGTGTCTTAGATCTCTGATCAACAAAAGGTAGGAGGGTCTTTGGCGACGATCCCCTTAACTCTATATAGTACTCTAGCCCCGAAGGGACCACTGAGTCTACCATTTCTTAGGCGGACGTTACGTCCTCTAGGTCCAAGTCAGGGACCCAACCCTTCTAGAGGACCTCTTCCCTCACCGATGGGTGAGGTCATAAGAACGGACCTCTTAAGGTACCTGTATTCCTCGGACCGCCCGATGTCAGGTACCCCAGCGTTTCTCAGCCTGTGCTGACTCGTTGATCGTGAACGTGAAAATGCAAAAAAGTACTCTATAAATCTATTTTCATCTCACAATAAAAAATGAGATTTTTCAATGTAATAGTCTTAAGAATGAAATTTTTACGTTTACTATCTCTTTACACGTCAATTCCCGTCTACGGTAGGAAAGACGCACAGGTGAAGGAGGAGACGAGAAGTGGATATGGGTATGGTTGTAATCGTCATACCGTCTTTTATTTTCCTAAAAAAAGATTAGTGTAAATTTACTGACACAGTGGGATCCAACAACTTCCACTCTAGAACTTCGTCATAAATAAGACAGTTCCGGGTACATCGGAACTCTCTCGTATCTTAGACGTAGCGTGAGATACTTACGTTTTTTAGTAAACGTTTCAACGTTTGGACTCGACACGGTGTACCGTCGGTGAATGTTCCTCAAGGACTCGAGGAAGGTAGGTAAATAAATTCACTATTATAGTCAAAGATTGAAGGGTAAAAGGATTGTTTTATCTCTAAACGGAACAATTAAAAAAAGAAACAAAAATTTCAAACTTACTTCCTGAGACGACGATTACTTATGAACTTTAGAGAACCACACCAAAAACCGTAAAAATCTGTAGTTTATGGTTCTCGCAAAGGACCGGTTCTTGTCTTATAAATATGAAAACAATCCTCCATAAGTTCTTTATTCATACTAACTATGAACTACACTCGCATTCTTACGTCCTAATGTAGTTCGTATGATTTAAAAGGTACACCTAAAATCTCTACACAGGCCTCCTGGAGCTTTCGACGAGTGTAGGGAGCAGGACATCTTTCTTAAGGGACTGGACCGGGAGGGATCAGGAAGGGAAGAGATTAGACAGTTGTAGTTTTAGGTTTCAGATTGGTGAAGAGTGTATTGGGGGTGAAGATGACGTTATCGGGTCGTGGTCGCAGACAGGGTCTGTCTGTCTGTCTGTCTGCGACCAACAATGACACCGGAAGAGGACAACAGGGACGACGTTGGCAGGTGTGTGGCACCCGTAAAGTGTCATGTCGTCGGCAGCACTGGGAAACCTTGATTTCAGTCTAGGACCATGAGAAGACGAGTTTTGATGTGTCTCCTGGGGTAGAGTCAGACTCACCTTCGGTCCGGGAACGTCACTGACGGTCCATCTCTGACAACGGAGGGGTGGGAGGAATAGAGGTGCGAGAGAGAGGGAGGAAAGGAAGAGCGAGTGAGTAAGGTGAGACGGGAGAAAGGACACAAGAACGGGGTCCCGGGAACTAACTCTCGAGAAGACTTTAGACCTTATAAGTGAGAGAGTGGAGGCAATTCATTAACGAGGTCAGAGTGGAAGAGTCACTTGGGGCGGGACGGCGGAAAAAAAAATTATATTTAAATAAATAGAATTAACCTCCAATATCTTGTCAGAAAACCTGGGACGGAGGAAAATGTTAAGATTGGACTGGAGAAGAGGTTTAAGTCCAAAGGACATCGAGGAGATGAAAAAGGCGTCCTGAATAAGGTTAGCGCGACATATTAAATGAACATATAGTATGAAGAACGAACATAGGAGGTAATCTTGTTTTCAAGGTGTTCACAGCCCTAGGAATAGATAAAACAAGTGACTGTATAAACGTCACGGATCTTGTAAGTCAAGTCAAGTCAGTGAGTCAGCACAGATTGAGAAACGTGGGGGTACTTAACGTCGTGCGGTCCGGAGGGACAGACAGTGGTTGAGGACCTCAAATGGGTTTGAGTACAGGTAGTTCAACCACTACGGTAGGTCGGTAGAGTAGGAGACAGCAGAGGAAGAGGACGGGGGTTTTGGGAGGGTCGTAGTCTCACAAAGGGTTACTCAGTTGAGAAGTGCATTCCACCGGTTTCATAACCTCAAAGCCGAAGTTGTAGTCAGGAAGGTCACTTGTGGGTCCTGACTAGAATAAATCTTACCTGACCAACCTGGAGGAACGTCAGGTTCCCTGAGAGTTCTCACAAGAGGTTGTAGTGTCAAGTTTTAGTAGTTAAGAAGTCGAGAGTCGAAAAAAGTGTCAGGCTGAGAGTGTAGGTATGTACTGGTGGCCTTTTTGGTATTGGAACTGATCTGTCTGGAAACAACCGTTTCATTACAGGGACGAAAACTTATACGATAGATCCAACCAGTATTGAAAGGAAGGTTCCTCATTCACTGAAAATTAAAGTACCGACGTTAGTGGTAGATGTCACTAAAACCTTGGGGGGGTTTTTATTTCAGTCGGCGACAAAGGTGACAAAGGTGTAGATAAACGGTACTTCACTACCCTGGTCTACGGTACTAGAATCAAAAGACTTACAACTCGAAATTCGGTTGAAATAGTGAGAGGAGAAAGTGAAAGTAGTTCTCCGAACAATCAAGGAGAAGCGAAAGACGGTATTCCCACCACAGTAGACGTATAGACTCCAATAACTATAAAGAGGGCCGTTAGAACTAAGGTCGAACACGAAGAAGGTCGGGTCGTAAAGAGTACTACATGAGACGTATACTCAATTTATTCGTCCCACTGTTATATGTCGGAACTGTATGAGGAAAAGGATAAACCTTGGTCAGACAACAAGGTACAGGTCAAGTTTGACAACGAAGGACTGGACGTATATCCAAAGAGTTCTCCGTCTAGTCCACCAGACCATAAGGGTAGAGAAAGTCTTAAAAGGTGTCAAATAACACTAGGTGTGTCAGTTTCCGAAACCGTATCAGTTCTTTCGTCTTTATCTACAAAAAGACTTTGAGACAACGAAAAAGCTATTAGGGCACCTACAACCGTTAAACTAGAGAGTAAGAAGACGGAAGAGATTTTGGTCGAACTTGTAGTCCCTCAAGTGCCAAGTGTATAACGACTTCGGACCAAACCTCTTAAAACTCGTAATGAAATGATCGCACACGACGACGACGATTCAGTGAAGTCAGTACAGGTTGAAACACGCTGGGGTATCTACCGTCGGGTGGTCCGAGGGGGTAGGGACCCTAAGAGGTCCGTTCTTGTGACCTCACCCAACGGTAAAGGAATGATCGCACACTCTACTCACGTTAACACACCATCAAACTCGTAAGAAACCGTAACGGAAAGAAACCCTAACCTTACTTTTGACTGGAAAAGGTCAGGACACCCGTGACGACTCAAAAGGTTTGAACGACCGTATAACTCACGTCGTGAATGTGTCGTAGTAACGGATCCTAAACTTTATCGAGTTGACCTTAAGGTAGTGGAGGTGATCGAAACAAGCATCCCTACGAAAGATTCCGGGTGAACTGAAGTGTAAGGCCCTACAGGCCGAGATCAACTCACTAGTGTGGAAGTACTAATAGACCTAGCACTTCTAGAAAAAACATGTCAAGAAGAAACGGATCTTGTAACGGACTGTGTATTATCCGTTATTTATAAACAACTTATTCATTCTTACAAGACTTAAGGTTACCTCTTCCAATGGTTTGATACTGAGTTACAACGTATCTGAAAGTCGTTATACGAGTGGTTGTCCGGAGGTTCCCTTGTTCCTAGAAAAGGGTCCCTGGTCTCGTAACGAAGAAGGAGAGGATACAGGACCATGAGACTTCATTCTTTACTACTCTGGATACATCGTGAAAGGATGGTAGTCATTCTATCGAGTTATTATTATCGAATGGTAAATATACTACAGATAACGAAATGTACATAATTCAGTAAATTAGGAATGTCTTTTGGTCACTCCACCCAAACTACTAAAAGAAGTAAAATTTCTACTCCGGTCTCCGTATTCGTCTAATTCAAACGAATGTCGGTCCATCAAGTATTCACAATCTCTACCCTGGTCCTAGATCTCACAAAAGGAGATCTTAAGTACGAGATTTGGTCAAGATAGACTATCTTATAAGACACTACTTTCTTTAAAAGACATAGAGTCGACAGGTCATACCATCGGAGAACGATGTTCACCGATGACTTGTAAACTTTACACTGAACACAAGGACTCCTTGACTTATCAAGTAACACCAAAAAAAAGGGGAGGACGGTCAGAGGAGGGGAGATCGTTGGTAGAGAAACAAGAGACATAGATATTGAGACACAGAAAAAACAATACAAGCAAGTAAACAAAACTAAAATCTAAAGATATATTCACTTTAGTACAAAAAGAAGGAGACAGACTGAATAAAGTGAATCGTATTATAGGAGACACAGGTAGACACGGTAACGTTTACCGTTCTAAAGTGACAGAAAAACACCAACTTATTATCAGGTAGTATTATCAAACTTTAGTCCCTTGTACGACAGAGGTCGAAACAAAAAGAAAAAGCTCTACTAAAACCGATAGGTCTCAGAAAAATGTGTAAAATATTAATAAACAAGATCAAGATACTTTTTACGATAACCATAAACTACCTCTAACGTAACTTAAACATATAACGGAACGATGGTAGGAGTAAAATTGTTATAATTAAGAAGTTTAGGACCTTGTACTAGACAGAAAGGCAGACAGACAAAGTAGAAGTCAAAGAAAGTAACCACAGAATATCATTCGTCCACGTGTAGAAAATGGAAGAGTTTAAATGGGGATCGATCCATAAAATAAGAAAAACTACCCTAACAAAAGAATTAAAGAGAAAGACTATCAGACAACAATCACATATCTTTACGTTGTCTAAAGATATATAAAGTATAGGACTTAGAAATGTAATTGACATTTCAAATGTAAGCAACTACTCAAGATAAACAAAACGCCACCGTAGAAATCGTAAAAGGTACACATTATACTACATTAGACGTTTGTCACTGTCGAAATGAAGAAGGAAAGGTTAAACATAAGGAAAATAAAGAAAAAGAACAGACTAACTATACTGATCCTGATGGTTATGGTAAAACTTATTTTCACATTTCTCACCCATAGGAATAGAACAGGACTAGATTCTCTGTTACGAAAGTCGAAAAATGACAACTGATACTACAATAAAGACCCGAACAGTGTATACCGGAAATGATACAACTCCATACAAGGGAGACATAAGTGAAACAACTCTAAAAATTAATATTTACCCAAAATGTAAAACAGTCTCAAAAAAGACTTAGATAACTCTACTAATATAAAAATAAGAAGTCAAAAAATTACACCATGTAACGTGACTAAACACCTATAATTTGGTAGGAACGTAGGGATCCTATTTAGGGTCACCGAGTACCACACACTAGGAAAATTCCATAACAACTTAAGTCAAACCATTATAAAACAACTCCTAAAAACGTAACCGTTTTAGGGATACAAGTAACCGTTATAACTGGACATTAAAAGAAAAAACATCACAGAAATAGACCAAAACAATAGTCCCACTACGACCGGAGTATCTTACATAAACCTTTACGAGGTAAGAGACGTTATAAAAAAATTTATCGAATTCTTTCTATCCACAATTAAGAAGAGATTTAGAAACCATCTCAAGTGGACACTTCCGTAGACCAGGTTCTCAAAATAAACAATCCACAAATGACTAATGACTAAGTTGAAGTAATGACTATTAACCAGACAAATATAAAAGATAAAGAAGGAATAAGTCAGAATCTTTTAACATGTAAAGATCCTTGAACAAGTAAAGAAGATCTCACAGGTAAAATAACTACATATGACACATATCATTAGAGAACACTAGGAAACATAAAGACACCACAACATTAGTTGTACAAGAAAAAGTGCAGACTAAAACAACTAAACCCGGAAGAGAGACAAACAAAAAAAAAAAAAAAAAAAAACTACTTAGACCGATTTCGACATAGTCAAAAGAAATACAGAATTTTCGTGGTCGAGAAGCAAAGTAACTGGAAAGGAAAACAAAAACGTCAGAGTAAAAATAAAGACGAGACTAGAAATAGTAGAGAAGGATAGACGATTCAAACCCAAAACATAAGTGAAAATTAATTTAAATTTATTTTCGTACAACAATTACATGACCTGTCGACTCGACATTTAGTGAATATTATCACGGAGAATCTACATTGACAGTCTCACCGTTTCTAAAGAAATTGAGAAACAATTATTGACAATAAATTCCTACGTAGAGACACCCTAAGGTACGTTACCACGTTGGGTACTTGAACTACAGAAGGTTTGTTACGGAGGTATTCAATACTTTACTTACGGAGAGACTAAAGTTTCGAGAGAGTCTGTTCTTGTTTTTTTTCTCACAACAGGTTTACGTAATACAAGAAAAAACAACTTTTTTTCACGATCTAGTTTTACAAGACTGAGATTAAAAAGGAGTAAATTCTCGTATTAGTACATTCTATCTTTATTTCTCTTTGATTACTGTTTTCTATCTCGTACTGTGGTGTCCAAGTCGATTTTTAGTGTCAGTGTAAAGATAACTAAAAACTTAATGAAGAAAATAAAAACTTTAAACTTTTTTATATTTTGATTAAAAAATTTTCCCTCTTTCCGATGGTCTCTATTAAGGTGGTGGACTTTAATTAGTGACCGTATAAACTAGATCAGAAGAAATATACATATATAAAAAAGTGATATGTTTAATATATACTCATTTAAGAGGGAAATTTTTATCGCAGAATAATTTAATTTAGAGGGAAACGTATAGGTAGGTTGATGTCAGAAGAAAGGAATGAGAAGTCTTCATTTGTGAAACTTGAACCATATATAGGAAGGTCAGTAAAGTATATCAAAATGTATATATGTGTATACGTATATATGAACCTTTGTGTATTCTAACAAACGTACCTAAAAACTGTAAATATATTTATTATAGTGTGACATAAAACAAGACGTTGAAAAAAGTAAAAATAGTAACTACAAATCGAAGTACGTAAAAACGATGTAAATTTAGGTATAATCACAGGGATTGATAATTTAGTTTACTTGTATCGTGTCCAATCAATGGGTAAGGGAACGATTACCTATAAATTCAATCTAGGTCAAATAAAGTTTATTACGACGTTGGTGACAGGAATGGGTATAGGAGATCACGTAGCTGTGTCCACAAAGAGACCCTGCCTGTCAAAATTTTAGTGTCTTAAACGAGTAAAAGAGAAAGTGAATCCATGAATTATGAAGGTTTGACACGGTAAATATTGAGGATGGTCCACTTAGTTTCGTAAGTAAAAGGGTGTGATTGTAGTTGTAGACTATAACTGGTTGAATTTTTAAAACAAGTAGACTCTATCCATCGAAGAACACCAAAGCTAAACACAAGGGTATTAATGATTACTCCAAAGAGTAGGAAGGTACAAATAATAGGTGAACTTTAAGGAAAAGAAACTGTCAGAACTTATATAGTAAATACCAAAAAGGGATAACTCAACAAATAGGATAACTGAACCCCGAAGGGACCACTGAGTCGACCATTTCTTAGGCGGACGTTACGTCCTCTGAGGTCAAACTAAGGACACAGCCCTTCTAGGCGATCTCTTCTCAATCCGATAGGTGAGGTCAGGAGAACCCATAGGGACCACCGAGTCGACCATTTCTTAGGTGGACGTTACGTTCTCTGGACCCAAGTCAGGGACGCAACCCTTCTAGGGGACCTCTTCCCTTGTCGATGGGTGAGGTCATAAGAGTGGACCTCTTAAGGTACCTATGTCAGACGCCCCAATGTTTCTCAACCTGCGTTGACTCACTGAAAGTGAAAAGGATAACTGAAAATCTTCAACAAACATTAAAGACCAATTGTTATAAAGTAAATGATTCATAATTTACAACACTTATAAACGAGGGATAAATATTGAGAAAAAACGGGAAAATACTAAATAAAACAGTATATCCGTAAAATTCAAAATCATTTCACCGAAAATTGTTCGAAAGGAGTAGGAATAACTTGGTAAATATTCAAGATGATCTAGAAGTACGCAATTCAAGATCCTTTTCTTTACTTTCGACTGTACATACTGAACCACTAAATAACCGACCGACGGTAAAGATCCTTTTCTTATAAAAGAAGACTTATGAAGATGGTAAGAGGAATTCCCTGTTTCAAGTAAAAATACAGAAGCACTTACAACACCATTAATAAAAGAATATAAATTATTATTTTACAACTGTCACCATTTTTAGGAACATTATCCACAAAAATTTCGTTCTTAACTGAAACGGAAAGTAACATATGAAAATTTTCTCACGAAAAAAGATCCGAGAAAAGGAGAAAAAGAAAAGATCAACAACCCAAGTCGATAAATATTAATACGGTTTTCACTAAAGTCTACAAATTTTTAATAAAATTTATTACAGGGAGAAATCTGTCTTTAGTATGTATTTAGTATGTCTGACCTTGGTCAGACGGTCCAAACTTAGGGTCGAGATGGTGGAGAATGGATCTTTTGAAGCCGTTTAGTGAAATTGGGAAACTCAGGGTCAGAGGAGTAGACATTTTCCTCCAGTATATCGTGTTCGGAGACCCCTGGTCACACTTCTAATTTACTCAGCATTGGGTAGTCTCGTAGGATCTCGTCTCCAACCGTGTCTCTCGCATGTGATGTCTACTCCTGTCCGTAACAGGGAGCTCATAAAATTCTAAGAAGAATAAAGTGATATAGGGCAAAAAATTTATAAAATTTTTAAATAAATTTTAACTTCATATTAACGAAATGTCACAATGCAAGCAAAGACGAAACGTCGTGCTTAGTCGAGATTCATATGTATCTAGGGGAGGGACAACTGGGAGGGACGGTGGGGAGGTGGGGTCGGGAGAGCCAGTAGTGTCTCGACTCGGGGGACACAACATGTCGTCGAGGGGTGATCGACAGACAGAGTGTGTACCATCACATATGTACCGGTACGACGAGAGAGAGTCGAGTAGGGTGGCAGACGGAAGGGACAATTCTAAGAATATCATTCCTTTTCGTGACATGTAACTTACGAGAGACCTTTCATACGACTTCAATTTCTCGGCGAGCAAAGAGATTAACAATATAATATACGGCTATCACTATGTGTTTTTGTCTGTTTTCTGACGACTCTCATTGACTAGTTACGTCTTGATAGCAAATATCTAAGAGGCACTGTGTGGAAATTGGTGGGTTCGAGTCGCGATTTGGTTTTTTTTTTTTTTTTGGGTGTTTTCTATATTGGAACTTGGTGTAAAGGGTTTGAGACCAAGAAACGTTCACATTGACACACCAATAGACACATTTTTTACACAAGTGAAGGAGGGGATGATCAGACATCCGAGGAACTTCAGGTTCCGTTACATCTATGGTTTATATATAACCAACTCAAGTGAAATTATACGTAACTCAGTCAAAACCCCCTAAGAAACAAGAATAGTTTACAGCACATTAAACAAGACGGGTGACAGGGACCGGTCTACGGGAAGGTGTTCGAAGGGTCTTACGACCCACTTCACTTTCCTCGGTTCAAACTCTGGACCACGGGGTGTTTAACTGGTCATTAACTGTATTGGAGGATTGTGGAGTCAAAAAAGTTGATATCTCTACACTCTATTTTTATATTCCGAAAATTTACCACTTTCATCTTAAAGTAGTCTTTAAGGAAACTCCTGACGTGACCTATAATTTTACTTCTGACCACATATGTATACTGTTTTATACTGGAACTTCATAAAATAAAAACTTTAAATGTGAGAGAGGAACGGAACCATTTAGTAAACCTTTGTTCGAGGGAGAGGGGTGGGAGAGGTCGAGGAGTAAGTTCTTACTACCGTTACGACTCGACACTACAAAAGTCTTCACAAAAGACTCGTGACCGTCGATTTGACTTTCGTGGGAGAGATAAAACAAGAACGATGACGTATACCTTATAGACAAGAGTGGACATTTGGGGGATCGTCTCTTAGGCGGACGGTTTGTTATCGAACGTTTGCGTCGAGCCCGTGAGTCACGCACTCCGTCTCTCTGCAGTCACCCGTCCCGCACCCCAGTCGGAAGACAACCCCCGTCGGACAAGAACAACCGTGCAAGGAAAACACGTCCCACATCAGGAACAAGGTGTCAGACACGTCCGACGTGTAGTACAAATGAAAGATAGGAACTTGATACCCCATAAAAGGGGGTCGGTACTTACCCAACCACACTCGCCTCGAAGAGTACGACTCCCTGAGAGAAGACGTGACTCAGGGGAAACAATTAGAAAACGTTTGATTCCGTCAGAAGACAACTTCTCTTTCGTTAGTAATTAAAAAGTATTCTCGTCGTTTCAACACTTATCACCTCCTGGAGAAGTTATTTCTCGAATCTCCAAGGTTTCTCTCTGTTTATTGTTTCGGGTCCCCTTTTTCCTTTTCATATAAAAAAGATTATGATAAATAGTAGGAGGAGGGCGGGGTAGACGGGACAATTCTTCTTTCTTCGGTAAATACGTTCGATTGTCAAGAAGTTTAGAGTACTTGGAATTAAAATTAGGAATAGTTACGGAAAAATTTACTTATTATGTCACTGGAAGTCGAAACAGGATACAATACACTCCAACTAAGCATTTCTGCCGAAACCAAAAAATTTAATTCCGTCTTCGAGATACATAAGATGAGTTAAGATCGTAATCTCAATAGGGTTCACACCGTAAATACAAGCAAAAGAAGAAACAATATTTATTTATAGTTTCATCCTTCCGGGCACACTTGAGATGTTCCTTATTATTTGATTTTATTATACCGTAACTAAAACAAGTCCCACAGATTTACGTAAAAATACTAACACATACAAATATCGAAGAGGTGTGTTCACTGTACTTAAGACCCGTTAATTTTTCCTGTACTTAAACTTCTGTAAATCCTTCTCCTAGACGAAAGATTATCGAGACGTAAAATGGTTCAATATCAAACACTCCTTTTACGACGTCTAAAGTCTGGAGGTGGAACATCTTGACGACGGTAAAACATAGCCAAATGTTATAATAGTGGCCCTCTGGTGCAATCCCTCGAAATAGAACGGACGACTGCACGACCCACACCTATATTGTTAAGTTGTGTCTTCATCTCCCTAAGGAAATGTGACGTACACATAAAAGAAAAACTTAAAAATGGGTAGTTCCCAAGAACCTGCCGTCGAAACCCAGAACAATCACTCCACCCGAAGGGTCTACCGAGTCGTCCATTTCTTCGGTGGACGTTACGTCCTCTGTGCCCAAGTTAGGGACCTAGTCCTTCTAGGGGACCTTCTTCTATGCCTTTTAGGTGAGGTCATAAGAACGGACTTTTTAGGGTACCTGACTCTTCGGACCGCCCGATATCAGGTACCCCAGCGTTTCCCAGTCTACGCTGACTCGGTGACTCGTGTCGTCGTCACTCCAGAGTCGGAAAACAATACAACTCACTCCTTCTGTACCCGGGGTCCTTGGACCCCCGGGACGTGCCAATGTGTCTCTTAGGGAAGGATTTCCTTCCCTGGGTGTACACCTGTCGGAAGGAGAAGCACTTAATTCTACTAAAAGAGTATTTAAAGTTATTTTCGTAGCTATGAGGGAAGAAACGACGGGAGGGAAGGGGCCGGAAAGAGAGACAGGAAGTATCCCCTAACGATTCGTCACTAGGAAAAGTTGCAAAAAACAAAACAAAACAAAAGCATAATAGATCCAATAAGTTCATTATGTATTTATAGTTGAGGAATGTTGTAATGTCTATTCAACTTCAGTGGGACCTGGGGATGGTGGTTATGTCCAAGGACAACGGAGGGTGAGAACATCCTTCGTGTCAGTCAAATCAGACATAGGAGACTTTACCAAAAGTATGAACGTTCGCGTCACGGACACTAAGTCATCGTAATTCGGTTGATCTGTCGTAACAAAAAGTTTCTAAAAGGGGAGATACAGTCATATTATAACATACAGAGAAAGACATCGATCGAAAAAATGACTAATTATAAGGAACCTCTAGAAAGGTACAATCAATTATATCTATCTGAAGAGTAATTATCTCTGGACTGTAGAGCACCACACGGACACGATATCGACAAACCGAAAAGACCGTATACCCCGTACACTAGCAAAAAGGTCAAAAGGCGATAATTTTTACGAGTCATCATATACTGAAGAACCCGTGTCTTCGCGAAGAGATCCAAATAAGAACGACCCGGTCTCTTATACGTGTAAAACGTCAATCCCGGGTAAACAAGAGGTCTGACCTCCGTGGTCAATGTAAGGTCGGTTGTCCCCTACTCCCAACCACAAAGGGACGTAGAAGTGGTTGAGAATTATAATGCTCTGCAACTTTACACACGATGAAATTACCCACGTTTTATCACAGATTAATAAATTTACATTTAAAGAGAAAAAAGATTACTCCAAATTGGTAAACAATATACAAATAACCAGTAACCTTAGAGGAGCAATATTGACCTTTTAGGGTGTCTGCCTCCTCGGACCACCCGATGTCAGGTACCCCACCGACCCTCAACGTGTGCTGACTCGCTGAAGTGAAAGTGAAAAGTGATAGTACGTAACCTCTTCCTTTACCGTTGGGTGAGGTCACAAGAACGGACCTCTTAGGGTCCCTGCCCCTCGGACCACCCGACGGCAGATACCCCAGCGTGTCTCAACCTGTGCTGACTTCGCTGAATGGTTGAATCGTCGTCGTTGTAATATTAAACGAATAAGGTTGTGAAACTGGTAAAAAGATAACCCTGTAAACAGAATGACTAAACATTTTCTAACACACAAACACGCGTGTACACATATTATATTGTATTTATATGCGTTATGTGAGATAACATTAGAACATAGACAATTTATACAACGTTAAAACGTCTTGTACCGGACACAAAAGTTAAGCGTACCGGACACAAAAGTTAAGCAAACACTATAGAAGAACAGTGGTAAAAAAAACACACTGAATAAAAAGAGTTACAATAAAAAGAAAAGAAGTCTTAAGGAACCTTTGTAGTTACTAATAGTAGGACTCGAATGACATACGACCAACACACACACAAGTAGTGAAGTCAGCACGGACTGAGAGACACTGGGGTGTCTCACATCGGACGGAGTAAGGAGACAAGTACCTATAAGAGGTCCGTTCTTATGACCTTACCCCAACGGTAAAGGAGGAGGTTACGATCAATGTAAATGATTATTAGTATAAATTCACTCCAAATCTCGACTTTGAAGGCATCGCTGGAACAACGGTAGGTGGTAGGTGTCGACATACTTTCCGAGTGCACCCTTTCTTATCAGTGGACCCTGATCTTAGGGAAACGTCGACGGATCGAAACTACACTTTGAAGAGAAGATGTACAAATAGAACCAACTCCCGAATTTCAAACTCCGTTGTATATACACCTCAATCACATTAGAAGTCACCCTCAAAAAGGAAAAATTCACATTAACCTTTCCCTTTTGTTGTCGAGTCGTCAAATGGACGGTAGATGAAAAGTCTTTGATACCCGAGTGTTAAGGGTTCCGACATAAGACCCAAAATAACATGTAAAGTTTAACCCCATATAGAGTGTTGTCGACATAAATTAACCCTCTAATAATTTTTCGTACTCGTCTAAGTCCCAAAAAGTGGGTCTTTTACGACAAGTGCAAGTCGGACTTACTCCGGTAAGAAGGGGAGAGTGCCAGGGAACTATTTGTCCGAACGACCCCATACTGAGACTACCTTGTCACGAATATACACTCCGATTGACCAGATGCTGGTTCGATTTGGTAGATCTCACATACTAGACCTATATGTCTCGTCACTGGAGTGTGGGTTCGAGACACGTAGTCAGTTGAGTGGGACTCTACTACACGAGTCAGTTTACGTGCGATTCCCCTCTACCCTGTTTCCTTCATAAAACCTCTTTCTCTGTTGAACTGAAGTCTTAATGATCGCTTCACCCGCCATCTCTTACAGTATATGAGAGAGGGTTTGATTTCTTTACATAAGNTCGAACCAGCATCTGGTCAATCGGAGTGTATATTCGTGACAAGGTAGTCTCAGTATGGGGTCGTTCGGACAAATAGTTCCCTGGCACTCTCCCCCGACTCCCCTCTCTCTGTCTGTCTCTCCCTCTCTTCTTTATGTAAGACACCTTAGGTACGTATAAAATACTACCTTTGTTGACAAATGACCGTCATTGTATCCGACATTACCGGTATCAAACTTTTCACGTCGTCACAATCAGATCTTAAGTGAATGCAACGAAACCCGAGACTATAGTCGTACATAGGTACATAAAAATAGAGTATGAAACTTTAGTACGTATTCCAAAATTTTTAATTCACTATGTTTATTCTGACAATTTACTAATATAAACAAAAGATGGGGTTGTAGGAGAAGGAGATTAGTATGAGGGGTTCCGTCGGTCAAAATTGGACAGGATAAATGTCCGGAAGACCACTATTCGAGGTATAAAGACATATTAGTAAAGTCGAGTCAGTGAGTCAGTACAGGCTGAGAAACGTTGGGGTACCTTACGGTCCGAAGGACCAGGTAATCGTTGAAGTTTTCAACCGAATTTAAGTACAGGTATCAGTGACTACGGTAGGTTGGCAGAGTAGGAGACAGTAGGGGAAGAGGAGGACGGAAGTTAGAAAGGGTCGTAGTCCCAGAAGAGGTTACTCAGTCAAGAAGTGTAGTCCACCGGCTTCATGACCTCGAAGTCGGAGTCGTAATCAGGAAGGTTACTTATAAGTCCTGACTAAAGGAAATCCTAACTAACCAAACTAGAGGAACATCAGATTCCCTGAGAGTTCTCAGAAGAGGTTATGGTGTCAAGTTTTCATACTCAGGAAACCGTTAATCGAAAGAAATATCAGGTTGAGAGTGTAGGTATGCACTGATGACCTTTTTGGTATCAAAACTGATCTGTCTGGAAAGAACCGTTTCATTACAGAGATAAAAAATTATCCGACAGATCCGACCAGTATCGAAAAGAATGTTCCTCGTTCGTAGAAAAGTAAAGTATCGACGTCAGTGGTACACGTCACTAAAACCTCGGGGGGTTTATTTCAGAAAGTGACAAAGGTAACAAAGGGGTAGATAAACGGTACTTCACTACCCTGGTCTACGGTACTAGAATCAAAAAAATTACAACTCGAAATTCGGTTGAAAAAGTGAGAGGAGAAAGTGAAAGTAGTTCTCCGAGAAATCAAGAAAAAGCGAAAGACGGTATTCCTACGGTAGACGTATAGACTCTATTAACTATAAAGGGAACCGTTAGAACTAAGGTCGAACACGAAGTAGGTCGGGACGTAAAGCGCACTATAGGAGACGTATATTCAAATTATTCGTCCCACTGTTATATGTCGGAACTGCATGAGGAAAAGGATAAACCTTGGTCAGACAACAAGGTACAGGTCAAGATTTACAACGAAGAACTGGACGTATGTCTAAAGAGTCCTCCGTCCAGTCCACCAGACCATAAGGGTAGAGAAAGTCTTAAAAGATGTCAAATGACACTAGGTGTGTCAGTTTCCGAAACCGTATCAGTTATTTCGTCTTTATCTACAAAAAGACCTTGAGAGCGAAAAAACTGTTAGGTCGCTTATAACCGTTAAATTAGAGACCAAGGAGACGGAAAAGATTTTGGTCGAACTTGTAGACTTTCAAGTGTCAAGTGCATGACAACTTCGGACTGAACCTCTTAAAACTCGTAACAAAACGATCACACACTCTACTCACGTTAACACACTATCAAACTCGTAAGAAACCGTAACGGAAAGAAACCCTAACCTTACTTTTGACCGGAAAAGGTCAGGACACCGGTGACGACTCAAAAGACATATAACACGAGTATGAAAATAAACCACTAAATGGTGGAAATTTGTTGTAGACAGTCGAGGAACGACACACTCTACTCGTAGGCCAATCACGGCAGTGTCGAAGGGAAAACGAGAACCAAGTAATATAAAACCGATAACTCTTAAGATTACGGTTAGACTAAAATTCAGGAAATACCCACTAGATAATTAAGGGACATCTTCGAAAGTCCTAAGAGAGAAGCGAAATTACCAAGACTTTAAAGTGACACTACATGTTCTAAAATTACTTATTCACAAAGTGTAAAAGAATTTCTACAGTTAAGTCGTTATAAGCCATTAAAGAATTATGAAAAATAGAAAAGTACCGCAAAATTTTAAAGTTAACGACTACTAAGTAACAATCGAATATGTTTATTTTAACCACAAACGTATCACTAGAGTATAGAACGTTGTAACAATTTGAGTGAACAATCAATATCTTCGTAAAAACATGTGATACGACCTAAAAGATGTGACTGTTAGTACAATAGACATTTATTTCTGTCAAAATGAAGTAGAAAGGTTAGATCGGAAAATAAATAAAATATTTTCAGTGAAGTCAGTACAGACTGAAACACTGGGATACCTGATATCGTGAGGTCCGAGGAGACAGGTACCCTAGGAGGTCCCTTCTTATAACCTCACCCAACGGTACGGGCGGAGGACCCCTAGAAGGGTTGGACCCCTAGTTTGGGTGTAGAGAAAGCAGAGGACGTAACTGTCCACTCAAGAAATGGTGATCACGGTGGACTCTTCGGGTTATCTTCGTAAAAAAGTACGTAATATAACCTAAAAGATGTAACTGTTAGTACAATAGACATTTATTTCTGTCAAAATGAAAAATAAAGGTTAGATTGAAAAATAAAGAGAAGGAATGGTATAAGAAAGCCGGTCCTCGGGGGTACTTGATAACTTGTCGTCACTCTCACTTTCAGACAGAGCAAAGACTGGAATCCCCTTTTCTAAGTGAAACAATGACAATTCATACTACAATCGCATACAAAAAAACATCTACGGGAAATAGTATAACCCCTTCAAGGGAAATTAAGAATTAAGGAAATAACTCTCGAGAATAGTCTTAGATAGAATCTAAAATAGTTTCGGTAAAGACAAAGATAATTCTACTTTCACTTCAACGAGCTAACACAGGTTGAGAAACGCTGGTTGGGGTACCTTACATCGGGTGGTCCGAAGAGATGGGTACCCTAAAAGGTCCGTTCTCACCCAACGGTAAAGGAAGAGGTCCCTTAGAAGGACTGGGTCCCTAGTTTCGACCCAGAGGGTGAAACGTCCGTCTGTGAAATGGGAGACTCGGTGGTGAAAATTCTACCGGTATACAAAAAAGCAATGTTGAACAATCGTCACCTAATATCACCGACTAAAAAATTATCATTTGTTGAAACGTAAGGATCCTATTTAAGATGAAATAGTACTATATAATATGAAAAATACATAATACCGGAAACTAAATGATTTTAAAACACATCTTAAAAAGATTCAAACACTTCCTATCATAAGACAAAAGACGCCAACATTACAGAAACAGACCAGAACCACAACCCCCTTACGACTGGAGTATCTTATTTAACCTTTTATAATGGAGGAAAGGTTAAAGGACTTTCTCAACACATCTCAACTATAATAAAGAAAGAATCACTAAATATATTAATTGATCACTTCTTCGGTATACCGGACCTGAACAGAAGTATCCTTCTAAAAAAAAATAATGATAATTTTTACAGAAATTATCTATATCCCGATAGTCAAATAGGTAAAGAAGAACTCACCCAAAATTATTAAAAACAGAAATTTCCTCAGACAGGTAAAGTAGACTTAACAGTCCAAACAACCGGATTTCGAGAACTGTCACAGGGGAATAATAGAAAAGTCGTAGACATCTCATATATCACTACAGTCAAGAGGATCAGGACAATAACCGTCAAGACAGAAGAGTAAAAAAAAAGGGACTTTTCTGACAGATGTCCAATTAGTTAAAATAACTAGAAACGTTTCTTGATCGAAACTCAGAGTGACCCCAAAAAAAAGATAACAAAAAGAAAAAAGGACACAGCAACAAAATACAAGGATAGAAATAATAAAGGAAGGAAGATATATGAATATTGAGTGAGAAAGAAAAATTCAAAAAAATTCCTTCTTTGTCTCAAAAGAAGGAAAGATTGTGTCCGTCGACCATGACATTTAAATGGGCATACATGACAAAATTACCGTAGAGATTTAAGACCATACAACGATAAAATTAAATATAAGTCAATTTTTATGAAAGATTTAAGGGAAAACTTAAGTAGGAACCGGGTACTCAATAATATTTCATACACTAAAGGAAAGGTTTTAGACTTATAAAAGATCTTATAGAAAGACAACAACTAAAAAATTGAATTAAGGTAATAGTATCTCTTATATGAAAACACATTGACCTTAGGAAAAATTACATGACTCGAACAAAATATCGGGTGTTATACCAGATAGGAACATTTACAGGTACACTTTACTTTTCCTACAAATAAGACGACAACAACCCAGTTTACAAGACATTACACTTAATTTGTTCATAAAACTATCACAACTAATCTATAAGATAAAGGAACCAAAAAAAACAAAAACAAAAACAAAACAGATAAACCAGATATATAGTAACTGGTTTCATGGAAACTACGTCCTCATAGTTTCATGGAATGATATAAACACTTAATCAGACATAGAAGAACATTAATAAGGTCAAAAACAAAGAACATAAAAATTCTAGACAATGATCTACGTATCTGTCAATACTGAACATTAACGATACAGGAAAACTACTTCGCTGGGGGAATAGTAGTACTTTCGTGTAAGGAGTAGGATCCATCATAAGACGAGACTTTAGAGGAGACAGACTACAATTGTATCGAGAGAGAGAGAAAAAAAAAGACGGGTAAAAAAAAAAAATACCGATTAAGTACAACGCCAAACTGTCTTTTGGTGTTTTAAGACATTTCGTTAATAGGAAGTCAATTTTTTATTTATTCAAAAATTTTTTCTGGAATACAGAGAAAACTAACCAACAATCGTAATATAAAGAAAAGTAGGGTATTCGAAAATTGGATAAACACGGTAATATAAACCCTACACAATAAATGTCCGTTGTATATCAACCCAGAAAAAATTTTAAGTCAGAAACGGAAAACTGACACCGTAAATCTGGTACATATAAATAAAAAAAAAAATGAAATAAAACGAAATGTTATGACATAACCAAAACGGTATGTAACTGTACTTAGTCGGTGCCCACATGTACGCAAGGGTTAGGACTTGGAGGGAGGGTGAAGGGTGGGGTACAGTAGAGACACCTAGTAGGGGTACGTGGTCGGGGTTCGTAGGATATAGGACATAGTTTGTATCTGACCGCTAAGCAAAGAATGTACTATCATATGTACAAAGCTGTACATACAAATTCACCGTGTTAAAGTCACGACAAACGAAAGACAAACAGGGTAAGAGAGAAACAAGGAGAAAAAAGAACGGAATAAAACCTAATGAACTTATAAAAAAATGTCAAGGTAAAACATAGTCAATAACCGGAAAGTCGACACTGACGATCAAATCAAAATGAATTTCCACATACACACACATAACAAATAGTGTCTGATGAAGTTCACTAAGATACGAGGAAGTGTACCTCACATTGTTAGAACATTATCATATAAAGACAAAGAGGGGGAGATTGTAAAAACACGACAATAATGGTATATAAATTGGAGATATCTATAATATTTGGAGTGTAATAAATAATGAAAACAATTTTTTATACAAAATTTTTTATTAACAAAAGTTAACCCCGTTTAAAATAAATACATGGGTAATACAAGAAGAAAGGAAACACATCTAAGGTAAAGTATAGTAAAGGAAGACGAATTTCCTAAAAGAAATGGTAAAGAATGTCACGTCAGACGACCGTTACTTAATAAAATCGAAAACATACGGACTTTTTCAGAAATGGAAAAAAATTTTTTTCATATTACTGTCTAAAGTGACGACATTTTGACTTACTTCACAGGTTTACTTTTGAACACAGGTGTGTTTTGGGACCTGCACTTACAAAATCGTCGAAATGAGCATTAACGATTTTGTGCCTCGTTGGTTATATAGAAAGTCAACACTTATTTACTTGACACCATGTAAGTATGTTACCTTACAATAAGTCTTTATTTTTCTTTACTCGATAGTTTGGTGTTTCTCTGTACCTCCTTTGTATTTGCGTATGACGATTCACTTTCTTGGATCTGGTTTTTCCAGTGTATAACATACTAAGGTTGATATACTGTAAGACCTTTTCCATTTCGATATGTCTGTTATTTTTCTAGACACCAACGGTTCCCAATCGTCCCTCCTCTCTTACTTATCCGTCTTGTGTTCCCATAAAAATCCCGTCACTTTGATAAGACACACCATGACATTGTGACCTGTGTACGGTAATATGTAAGTAGTTTTGGGTATCTTACATGTTGTGTCTCTCACTCGAGAATACGTTTGACATCTGAAATCAATTATCCTTACATAGTGAGTGAAGTACCCTTTATCTGCCCCTTTGTCACCTGTGTCACAGTCTGAAATAAAACTCCTCGAGGTTTTAGTGACGTCTACCACTGACGTCGGTACTTTAATTTTCTGTGAATGAGAAACCTTCCTTTCAATACTGGTTGGATCTATCGTACAAGTTTTCGTCTCTGTAATGAAACGGTTGTTTCCAGGTAGATCAGTTCCGATACCAAAAAGGACACCAGTACATACCTACACTCTCAACCTGACACTTCTTTCGACTCACGGCTTCTTACCTACGAAAACTTGATACCACAACCTCTTCTGAGAACTCTCAGGGAACCTGACGTTCCTCTAGGTTGGTCAGGTAAGACTTCCTCTAGTCGGGAACCTAAAGAAACCTCCCTTACTACGACTTCGACTTTGAGGTCATGAAACCGGTGGAGTACTCTTCTCAACTGAGTAACCTCTTCTGGGACTACGACCCTCCCTAACCCCCGTCCTCCTCTTCCCCTGCTGGCTCCTACTCTACCGACCTACCGTAGTGACTGAGCTACCTGCACTCAGACTCACTTGAGGTCCTCAACCACTACCTGTCCCTCCGGACCGCACGAAGCTAAGTACCCCAGCGTTTCTCAGCCTGTGCTGACTCGCTGACTTGACTTGACTTGACTCACATAGTCATCACGAAGCAGTCAACATTGTCTATGAAGTGTGTATTACGTGCCCTATTACCCCATTTGACCCCACTCCTCACTGTCTCATACACCCTTAAGACATGAGTTAAAAAGACATTTGAATTTTGATTAAAATTTTCAGGTCCGCCTACGTACAACTACATACCGTTTTGGTTATGTTATAACATTTCATTAATTGGAGGTTAATTTTTTTAAAAAAACTTCAGGTAATTGAAAAAGATTTCGACTTACTCCGTTATATACATCATCAAAATATCATATTGACAACATACTTAGACCCAAGTTTAGAACTGGAACGGTGAATTTTTGAACCATTTAAAACCCGTTCATTGAATTAGACACAGAGACAAAGAGGTATATCTTTTACCTCTGTTATTAGTTTAGGTGAAGTATATCAAGAATACTCCTACTTTACCATACACGTCCGAAATTTATCTCGGACCATACATGATTTGTCTGTCACACGCGATTCGACGAAGCCAGCACAGGCTGAGACACTGGTGTACCTGGCATCGGACGGCCCGAGGAGACAGATACCTAAGAGATCCGACCTTATGACCTCACCCAAAGGTACGGGAGGAAGATCCCCTAGAAGGGTTGGGTCCTTAGTTTGGGCGTAGAGAATACAGAGGTAACTGCCCACCCAAGAAATGGTGACCCTTTTACTAATAAATTATCATCACGGTGGACCCTTCACTAAAAAACAAGTACTTAGGAGTGAACTTCTTCTCCTCTACCTGCATAAAACCTTTGGTAAGGTACATACGTGAGATGCACCACTCCTCACCCCATAATTTATACTCTTAAAAGGACACGTTCCTAAGTTTCACACGGTCAGACTACAGTAACGGTAAAACGTACAATTTAGGGACCGAAACCATGACGGACTAAACCACTACAAATGACACCACCGTAAACAGAACCACGATGAATCAAATTAAAGGAAGCTCTACTTTATAAAGACTTAGGATATCTCTTCAAAATAATTTCGTTAGGAGAACAATTGTCGGTCTCCGGACTGTGGTCTAAGAACGAGACCCGTCCGTGGTTCGATGACTTATAGGACGTCCTCGACCCAGACACAGAGGGACGCGGTCAGTCGGTAAACCCAAGTGTCGTACCCACGACCTCTCTAGAGGCGCCCCCTACTCCGTGTACCGACCCGCGGTAAGAGGTAAGAGACGGGGGTCTCTGGTGTGGACGTACGAACCTGGGTCCGGTGAGTTCGCGTGTTCACGTCGGGTAAGTCGAACAGACGAAAGACAGAGGTAAAAAGTTTCTATGAAAAAATGATTTATATCTTAAGATCCAACTGGCAAGAAAAGAAAGTCCTCAATTTTTTGCACTGAGGTGATAGAAGAATGTACGTAATAAAGACAGATTTCTCGACGGAAATAGAATGAAACTAGGAGAGATACACTATACAGACAGACTTCGACGAAAATTCCAAAAGAAGAGTAGTGACCGAAACTCGTTCAATTAATACTACATGAACCGACAGTAAAAGAAGCACAAAGAACCGAACCTTGAATAACTCGACACACCTAGACACCAGTATAACATATATAGTTTAAACCTTTAAAAATCGGTAATAAAGAAGAAGAAAAAAAAAAAAAAAGAGAGGACGGGAGAGACAGAGTGTAAAGTCCCTGAGGTGAAAGGATACATAAGCCGGAGAACTTCAATCGGGTGTCGAGTGACTAGTAGACGCGTAAAATATTTTAAGAGAAAGAGGACCAGAAAGTAAGATTTACGAGAAATAACGGTACAGAAGTTCAAGTTATTCGAAAAGAAGATGTTCCAGAACAACAAAAACAAAAACTCAGCGATTCAGTACCGGTTGACAAAAACTGGGGTACCTGACGTCGGGTGGTCCGAGGAGAGAGGTACCCTAAAGGGTCAGTCCCTATGACCTCACCCAACAGTAAAGGAAGAGATCCCCTAGAAGGGTTGGGTCCCTAACTTGGACCCCAAGGAAGTAACCGTCCACTTAAGAAAAGGTAACTCGGTGGTTCCTTCTGGAGACGTTCCAGATTCGATGGTACTTAGGATAGGTCGCATCAAGAATAGAATCTATAACATCAAACGAAATTTGGTTTTTTCACAAACCAAACCCCCATTAATAAAGGGTGTCAACTTCGTTTGACAAGACACCTACATGTGTGTCGGGTAATTTAGAACTCCAAAGGCTAGACTCACAAAACCTAATTCCTGACAAGGGTTCAGACACGCTCGTCAGTTGTGATAAAATTAAGGAATTTAAAAAAAAAATGGACTGGAACCCATCAAAGGAGGTTCGTATGTGAAAAGTCAGGAGTCGACTTGCGAATATCTCCTGGTAGAAGACCAGAGACCTAGAGAGAGTGACACGTCGTGTGGGAAGGGGTCCTGAGAGGAGACATTTGAGATCGACGGATGTAGAGGTCGTGAATCGAAGTCGGTGAGTTGAGGTGCTCAGGTGGTCCGAAGTGGACTCAACGGGAGAAGGACGACACCTCCAAGGAGAAGGACCTTGGAGGGAACACATAGTAAACCGAATCCCGAGTAGAGTAGCCATAGGAAGAAGAGTTTCTGGTAACAAAAATAACCGACTACAGGTCACAGAAGGTAGGACAATAAAGTATATAAAACGAGGGGCGGGCGGCGGGGCGAAAAAAAACAACAACAACAACAAAATTTACCCTCCCGTTCAGTTCAAGGACAATGAACCATAACAGGTCTTCATCCTTAAACCGAAAATGGGAGTAAAATCACCACAAAATCAGTCTTTTTTATTACGTACAGCAGTAAGGTGGTATAATTGGGTCTTCGTGTAATGTGTAACAAATTTTCTATGACAAAGAACACCAAAACCTTAGAGACAATTGTCCTTGAACACCGGAATATTAATAAATAAGTTTAAGTATTAGAGATTTACCTAAAGGACTTCTCACCTACTGACAGAGAGTCAACAAGACCTTAATAGAGTTGACCTCGAGACATTTCCAAACTATTTACTTACTCACTCTCCTACTACAAGAATGACCATTCCGGCACTTATACTCAGTTCTGACTTGCATTCGCATGAATATCAATTCGGAAACATCCCTTTTATCAAATGGGAAGTTCTGTAATAAGAAAGTCCGATGTCGAAAAAACCTCGACAATTGTAATCGTGACAACACCGTCCTTTGTGAAGAAATTTTTACGACAGTGTCTAACAAGACCATCTTACACAGACGTGTAAACCCCCTTAAAATAAACACCGGTAAATAGGACTAGTAAAAGATTAGACTAGAGTCACACTTTTAATAACACCTTATTGTCTTTTTATATAGAAAGGTTAAGGGATCAGAGAACAAAATAAAAACACATTATTGTTAAATTAGGAAACTTCTTGGGAAGTCCAAGTTACATATTAATTTTTCTGTTTACCTGGAGTTTCCGGTTTAAAGGAGTTGCAAAAGAAAAAGATCTCTCACACCTTGGCATAATATATAAGTACTTTAGAAAGTTTCTAAGTCTTCGATTCTATAAACTCGTACAATTAGTTTCGTACAATGAATGATTAGGGAACGGGATATTTTCGTCGTACCGTATCACCAGAGTATATGGCACCTCGGATTAACGGACACATGTCGGAGTAGAGAATGATCACTACACTGAACTCGTTCATTGAGTTAAGGAGACTCGGAGTCAAAAGAGTAGACGTTTTATCCTATTGTTGTCATAAAAGAGTCCAACAAAACTTTTAATTTAACCTGTGTCTACATATCTTGTCAGAAAACCTGAGACACCATCTTCCGCTCCCACCCTACTAAACTCTCTTATCGTAACTTTGTACATATAATATACACTTTGTCTAGTGGTCAGGTCCGAGCTACGTACTATGTCCCACCACGAGTCCCGACCACGTGACCCTACTGGGTCTCCCTACCCTACCCCTCCCTCCACCCTCCCCCCAAGTCCTACCCCTTGTGTACATGTGGGCACCGACTAAATACTGTTACATACCGTTTTGGTGATGTTATAACATTTCATTAATCGGAGGTTAATTTTATTTATTTTTTTATTATTTAACCAATAACGAATACTTTATGAAATTTACCACGGACTATATACCATTCATGATATATTTGTAAAAACAACAAAAGCAAATCAGTGATTCAATACAGGCTGAGAAAATCTGTGATACCTGATATCGGGTGGTCCGAGAAGACAGGTACCCTAAAGGGTCCGTTCTTATGACCTTACCCAACAGTAAAGGAAGAGGTTTCTTAGGAGAACTGGGTCCCTAGTTTGGGTGTGAAGGTCGTAACGTCCTTCTAAGAAACGAAGACTCGGTGACCTCTTCGGGTATATTCGTAATCATTTAATTTTATTCTATTTTAATTCACTTTATCTTATTTTATTTCTATCTCGAAATAAGGTAGAAAGTCATAAAATAGATTAGACGGAAAGGGTTCTTCACTTATAAGACAAGAGACAAAATACTTTTATAAAGGAAGTTGTCCGAAGTAAAAACCTTTTGTCAACTTATAACTCCCTTTTCTTGGAAAGGATTAAAGGAGAATATCTAGAAAATACGTCGGTACTAAGGACAGAGGGACGGAAAGAGTGCCCCAGTACAAGTCATCCTAAAAAGGAACCATGGAAATTATCGTTGGAAGTCAAAAGGAGTTAAGATGAATTTTGAGACGAGACTTCGTGGGGGAAGAGTAGTGGTTCAATTATGATCCTTAGTAGGTAGTATGGTAAGACGTAGATGAGAGTGGAAACAATACATCGATTACGGGCCCTATGGAAGTCAAGTGAGGTCAGCGAGTCAGTACAGGCTGGGGAATATTGGGGTGCCTGACGTCGTGCGGTCCGAAGGGACAGGTAGTGGTTGAAGGCCTCGAACGAGTTTGAGTACAGGTAACTCAACCACTACGGTAGACTGGTAGAGTAGGAGACAACAGGGGAAGAGGAGGACGGAAGTTAGAAAGGGTCTTAGTCCCAGAAAAGGTCACTCAGTCAAGAAGTGTAGTCCACCGGTTTCCTAACCTCAAAGTCGAAATCGTAGTCAGGAAGGTTACTTATAAGTCCTATGGAATTGTGGTATTTATATAAAAGGTTAACACCTCAAGAAGGATTAAATTGTAAAATAAAAGATATCACAAGGTTAAAGTGTCCATAGATTCCGAACGTCTTAATAAAGTTCAACAATTTCTTAATGAAAACTGAATAGTAAGGAAAAGGTAAAAATTGAATAAACCACCACCAAATCACCGATTCAGTACAGACTGAAACACTGTAGTGTCTGACATCGGACGGTCCGAGGAGACAGGTACGTTAAAGGGTCTGTTCTTATGACCTCACCCAACGGTAAAGGAAAAGGTCCCCTAAAAGACCTGGGTCACTAGTTTGGACGGACGTAACATCCTTCAAAGAAATGGGGACTAAATAAATCTATAACGTAATTAAACATTAAATATAATATATAAAATATAATTTTTCAAATAATGAAAGTCAAGTCAACGAGTCAGTACAGGTTGAGAAACGTTGGGGTACTTGTCGTCGTGCGGTCCGGAGGGACAGGTAGTGGTTGAGGCTCAGGTGGGTTTGGGTACAGGTAACTCAGTCACTACGGTAGGTTGGTAGAGTAGGAGACAGCAGGGGAAAAGGAGGACGGGAGTTACAAAGGGTCGTAAAAGTTTACTCAGTCGAGAGTGTAGTCCACCGGTTTCATAACCTCAAAGTCGAAGTCGTAGTCAGGAAGGTTACTTGTGGGTTCTGACTAGAGGAAATCTTGCCTGACCAACCTAGAGGAACGTCAGGTTCCCTGAGAGTTCTCAGAAGAGGTTGTGGTGTCAAGTTTTAGTAGTTAAGAAGTCGTGAGTCGAAAGAAGTGTCAGGTTGAGTGTAGTTATGTACTGATGACCATTTTGGTATCGGAACTGATCTACCTGGAAACAACCGTTTCATTACAGAGACGAAAACTTATACGATAGATCCAACCAGTATTGAAAGGAAGGTTCCTCATTCGCAGAAAATTAAAGGACCGACGTTAGTGGTAGACGTCACTAAGAACTCGGGGGTTTTTATTTCAGACTGTGACAAAGGTGACAAACGGGTAGATAAAAGGTACTTCACTACCCTGGCCTACGGTACTAGAATCGAAAGACTTACAACTCGAAATTCGGTTGAAAAAGTGAGAGGAGAAAGTGAAAGTAGTTCTCCGAAAAATCAAGGAGAGGTGAAAGACGGTATTCCTACTACAGTAGACGTATAGACTCCAATAACTATAAAGAGGACCGTTAGAACTAAGGTCGAACACGAAGAAGGTCGGGTCGCAAAGAGTACTACATGAGACGTATATTCAATTTATTCGTCTCACTGTTACATGTCGGAACTGTACGAGGAAAAGGATAAACCTTGGTTAGATAATAAGGTACAGGTTAAGATTGACAACGAAGGATTGGACGTATATCCAAAGAGTTCTCCGTCTAGTCCACCAGACCATAAGGGTAGAGAAAGTCTTAAAAGGTGTCAAATAACACTAGGTGTGTCAGTTTCCGAAACCGTGTCAGTTATTTCGTCTTTATCTACAAAAAGACCTGGAGAGAACGAAAAAGTTACTAGGTCACCTACAACCGTTAAACTAGAGACCAAGGAGACAGAAACGATTTTGGTCGAACTTGTAGACCTTCAAGTACCAAGTGTATAACGACTTCGGACAGAACCTCTTAAAACTCGTAATGAAATGATCGTACACTCTACTCATGTTAACACGCCATCAAACTCGTAAGAAACCGTAACGGAAAGAAACCCTAACCTTACTTTTAACTGGAAAAGGTCAGGACACCCGTGACGACTCAAAAGGTCTAAACGACCGTATAACTCACGTCGTGAAAGTGTCGTAGTAGAAGGTCCTAAACTTTATCGAGTTGACCTTAAGGTAGTGGAGGTGATCGAAACAAGTATCACTACGAAGGATTCCGGGTGGACTGAAGTGTAAGGTCCTACAGACCGAGATCCACTCACACTTACTAGTGTGGAAGTACTGCTAGATCATTATTATTTCTTATATTATTTTATTAATTTATTAATTTTACTATTATTTTTCATAAATGATGAAATAATGAATTATATTATTGTCATACTATAATAATAAATCGTAGTAGATAGACGAGTAACGGAATCGTAGAAAACAGGTCTGATGATCCTTCAACAGTTCTTTTCGAATTCGTTGTCATTTACGAACTGAAATAAAACATTTATTACTGAAATTAGTCAAAAAAAAACTTTCCGATCTTAAAAATTTTTAAATAAAAATTAACCTCCTCTTAACGAAATGTTACCACACAACCAAAACACGACATTTTGTCGTACTTAGTCGATATTCATATGTATTCCCGAAAAGACTTTAAATATAATTGGATACAGAAAATAAGGTACCAGAGTCAGGAATATTACGGTAGAAACCCCTGAAGACACGCGTTACGGTATAAGAACATAAACAAAGACCGACCTATATACCCCGTTCCCTCCGTCTGAGTGTTCATCAAAAGTCTTGTTACTACAAAGATTCTGGATTTATAGGATCGATCTCCACGACAATCACGACGGGTCAGGACAAGTCGTAGTCTTCTGGACTGTTCCCCTAGAGTTTGGTACGAGGAGTTTGGAGACGGAGGGAGGGGTGTGACCCCGACGGTAACAAGAACACACAACTTCCGTTTCCGCGACCCCGACAGATCGATCTCTCGTCCGCCGTGAAGTAGTGTAACGTCGTTAGTGAATAATATTCCCAGTCTATCGTACGTCTAATTTATCAGTGTAATACTGGTCAGGGTTAGGGATTTATATAGGAGGACTGAATAACCTAGACTGTCTAACCCAGACTGTGCCGGTTACGACGACAATCATGACTTGTGTTAGTACACCTTTCTTATTCACATGTATCTTACTACTTTAAGAACTCACTAAATCGAATTTTCATATTTAAGACAAAACACACACCCATATCTATATGTATAGGTGTGTGTGTGTGTGTGTGTGACCTATGTGTAGGTGCGAACGCATGTATTTGACAGGGGAACCACACGAAAGACATAAAGTAGGTTAGATTGAAACCATCTAGGACGACACCCGGAAGAGATTTGATTAAGAGATTTATAAATCTCTTTATTCTCCCAGAAAATACACACATCATCATCAACTAAAAAGACCGAAAGTTTCGTAATAGAAAATATTTAGGGATTCACAATCTTCACCCTTTTGGTAGATAGAAAATTTAAATCGTTTATCGTAAATACACGTATACACGAATACGGTAGATGTGTGAATGTGACATTATCTTTATGGTACCTTTTCGTTAGGTATTCGAAAATCGTGACAGTCCGTACTCGAAAAAGGGAGAGTAGAGAAGGACTTCTCTACAAATCTTCGTACTCTCCGGAGAGACGGAGACGTAAATATTCGGCGTGGTCTTTTTTTTACAGTCAAGAAAAAATCCGTGCCCTAGTGTGACATTATTTACACTTAGCTTCGTTAACGAGTTCACGAAAGATTCATCACCAAGATAGAGAGTAGTGTGTGTGTCGGAACAAAAGAAATCTTTTACGGTTATTTTCGATTATGCTTCCGTCACGGTAAACGAACAAAGTACCAAAATGAGTCATACCTCTGGTCAGCCACTTATCAGAGTGAACCCTCGACTCTCCCCACTTCTCTCAACTAAAGGACGTAGAGTATCCCAGAGACATCTAAATCTCTCGTCACAAAACCCACACTCTATCTTGACTTTACCAAAACGATCATGTCACTGGACCCGCACGACGACCTCTTCGGTTTACACCGGGAACCCTTCGACGTCGAAGAGAAGTGCCGAAACAGGATCCTACAAAGTACACCTCCACAATGTAATGGTACCTTATTTTACAGTTTATAGAAGTGTAAGAACCCGATATTCGTTTATCCTGTCCTAAATACAAATAGTTTTGTGAACCAATAATTTATCCCGTGTACCTTCTTTTTATTACGTGTCTACACCCAGACCTTAGTCTTATGGACCAAACTTTAGGATCGAGGTGAACGACTCCCTCGAACCCAATCAGTGAATTGGAGAGACTCGGAATCGAAGAAAGACACAATTTAAACCCTTTATTATCGATTGGTATACAAACAATACAGACTATTATGTAGTTTTTGTTAAGTATTTATTATTCCTGATTTATTTACGATTTATCACGGTAAAAATAACAATAGACAATTCTTACCTAAAAGTGTTGATTCTATGGATTTCTTCATCTCTGTTGACTCCTTAAGAAACCGAATTTCTCTATTTAAGGTCATGTTGTACTCCAGAACTGTTGGTCTGGGTTCCACTGCTAGTCTTACAGGGTCGTGTCCATATAATGGAACCCGAAGTAGACCCCTTTTACAAATTTCCATGGTTTTAATAAACCCCGAAAAAAAAAAAGTTTAATATTATTTACTTTAGAAGTAAAGGGAGACGGGAAGGGAGGACAGAGAAACGTGACAGAGAATGAGATACCAGACACTTACATAAAGAGAAGACTCAAACCGAGAAAAATAGCTTGATCAACACTTAAGAAGTAAGAGAGTGTATCTGTATACTGTCACCCCCTCCTCCCGTACACATAAAGGATTTAAAATCGTTCTTTAGACAGAACGGCAGAGGTATCTCACCTTTTAAGTCGTTTCTCAGACATCCAAAGTAAGGGGAAAGTTTAGCGTAAGTCGTCACATGAGTTACGGGTCACATACAGATAGTCTGTACAAATAGCACTCATTACCACTTCGAAGTCTTCAAACCCCACCCACACCTAGAACATAGGTGGTCTCCCGTAGAAATCGTGAACCCCACTGGAAACTTCGGTTGAGACGATACGAAGTGGGTGTATGCGAAGTGAAACAGTCTGTTTCATGGACCCTTAATTATACAGAGACCCCGTAGGAATTGGTTACTGACACCTCATATACCCCTATTTATCGGACGGGGGAGTGGGTGGAACTCGTTCCATTAAGGTTCCGTACACAAACCGTGGCAAAAGGTCAAAGGGAGACTCCAATGTAACGCCAGTGGGTGGTACCATCCACTGAATCCTTACCGGGGGGAGGGGACACAACAGGTAGGTGGAAGAGAAGGGACAGAGGAAGGGACAAAGGAAGTTGAAAGGTCCGAGGGAGATGAAGGGTCATTTGCACCAAGAGTGTAGGAACCGAGACCCAGAAAAGACCTCAAAGGTTGGATTCTACCATGTGTGTGAATTTTATGTCTTCCCTTAGACAATTCGGACCAAATCAGAAGTGGTTTTGGCGACACCCAGAGTCCAACCGACCCGTGTGAAACCGTCTGGGGACGAAGGGGACCCACACCTTAAGATGAGTGGGTCTCGAGTCGATCAGTACCAACGTCTGGACAGTCCCGAAACTGACAACCCCTCCATCCGTACCTGGTATCGGTCGGTAAGCGAGTGAGTCGGACGGAAGACGTCGTGTCGGTTAAACATAGTCTCCTCCTTCTAAAATCATCGTCACCAGTCCGAACATCGTAGCTCGGACGACACTTACGACCGAAGATTCATGTTCACCCGGAGTTTTTACGAGGATACGTAGAGTAGGTGAGAGAAATGTCTGGGTAGTCTGTTCGCGAACTGACAAAAGGGTCATGGTTAGTTCGATTTGGTCAGTCGGATGGGTGGTCAGGACGAAGGGTCTTCCAAAAGATAGATCACCCCTCTTCTTTTCTAACCAAGGGTACCGGAGAGTAACGTTTGGTCGAGTAGGAGACCGTTAGACTCTGGTTCTGACGTGTAAGTCGGTCCACCCAGAGAATTTTCGTAGAGGAGAGGGTATAAGAGGTAAAGTCTGAGATTAGGGAAAGAAGAAAGAACAAAACGAAATAGTGGAAACACTACGAAACTACGAGTCGGGTGGTCGACTTCGATACACTTTAGACATAGTATCATATAATCGTAAGGTTTTTTGTACGTCAGGGAGTCATCTGTCATTTAAACTAAAACGTGTTCACCACAGGAAATATGAAACAAGTATTTCGTTAGAGAGTTCACATAGACAAAAAAAAAAAAAAAAAAAATTTGTGTTGTGTTTATCAGACCACCTATTTTTACCTAACCCACTACCCAAAACACAAGTCGTTTTTTCTTGAACCTGTTTCGTCGGTACGACTACAAGAATAAATGTTTCCAACGGCAGACCCTTTAATTACAGACGACAACGAGTCATTAATCCTTTTAAATCCTGGGGATCACGAGGTTGTAGAACGTAATTTCCAACATACAGTAGCCACAAAAGTACTCTTAAACGACCTAAAGACAGTAATTATTGTCCGTATTTGGGTCGTTCGTCATCTTATACGTAATGTAAATTAGTTAAACGATAAACATAAGTAATACATGCAGGAGGTAAAACCCAGTACTTTTTAACTTTCTGGCAATGTTTATCTTTCTCGTAGCACCTAATGTTTACTACATTGTTTTCGTATTCGCGATAATTAACCAGTTAACACGAACAGTCATGTAAATTTCACTAATTCCGTCTTTCTAATCTTCCCTGTGCTTACACGAACCGTCTATCTTCGGGTTCTTAGGATGCTGAGAGGGTTCAGGGAGTCCGAATTTACCTACGTCGTTTTTAGGTTACCACAAATAAGGCTCTTTAAATAAAAGATTCACAAACAACACGGTCTCTAATACGACTCACAACCCTTATATCGTCTTTTGTTTTATATTTGTTTTGTTTTTGATATTTTGTTTTGTTTACTTCAGGAACTAGAGTTCCCGAATATAAGGTCACCCCTCCCCCTTCAGACGTTATTTGTCTACATATTATAGGTCATCACCAGTCTGAACATTTCTGGTGGGCTTACTCCCATCCCTTAACTCTCTCTACGCACCATCCCTCCTGTCCGGAGAAACCCCTTCGCTGTAAACTTGTCTCCAAATGTACTTCTCTCTTCTGTTTGGTATACCAATAAAAACCCCTTCTCACAAAGTAAGTCCACTTAACCGTGTTGTAGGGTTGAGGGTAAGACTGTGAGGTCTTCTTTTCTTTTAAGAATATTAATAAAGACAACCGAACTGGGTTACCTTACCGAAGGGTCTCGATGTTTTGAGTGTGTTAGTTGGAAGAGTGATATCGGGGGAAGATACCATCGTTGAGACAATGTGTATTTTAACTACTCTAGTAACTGGTAGAATTAACGTAGGTGGGTTTGAGGGATGGGGAACCTCCTCCCGCACCTTGGGTGAGGTCATAAGAACGGACTTCTTAGAGTATCTGTCTCCTCGGACGGCCCGACGTCAGGTATCTCAGTGTTTCTTAGTCTGTGTTGACTTCACTGAATCGTACGTACGTGTATCTGAGGAATGGTGCCACGTGTTTCGGGACACACTAGTCCGAGGGCGAAGTGTAAAGTATGGTGGGGAAGGATCGAACGATTCGAGATCGGGGACCGGAAAGACGACGAGTTCGGCGGTCGGTGAAGGTCGGATACTGAAACGTAGAGGAACGGGTTACGTAAGACACGAGACTGTGAGTCTGGAGTGGACGGGCCAGTGGAGGGTCTCTTCGGGAGGGACTGGTGGTCCGTCTTCACCTGGGGACCGGGGAGTCATCCAGTCACCGGGGAGTAAATCCGGGAGGACGAAACAAAAGTAGTACTGTCAACAATGGACGACGACGACGACGACGACGACGATTCAGCGAAGTCAGTACAGGCTGACACGCTGAGGTATCTGTCGTCGGGTGGTCCAAGGGGGTAGGGACCCTAAGAGGTCCGTCCTTGTGACCTCACCCAACGGTAAAGGAAGAGGTTACGTACTTTCACTTTTCACCTTCACTTCAGCGAGTCAGTACAGATTGAGAATCGTTGGAGTACCTGACGTCGGGTGGTCCGAGGAGGCAGGTACCCTAAACGGTCCGTTCTCGTGACCTCACCCCACGGTAACGGAAGAGGCCAACAATGGACTTAACGTACGATAAGTGAAGACAGGACAGATCAAGGGCGTTGACTTATACTTGAGGGCCTCTAGTCTAAGTTCGACGGACAAAAGTGGTGACAAAGGGTCACGAATCCCGTGACGGGTCGTGGTTCTTCTCCGAGTTTTCGGACTCTGTTTACTTCTTTGTGTACTGGTCAGTCAGTCAGTCGATTGGTCGGTTTTACTCCGGTTTTTGACTGTCAAGTCGACGAACGAAAACTTAAGTCCATCGACGAAGTCTTAAAACGGACTTTCGGTGTACCTTCTTTACCCACAAATAAGACTCATCACAAGAGATGTCAAAACCCACTTACTTTCATTAATCCATGATAACTCTAAACACGACGAACCGAAATATACAGATCCTAGATAACGACACGGAAAAATTTACTGAATTATTAAGAAAAGTTATATAACTGAGTAAAAATATCCGATTTACGATACAGTAACAGAAACTCACAAACGTTCATTACCTTACACTGGGTCTCACTTGGTACTGTGTAATCACACTGTCGTTAGGACGGAGAAATCTTAACTACTGGGATTCTGTGGAACGAATTATTATCGTAGACCCTTTATGTAGTCTTCTCGACCATAACACCACCATAGTCCTAAGGTCGAAGGTGACCCCTATATTAAGTGTCGTCTGAACACTTACGAACAGTACATGGTCTGAGACACCGTCCACGACCCCATGGTCCACTTCCTCCATCACAACGATGGTCTTACTCGACTACAGTTGGTGTCGACAAGATTTGGGTGGACGCACAATATCAGGGGATCCCTTGATACCACATATGGAACCGGTTCGACGGAGGGTCCGGTTAACTTAGTCTTGAAGGTTAAGACACCGACCCCCGAATGTGTGCGTATATAAAAATTCGGGGTTCAAGACCCGTCTGTCTCAACTTTGGGTGACTAGATCTTCTTCCTACTTACGTATTCCTTTCTTGGTGTCCGTTACCCTGTTCCCGGTATCATTGTGGACCACAGACACGTGGTCTTTTACCGTTAATAAAGAGACACCACGTATTGAGGTTGAGTCTTTACAAAAAGTCCCAGTTCTCCGGTCTACTGGACCATAGTATGTTATGTATTTACCACGTACACAATTGAGGGAGGGGGTGGTTTGACTATTTTTCACCGTCTACGGTAAACAGTTTGCTAATAAAAAAGATGTATCCGAGTTTATTCACTAAAATAAAAAGATACGTTCGGTTCTTAACCTATTTCATAGAAATTAGTTTATTTCTTCGTCGTAGAAAGGATTGACCATCTGTACTCTCTTTCCTTTTATACTCTTAGGTGTCCCATTGGTAGTTTCCCTTCTTTAATTGTGCAGGAGATTTTAATAAAATTTCCCAGTCTTAAAGGACTTCACACCACTACCTCCACTAGACTTTGAGGGAGTCTGATGGACACGGAAACTATCTCCCGTAATTTGACAAATCTGACTCCCCCCTTTCGTTTAGAAAGATCCATTAATTACCTCCAAATACAATAAGTCGACTTCTAGTTCGAAACGAAAAAAGAGGGACTTATATCTACTTTTCTTGTCCTTTCACTCCTATTAAAAATTTTCCGATTTAACAACAAGTCTCACCGTGAAAACTGACGTAACCATTTTATGAAGACAGACTACAGATTCACTATTTGACTCCAAACAAAAAAAAAAATTTCGTTAGAAACGTTAGGTGATCCGAAAAGTGTCCAGAAGGGCCCACCGAGTCACCATTTCGTAGGTGGACGTTACGTTCTCTGTACCCAAACCAGGGACCCAACCCTTATAGGGGATCTCTTCCTTTACCGTTGGGTGAGGTCATAAGAACGGACCCTTTAAGGTACCTGTCTCCTTGTACCGTCGATATCAAGTAACCCAGAGTTCTCAACTTGTACTGAATCGTCGACTCGTACTCCGGGAAGTTTTTTCGTTTGGTCGTACAAGATTCTTTCAGAGATTCGGAGGGACAATCCGGGAGGAAGGAGATTGTGTCAGAGACGAGGAGACAAGTAGTCCTTCTGTGTTCAAAGGTAGTTTCGTATTCAAGTCTACTGGGGACTGTGACCCTTCTTACGGGAAGAGGGGTATAGGTAGGAGTCTGAGACGAAGTAACCTATAACACCACTGGTTGTTAACTACTAGAAGTCTTTACGAGTGTCAAAGTCTCTTCGGGATTTGAACTAATAAATTTCTTTGTCTGTGAAATGTTTCATCTCCATCCTGGATCCTCTCGTCGTCCTTTCTTCGGTCCTCGTAGGTCGTCGGAGAATGGGTCTTGTTTCCACTGGTTACTGGGGTCCACCTCTCTTAGGACCAGGGAATCGTCACTGAGGGGCTCCTGTGTGAGGAAGGACGTGTCGTCGTCAAGAATCAGGACCGACGTGTGACGTCAGTGGACCCCTCCCCCCTCGATCTTTTTACGACTACGGACTCGGGGGACGGGTCACTAGGTACCCCCTCCTGTCACCCCCATCCACGTAAATCTTTTCGAGGGTCCTCTAAGATTCATCGTAAGTCCTAACCCTTGGTGACTACATCAGGGTCTAATCACTGGTTTTACCCATTAGTCCCTTCATTGCAACCACCGTGTGAGACGGTTCGAGTTCCAGTATCGTACAGGGCCCCAGTCGTTTCCCGTTCCTGAGTAACACTTCCCTCTTCGAAATCGTCCTTTACAATTTCTGCAGACATAACCTCGTCTGCAGGGGAAGGAAGACACTGAAGGACTGACGAAGAGCGAGACGTCTTTGGCGTAACTCGTCCTGTCTGTAGTGACAGTCTATTTACGGACCGAAAGTCCAGGGAGGACCTCAATTACTGTAATACCACTCTTTTTGTTGAACGTTTACTTCAGTCATGAACTCTCTCCCAGTCCCCGACCCGTTATCGCCCGGACCCGTCGAGGTGGAGTCTCCTCCCCGTCACTCCCTCCAGACACGATTCCAGTTCCCGCCAACTCTCTGGTGTCCGACCACGACCGGTCCCGAGGGTCCATGTTTCTGAGGTCTTTGGAGACGGTCCACCAAGTGTGGCAGTAGCGGGCGTCACAAGGGGCCTCCGTTGTCTCACCCCATCCCTCGTCCTACCCTTCCCCTCCTTCGGTTTGGTCAAACCACATTAGGTTTCGTCAACTCCACTTTAGGGTCTACGTCGGACCAGTGTTCTCCCCGAATCCGTGTCTACCGTAGAGGTCCAAACAGGTCGGAACCCTATCTCCTACGCTCCGAAAAAACAAAAGTGTCCCTGACCTGTAACCGATTGCCGGTGGAACCCACGAAGTCCGAGAGACGTCTTCCCTACGTCGAGATTCCGTGTTCCTGGCAGGGGACTTCCAGTGTCCACCCTTTTCTCGGATATGTTCGACCCTCTACCCACGTGTCAACCAATCCCCTGGACCCTCTAGACCGGACCTTGACTGTCGTAAACTATGTGTCCGATGTCGTTACAGAGGATTTAGGCGATCGAATCACGGGACATACAGATAGTGGTTTGTTATCTCGTATAAAGAAATAAAATTGATCAGAAATAACCTCATGTCAACAAAATGTTATGTCTCGTATAAAGATACAAAACGAGGAGACTAAGCGGTCTAGAGGAGAGTTGCGGAAAGAGAACGAATAACGGATAAGGGAACGACAGAAACAAAACACCGAGAGCAACGGTGGTCCCACCTTTAAGATCTTCCCCTCCCCCTCTTACACTGATTCCGTTTGCCCTGTTCCTCCGGTGAATTTGAACAAGGAATCAATCCTACGAGGACCCTCGGTCTCTGGTCTACAGGTCGGTTCCCCGAAGTATTACCTTCTGGAGGAGTGTGTACTTCTTCGGACCGTCGCCCACTGGGTCAAACGGGGTCCACAAGTTGTCACAGTCCCGAGAATCATTCTCACACTATGACACTAAATATACGTCTTTATACAATAAACCAGGACAAAGGACGTGTCTCAAGGATTTTGAGAACCTGAGAGGGTTCTTTATTCTCGTTATCTCTACGGAACAATACAATCACTCCTGCCTCCGACCAACGGTCCTCTTGGTGTCGGGTTTGGGGGTAGGCGTGAGGATTGGAGGATCCTCCCGTCTCTCAGATCTCTACCTCACGTCAGAGGTTCCCAGTTACTTAATTAGTTGGAACGGATGCACTACTTCGGAGGTATTTTTGGACGTTCCAACCCCAAGTCTCTCGCTCGTGTACCTTTAAACCTCTCTCACAACACGGACCTCTCCCAAACCTTCAGGGGACGGGAAAGAGTCGGAACGGGACACGTAGAGAAGACAGACTGACAAGGACATAAAATAGGAAAATATTATTTGGACATTAGATCATTCATTTGAGAAAAAAAGGACTCAAAAAGCTCGGTGAGGTCGTTTAATTACCTTAGTTTCGTCCCCCAACAACCTTGGAGACTGGATGTCCGTCAGTTCTCGTTCGACCCGACACTGATCGTAGACTTCACCCTACACTCTGTCGGAACCTCCTACCTTTGGAATCGGATACCCTAGACTACGTCGTAGTCCTTAATACCCTGTGTACCGACCACAGTCTCATAACGAACTACTACACCCTTTGTGGGCCGAAGGGGTAACCGAGTCGCCATTTCTTAGGCGAACGCCATGTCCTCGGAGTCCCCAACGTCCAAACTAGGGACCCAGTCCTTCTAGGGGACCTCCTCCCGCACCATTGGGTGAGGTCATAAGTACGGACCTTTTAGGGTACCGTCTCCTCTTACCGTTCGATGTCAGGAACCCCAGCGTTTCTCAGTCTATACTGATTTCACTGAATCGTACGTACATGTACACCCTTTGGGTGTGTGGGTGACCCAGACCCGTGTCTTAACATTACCGACGAGACGGTGGGTGAACCGGAAGGGAGGTAGCACCACCGTCGTACCGACGTCAGCAGAGACCGTAGTACAGATAACTGAAATTTTTTACGTGGTGTACCCTCAACGTTCAACTCAAAATAACCCCCGTTTTATTCCGGACGTCGGGTCCTCTGTCGTGAGTCTATCGAGACGCTCTGACGAGGTTTCTCAGGTCCTTGGCCAGTCATATACATACTATGACCCCTTCTCCGCGATATGAATCCACGAGTCAGCACAGACTGAGAAACGCTGGGGTACCTGATATCGGGCGGTCCGAGGAGACAGGTACCTCAAGAGGTCCGTTCTTATGACCACACCCAACGGTACGGGAGGAGGTCCCCTAGAAGGACTGAGTCTTTGGCTTGGGTCCAGAGGGCGTGACGTCCGTCTAAGAAATGGTAGACTCGGTGGTCCCTTCAGGTTCTTATAACTTCACCCATCGGACAGGAAAGAGGTCCCCGAGAAGGACTGGGTCCTTAACTTGGTCCCAGAGGACGTAGCGTCCGCCTAAGAAATGGTCGACTCGGTGGTCCTCTTCTCCCTCATGGACGTTAGTTCGTGTATAAAAAGGTCTTCCAAAGATGAACAGAACACTTCGAAAAGGATCCGTGCTCCTCGTCAGAAGTGGTACTTCGTAAAACCATGAAGAGATCTTATATAAAGGGTTTCTATATTCTAAACCCGAGTATTTTAGTCGAGGACTTTTATGGATAGACTTCAGGGGGGACGGGGTGGGTCGGTGGGGCTCCTCGTGCCTCACGGAGTAAAGACGGTAGGTGGGACTTGAGGAAACCCCCCAAACTTTCAGTCGTCGGCGTCGTCGTGTACTAAATTAGGTCCACTTCCCAACCGGTCCTGCTACAACAAGAGGACACTGAATCGGAGTCCTCTTGACTTTCTTTACTCATAGACGGACGGACGGGCAACGACCTCCTCCTCCCTCGACGAGTAAGAGGCGAGAGCAACATAAGCAGGAGACGGCACGCGAGGGTCGAAGTACGGGAACCTCCGACCACGGGTGTCTAGAGTAGTGGTCCGAGACGGGAACCGTAGACTCACCCAAGTAGGACACCCTCCGTGGTCCTTCTCTGCCCTCCCTCGTCCTTCCCTTTACCCCGAAAAGAGGGAAGGTGAGGTAGGGACCGTCCGGGGCGACACGGGACTGACGGGAAGGGATGACTTCCGGTCCCCGTCCTCCTGTGACGGAAACCACCGGAGGACTCCACGACCAAGGTGGAAAACGTGAATCTAGATGTCAGGTTAAAATTCACCGAAAAGGAGGACGAAAAATAAAACTTTCAAAAGTTTAGATGACTTTTCAAATCTTATTGAATTATTTGTGAGAACGGGAAGTCGATCTAAGGGGTCACCAATTACAATATAGTGTAAAAGGAATACAGAAAGTTATATATCTGTATCTATATTTATCTACCTCTACATGTATATCTGTCTATCACGTAGCTCGACACGTTAAAACCTAAAACGACTTGTTAAACTTACAAGATTTGTAGAATTGTAAAGTGAGGATTTGTGAAACCGTGCACAGAGGATTCCTATTTCTGCAATTGTGTGGGGAATCTACAATCGATTGTGTAATCAATTACTTAATTGATTGTAATTAAGTTATTATAGTGGGTTAATAAACAGAAAAGGAATTTTTTTTATGAAAGAACTATTAGGAAAGTAAATTATCACGAAACGTCGACTATTTAGTGAAGGTGATTGATAAAGTAAAGTATGGGTCTCAGTGGCAGACTTCGTTGACAATAGTAGGGGTAGAATCTCCGTTTTTATTTATTTATTCTTAGTCTCTCCGATTACTGGATGGATGGTTTCCAGTGTGTCGCACTTACCCTAAGTTCATATCCGGAAGGTTGAGGTTTAAGGTGTGTGAAAGGTACTGTAATATGGAGTAAAACCTGTCTCAAATCTTTTTCAGGTAAAAAGATCTTGAATACGGGGTTTTGTAAAGGGAATAAGGAAGGGGAGTTTTTTGGAAGAGTAAGTGGCTTTTATCACTCCTACGGAAAGAGGTCGAAGTTTATTGTTATGAAATTTACACGACCATACCGGAGACGAACTATACCTTTTTTGCAATCCGTTGTACAAACTTGTTACGTAAATTAAATTCGATCGTACTAACTAATGTATCATAAAGAATTGACGTAATACAAACTAAGTGGGGAAGGAAGGGACCCATGTCCCACTTTCTTTCGAAGAGAGGATCTACTCCTCTCGGACCAAATATGACGAGTACTTCGTCCTGTCCCGTGCACAGGAACTGTGGTTCGGTTCTGTCTTAGAGTCTGAGGGACGATGGTCTAGCGAAGGACTCCTGGAGAGGCCAGTCCGGAAAAGAGAGGAAACACTAACAGTGACGTGACGAGATTCGGTGGAGTGGAGGTCGACCCTCTGGCGTCGTCGGGGAGTGGAGCAGATGGGAGGTAGACGGAAGGGGAGGGGTGGTGGGGAGGTGAGGGTCCGAGTGGTCATTACAAACGATGGGACTCTTATTTCGTGTCCTCGGACGCGACAGGGCGGAGGACAGAACCCGAGGGTGACTGGAGCGACGGAGCAGAGGATGGTGCATGGTGAGGGGTGGGGATCAAGTACGGTCCGGTCGGAACAAAAGGAGTTTGTTCGGACGGGTGTCAGACAGGGGGACGAAAAAAGAGAGACGGACGTTACGCAGGGGTAAAGGTGGAGGTCGACAGGTTGACACGTAGGGAGTTTGGAGTGGGAAGTTGGAATCAAATTTCTGGGTCGAGATTCGGGGTGTCGATCTAGGGGGGGGGGCGGCGTGGGTCTACGGACGTAGTGTAGGATACGAAAAGGACGTTCCTAGGATGGTAGAAGTACATTATTCACAGGTTGTTTAACCAGTCACTAGCTTAGGAGGGTCAAAGAGAACTCTTTCATCACTCCAGGTACCCTGTTTGACTCTCTCGTCGTAAATGTATATAAGTGATGGTACACATTTTATCTACCGATCACCCTCCAGTAACGTATTGCGTCCCTCTAGTCTAGTCACGAGACTACTGTCTGTCCTCTCCCTACCCCCGACTATCCTCCTTCCGAGTTCTCCCTCGTATGTATATATATACATATATATATATATACACATATATATATATATATTTAAATACATATCGACTAACGACAAAAACATACCGTCTTCGGTTGTGTTGTAACATTTCGTCAATGGGAGGTTAATTTTCATATTCTTTCTCCCCGAAGGGACTACCGGGTCACCCATTCTTAGACGGAACGTTATGTTCTCTGTCGCCAAGTCAGGAACCAGGCCCTTCTAGGGGTACGGTGTCTCGTTGTTTCGGGTAGTCGGTGTTGACGACTCGGACTCGAGGCCTCAGGCCCTCGGTGTTGAGGAGTTCGGGCACCCGGATCTCGGACACGAGGCGTTGTTCTCTGCGGTGGCGTTACTCCTCGGGCACGTGGTGTTGATCTCTCGTCGGGGGAGATCTCTGTCGCGTTGTCACTTCCGGGTCTTGTTGGTTTTTACTTTTTTAATTATTTAGAAACCTTTTTGTCATCACTCTGGGTCCGTCCTCTCCATTATGGATTTCCACCACAGTCTCGGGTCCCCTCGGGGTCGGAAAGAGTGGGTTTCGGTCCCGGGAGCGACGGACCCTCCCTCAGGGAGGACGACACAGGGTCGAGCGGAAGACCCTCGTCAGGTGAACGGGACGGTAGTAGGGTCCCGTGCGGGGTGACCTCCCCCTACCCCTTGGCGGAGTGGCAGAGAAGTGTAGACGAGAAGTTTGGTGTCGACAAGTAAGTACGTGAGCAAGTCAGGGACATAATAAGGGCAAGTGAGTAAGTGGTCTATAAATGACTCACATTAATATACACACTATGACACGATAAGTATCCCTATGTCCCCATTCGTTTTGTCTGACGACGGGAGCCCCGTAGTGGTACATCTGTCTGGTTTGACGTTTTTGTCTGTCACCCACAATTCACCACCGGTCTCCCTCCACGTCCTTCCTTAGATCTCCCGTCTCGCTGTCTCCTTGTCGTCAAGGGTGGGTCGTAGTTGGGAGGGAGAGAAGATTGTCTTGAGACCGGTAACGCAAGTCGTCAGGTGGGGGAGCTTGTAGGGGATTCGGAGACCTCTTTGGTGGAGTTGGGGGTCCGGGGTCCCACCTGGACTAACCAGGTTCCCATTAAGATGGGGGAACGGTCCCTGTCCGAGTCCTTCAACGTACACTGGAAGTAGTCCGGTTATTCTGTTTCCAGAAGGACGATCCCTTCTGTCCCTGGATCCTTTCTCAGGGACGAAATTTCTCTTTCCGGGTTCTTCTCTACGGCCGAGCTTCGCGGTGTCGGAGGACAAGGGTCGGACTCCCACTTCGGTCGGGGTACGAACCGACTCGTCTCTCCACCTTCTTGGTCCACACACCACGATTACTTAACACTCCCAGGACCTCGGGAGACTAAAGGACAGGTACACTCTAAAGGTAAAAAAAAAACATTATCAGGTAGATTTCATGGTTTGGACTGTGTCTCTATACCCGGCAGAGATAGTCACGCAGGGAGTAACAGGACAGGGATTCACGGTGGTATCACGGACCTTGTGTCATTTCTGAGGTATTTATCCGTGTCCCTCACTTACCGTGCACATTTCAGTCTGAAGAATCTCGTCTGTTCCGACGGGTACGTTCGCAGTTCATGCTTCACGAGGACCCCCAGGGGAGACCCCCTTCGTCTTCATCCGTTCTTTCATCCCCTCCCCTTCTTGTCGTCGTCCTAGTCTGTTTCGGGGGTCCCGTCAAAGGTGGACTATGGAGTCCCTTGAACTGGGTCCCTCGACCCGAAAGCATTCGGGCGAGGAGTGAGAGGCGGACCCCTGGTGAGGTCCCCCTGTCTTTTGAGTCAGGGAAGTCGAGAGTTGAGAGTGTCAATTTCACCAAGGTCTTCGTGTTCTCACCGTGGACGACTGGTGACCTCCGTTCGCATGTCGCTTCGATCGGCTTCCCATACGCCTTCACTACTTTCCCTAACTTCTCCCAGACCCATACCAGGTCGTTACCCCCGGTGTCCCATCTATTTACTTGTCCGGATCTCGTACAGGTGCTGACTCGGAGTTCGTCGTTTTGACTCCGTCGAAAGACCAGATGTTTACGAGGGTGGTATAGGGAGGAGATCGGTCTCCCCAGAAAAGGACGACGGGTGTGTTCCTACCGATTGTCTTCGGGGGTTGAGAATAATTTTACCTTTTGTCAGAAACGTAAAGTTTTAATAATAACGTGAAGAACTCTAAGAAAAACGTTTTGTAGTTTTCGGTCTAGTATTAAACTACTACTTTATAACTAATACGTAGACACAAACATACGTCTCCAGATGTGATACATCTATCTTGCGGGTGTGACATTATAGAAGATAAATTCAGTCATACTTCTACCTACAAGGGGGGTCCGTCCAAAACTATTTTATGAACACAGCTATGGTTCTCTGTAATTACAGTTACGTTTAGTTATGGGCGAATAACCAAACCCAGCGAAGAAGAAGTGCGTCGTCGGCAGGGGTTCTCCCCGAGGTTTGTGGTCGTCGAGGGTCGGGACAAATGTATAAAGAAGTAAATGTGGTACACTCACCCTTTACAGTCCCCTTACACCTGACCGTCCCCCGACGGGTGCGGGCGAGGACTTAACTTAGCCCTTCCTTTACTTTTATTTTCGTTTGTGTTGGACATTTGTTTAGACCCTCTACGAAATAATGACAGTAATCGTTGCACGAATAGGACAGAGGGAAAGTTTTTCTCATTATAATTTTGCCGTCTTCTCGGTTCTTAGTAGAGGTAGGAACAGTCCAAGAGTCGTATGCTTTCCCTGATCCAGAGTAGATTTGACTCCTGTGAACCGACACAGACGGGCGGGTCGTGAACAACAGTGGACTTTGAGGTGCATAAATCATGAAAGATTTTTAGAGTGAATAAGAGACGGAAGCGGTTGGTATTTCACTCCAAGGGTTTCCCGACTCAAAAATTAAACGAAACAAATGACGACATAAAGGTTACACACCTACAACTTAATTAAAGAATGACGAAGTAAGTAAGTGGGTTGTTTAACTCGTTGATGATATGCTGTACTGAGATGATCCAGGAGTCTCTCCCGCTACCGCGGGTGAGGGCACGAGAACGGACCTCTTAGGGTCCCTGCCCCCTCGGACCACCCGACGCCAGGTACCCCAGTGATCCTCAACCTGTGCTGACTCACTGAAGTAAAAGTGAAGAGTGAAAGTACGTAACCTCTTCCGCTACCGTGGGGTGAGGTCATAAGAACGGATCTCTTAAGGTACCTGTCTCCTCGGACCGTCCGATGTCAGGTACCCCAGCGTTTCGTTGATTGTGAAACACCCTCCATGTCCTTACTGTGTATGTCGACACCTCGTCTCTTCCTTCCCTAAAGACCCGTGAACTTTACCACGTTTATAGGATTCCGTTCTTATACGGACCAACTAAATTCCTTGTACTTTTTCCCCCACCGCTTTTACCTAACTCGTTATAAACCTGTCGACTTGATCTACCTCCTACAATTCCGAAGAACCCCGATGGGACGGGGATTGTCGACGGTGTACCCCTTTAGGGCATTCTTCTTAGTATGTCTCAGGGGACTTAGGTCGGTGGGGATGGGTTGTAGAAGAGATACGAACTTGGTTATATAAGGAAAAATTTCAGTGAACATTGACTTTCTCAGGACTATTTTGTGAGACTTTGGTTCACGGATCCTGCGAACTCAACGACACGGTTGTCACCCAGAGTTTCTATGGCCCCCCGACCGAGTAAAGTCACCCTTTAGGGTGGACCCCCTCACTCCGGACCCTCGGCAGACAAGTCCCCTCCGGACCTGAGGACTGTTCACTCTTCCTTAGAAAGTTTAAACGTTAAAAGTTCACAGTCTTCCTACGCCACGGCGAGGAGACTGTGAGACGTGCAATCCGTCTAAGAGGTGTAAAGGTAGTTGTGCAGATCACACGTCCTACGTCAGAAACGTGGGAGTACTGGACCTTGGGTGTTGACTCTTACTCTTGCAGTCCACAATCAAACAGGTCGTTCCATGTAAGTTTCCTGGTCTGTCCGGGAAGAAGGAGTTAATGGTTTCACCTCCGTTATGAAAGTTTCCTAAGATAAGTGAAGTCGTCCACGGAACTTGTCGAAGTTCTACGACCCCTCAGTCTCTTTGTGTGTCGAATCAGACAGGGGAATCTTCCATTAGATCACCCACTCCCCGGGAAATCAAGTAAAGTAAGTGTACACCACCAAATAAGCGATTCAACGCAGACTGAGAAACGTTAGGGTACCTGACATTGGACGGGTCGAGGAGACAGGTATCGTAAAAGGTCCTTTTTTATGACTTCACCCAACAGTAGGAAGAGGTCCCCTAGAAGGGTTAGGTCCCTAGCTTGCGTCCAGAGGACGTGACGTCCGTCTAAGAAATGGTTGACTCGGTGGTCCCTATAAGGTACGATTTCCGTTCTGTCCCCGACGACCCCATCTTTGAGGGGTTTGTCCCCTTCCTGTCTGTAAACGTCTACTATGACCACACACTAGTGGGGTGGTAATAAGTAAGTAGTCTTCACTTCACGAAGGACACTTGGGTCGTGAGAACCCGTAATTCCTATGTCGTTTCGTTCTACTCGTTCTAGGGGCGGGTTCACCTCCTACTTCTATTGTTTCACTTTGATTGAAAAATTTCTTTCCGAAAGACTTTGATCATTCACGTCGTCCTTCTTACATGGTCCTTTTATATAAGGTTATCTCTCTGTGACCCCTCACACCTGTTCTCCCTCTTCCGCCTCGACTCGACTCGACTCGGGTGTACGACCTTTCCTCGGTCAGACGGTCCCACGTCCCGTTCATGAGATCCGTCTTCCTTACCACCCACGTTTCCGGCCTCGTCCTCGTCCGAACCGTGTGGACTCCTGGTCTCCGGTCCGACACACTGGGCTCGAATCGACCGTTGCTCCTCTCTACCCTCTACTCCAGTCCCACTTACCCCGGTCTAGTACTCCTCAAGCTCAAAATAAGATTCACGGTCGTGGAAATAACGTCCCACTATAACCGTATAAGGGTGAGTCTATTTAATTCTAAGAGCGAAACCGTCCAGTAAACCTACCCTTGTTCTTTACATGGGTCGTCACGTCTTTCTTCTCCTCCCAAGATGTTAAAGAGTTCTATACCTGTTATCAGGGAACACAACAACAACCCAAAACAAAACAAAACAAAAATCCTCTTCTTTCGGACGTTTATTTGTCTCGGGTTCTGACTTTAATTCCCCGGTGTTATCTCCTCTCTTTGTGTGTTATGGGTAGTATTTTACTTGGTCCGTCCCCGTCAAGTAGGGACGTCTCGGGTACCCTCCCTCTCCCACCCGGACCTTCCTGCACCCCTACGACTCGCGACCTCCATCCTCTCGACACGGACCAGACCCTCTGTCGTCGTCCCCAGTCCTCGTCTCACTCGACCGGTCCTTCTAGTCCCATTACCGACCCTAACTCTCGCTCTCTCCTCTGGTCCGACGACCGTCGTCTAAATTTCAATTTACCGATGACACCCAGAACACATCGGGAGACCCGAAGAGAGGAACCCCTCGAAATCAGGACCTGGGTCCCCTTCAGCGTGGTCCGAAGACGAGTCGTACACCCGACACCGTTACCGTCCGACCTCCTTCCCACTCCAGGGTCCGAGTCTCTTCTAGTGTGTAGATCAGGAGTGGTTGTCGACGACACAAGAGCCGTCAACCTTTTTGTATTTTCTGCAAGTAAAAAGACATCGTCGATGTCACTACTCGTCTCTCTTCACTGACCTTTCCAGTCTGTCCCGGAGGTGGATGAGTCGAGTATTTGGTCCCCTCGCTGCCTCGGGGCTCTGGAACCCTCCTCTCATCTACGAGACGACATGACTCTGACGTCTCGGCTCCGTTCTAGTCTGGTGGGACCCCCTACTGAGGACGAGGCCCAGGGACCGGGGGACGGACTCGAAAGACTTGTCCCGTCCGATTCACCTCGATACGGAGATCTCAAGTTCCCGGTCCACGGAATCTTTCCGTCCTATCCCAACACCAGTTCTCTTACCCGAGACTACAGTAGTCAAGTTTATGTCTTACCGACAGTAGGATTGAACTGCACCGTGCTAACTCCGACTTTGGGTGACTGTAATGTTTTCCTCCGGTCGGCGTACTCCTTCCTCGGTCACGAAGGGGAATGATTCTCTTCGAAGTGACTTGGGGTGGTTCGTCCATTCTTGACGTCGTCGAACTCATAGAGTCCCCGCAAGGGACGACCCTCCAGTTCACCTCCCGTCTTGGGTTTCCATTTCGTAACCACCCAACGAAGGTCGTGCTGGACCCTGTCTTCCCCAGAGGTAAGGACTTTCCCGGACTTATTTTGGAGGGTCTTCAATATAGGGTTGTCGGTAGTATCAAACTTCTGTTACGGTAATTTTAATACTTAAGGGATTGATTCCTTTACCCTTGGGTGAGACCACAAGAACGGACCTCTTAGGGTCCCTGTCTTCTCGAACCATCCGACGGTAGAGACCCCAGCGTGTCTCAGCCTGTGCTGACTTCACTGAATCGTCGTCGTCGTCAAAATATGGGTGGTTTGTAGGAAGAATAAATTTCAGTCGAAGGATACAACACACGCTCTCTTACAACTGTCTTTCCCTCCGTTGATAAAAGGAACCGTTCGTACAAAAGTAATTATTTGGTCAAAAGGTTAGAGAGAGAGAGAGAGAGAGAGAGAGAGAGAGAGAGAGAGAGAGAGAGACACACACACACACACACACACACACACAGTGAACGATGTAGGAAACACTTCCCTTATCATACCTAACATGTAAGGTATAGGGTTCACACGTAATTTGATTTACGGTCCCCTACAGGGAAGTTAAGGCTAGGGGTTCCATGTACAACGAAGAGGTGGTGTCGAAGGAGAGGAAAGAGAAGAGGGTCCGGTAAGACGAGGGGCGAGGCCCATATAGTCTCGAGTTGTCATAGTACAGTCCCGAACTTCCTAGGACTCTCGGGTGACTTTCGTTACTGAGGACGTGACTCCAAGCGTCTTCATCGTGACCCAAGGTACTTAGGGACCGTTTTTAAGTCTTTTGGATTCCCTTAGGTGTGTAATCGACTATTACTCCGGTGTGTCTGATTGATTTCGTAGTCGGTGGAGTAATTTGACCCTTCGAATTATGACAAAAATAACGTGTTAGTGAAGATTTACAGAAAATAATTATTTTAACCCCTTTACTTAATCAATAAGGAATTATCCGCGTCACACAAATCAACTGTTTTAGAAATGTTTCTTCTCCTGGGTGTTCACCACTCTTATGATTTTCCACAGGAAAAAGTTACCCCAACCTTTTTTGGTTCAACGGTGGTTGGTGACCGGTGGCGGGATAAAATGCTTACTTCTTTGATACCCTTGTCGTTGTTGTTTTTTTTATGAAAGGGAGCTTAAAGATAAAGGGAATCTACAATCTTTTAAGACATCGAGAAACATCGGATATCGTCGATCTTAGTACTCTCTGTCAGAGAAATCTTAGACAAGTGAACAAGGAGAATTAGGTGAGTTTGAGTCACTTACTATCTCGACTGGGAACTTCAGTCACAAGTGGCTTCACACTTGACAGGAGTCAAGTGGACGATAAGAACCACTCTCCCCTCCCTCCCCTACTCTACCAAGGTATTAAAAATTCATCCCTCCCTTCCCCATCTTTTGCTGTGGAGATGACGTGGTCACCAAAGAGGTATAATTAGAAGTGTTGTGAAAGTACTCCTTTCATATCAAAAGGCAAAATGTCTATTCCTTTAATTGTAAACCTCTCCAATTTTCTGAAAGGTTCCCTTGTTCACAAATCTTCATTTCGGGCCAAGAGTCCAAATTCAGGTCCCACTAAGCCACCGTTCCGGGAAATTTGGGGTGACCTAAGTCGTGGTCCCTGTCTCCGTCTCGAGGATCTCCGCAGTGACCCTTTCCTGACCCCTGTCTCTCCTACTCTTCTACCCACAACTCAGGGTTCCTACTCGAGATTGATGTCTGTACACACTCGATATCCTTCCCCAGGTCCCGGTTCCTTTCTCAGTAGTAGTATTAGAGAAGTGTAGGTGTAGTTCGACGAGAAGAATCTTGGTAAAAGACAAGAGGACGGTTGGTGAATTCCATCCTGTTCGTAACAGTGGACATTCTACGGTAAGGGTCTGACGGTGGGTCTCAAAAATATTTTGTGTCCACCTAGGTACGTACCTTTTCAATAGACTTCAAGTATTTTTAGGTGACAATTTCTTTATTGACATTGTCTAGTTGTGGTCTAGGGGTCACTGAATTGTGTTGGATCGAACACATGTCGGGGTTTGTCCTTAAGGACCATCGGTACTTCGAGTGAAGGGTCTCGTTAAGACCATGGGTCCCAGGAAGGAGAGGAGCACCGAGACGGTGGAATGTTGTGTCGAAGATTTCAAGGGTACAAATAGACGTAGTTCGGTTTTCCTTTTAGTACTTCTTATGGATCCCTCTAAAAGTGTTCGACTCAGACCTTCACCATGTGTAGTGAAGACGAGTGTAAGATAAGTTGTCTTGGTTCGAGTACCGGAGTGGATAGATGTTCTCCAATATCCTCCACACCAGGTCGACACTCATATCCTTCTACTCCTCTACTCAGAGCAAATTGTGTCTCGTCAAAGAGTAAAGAGACGATTCAACTCTTCGACAGGTTTAGTGTACTAAGAATTGGGATAAACTCTCGAACTCTTACCCTTATTTGGTTCCTGGTTGGTACATTTTGTAGAACTGAGGTCCCGAACACGACCTTTTAAGGTGTACACCTATTAGAACCTTAGGGGACGACCCGTAGAACGTGGGGGTTTCCATATTTCCGTCCTTTTTACTAGTGTTGATCTCGAAAATCTAGTCTGGTCAGTTGGGATTTCCTTTAGTCAGGACTTATAAGTGACCTTCTTGACTACGACTTCGACTTAGAGGTTATGAAACCGAGGGACTACGCTTGTTGACTGAGAAACCTTTTCCGGAACTATGACTCTTTCTAACTTCCGTCCTCCTCTTCCCCTGCTGTCTCCTACTCTACCAACCTACCGTAGTAGCTTAACCACCTGTACTCAAACTCGTTCGAGGCACTGAACCACTAACCGTCCTTTCGAACCACACGACGTCAGGTACCCCAGCGGTTCTTAGAAAGCGCTGATTCGTTGACTTGACTTGACTCTCGACAATCTAGTAATCTAATGGATCCTACTATACATATAGATGTATTCATCTATTAGTTAGATATGAAGACCTCTAAGATTAAGTCGATGGACTACACCTGGACCTTTACATAAAAGTTGGTGTCCCCCACACAGTCCTGAGAAAGACAATGTTTACAGTCTTTAAGTTGTGTGTACGAGAATTCGTTCTTTCCTTTACGTAAGTAGGTATATTGGAACGTCCCCATCCTGATGAGACTCAGCATTGACCTACATCAGAGTTTGTCGGAGTGACCCTGTGGGGTCGGGAGACAGAGGGTTGACTAGAAAAGTCATCTTCTAAGTAAAAGTCCGTTAGAGGGGAGTACCCAGTTCTACCGACGATCGTCGAGGCCCGTATGACAAAAAAGTAGGTGTAGAGGTTCTCTTGACGAGAAAGAGTCCTTTTCAAGGTATTAAATAGGGAAACCGTGATTAACAACACCGAACCCAGGGTACAGACAGGGATTCGGTCAGTACACTGGACTTTCTACCATTAGGAGACTGACAGGTCGTACTCGGGTCCAGTGCTCGGTCTGGACTGGTTAGGTATGGTATGTGCACCTGTCACACCCCGTCCCACCAAGGGGTTCCTGTTGGTCCCACGACATGGCTCTTCCCTGTGCCCCTTACCCGCGACCCGTTCGCAGCCGTTGTCTCTGGGAACACGTGTCCGATCCCCCCGAGACTCTCTACACCCTCGGGACTCGAAGTCCGAGGGGTGTCCAGACACCCTTCCAGAAGTCTTGATCTCTCTCCAGAGACGAGTGGTTCGACGGACTACGGAAGACGTGGGTGGGGTCTAGGACAACTCCAGAGATATGTAACTTGTGTACCTTGGACCTGGTGGGAGATCGGAAGGAAAAAGTCTTCCTGTCCTCATACGAACCGGGAAAGTGAGTCTGTGAGAGTCGTCGGGACGGAGTTTTCCGGACCGGGAGAAGAGTCCTGGTTCACAAACCCACGGTTACCGTGGTTCCTGAAACCGACCACCATTGAATTTTGTCCAAGTACTGGACTCCGGAGACCCGTTGTTTCTTGGGTACTTCGGGATTTTGACTTTAGTTGTGAGTTCACATACATGTATTATATACACATACGTAGAGAGGTGGACCCCTTCTTTTTTAACTCTTAAAGGTAGTCCAATGGGTCTCTCTGATTAGGATTTTTCTGACTCTTGGTGGTAACAGTTGACGTCGAAGAGACCCATAGACGAAGTCCATAAATTACCACTTCAAAGTACAGGGTATTATGTGAACAACTTCTACGTCCCTCGAAGAGGTTCGACGACCGTACCCGGTTAAACTTTATAAGAAGCTAGTCACAAAGGGTTTTGTCCAAGGAACCTTCTCTCTAACAACACTAGAACACAGATCACTCTCTTTGTGTTTGTAAAGTACAAGTCTAGTCAACCCCTTTACGACCCAATTTACTCTGATTTGTCCGAAGAAAAGACGTCCTGAAGAGTTCTCTGAAATTATAAGGTTACAAAACACTGAGGAGTTCGACAATACCATCCGTCACAAAGAGTTTGAATATATTGTGTTCGTGCCAGAACTTACTCCTAAAACGAAAAAAAAAAAAAAAAACGTCGTAGGACATTTTTGTACGGGGATTTGTGTTTGAGTCCACAATAGGTAAACCCCTGGAGGGACCAGGGGTCCCTACACACAAACACCACACTGAAACTCAAAGACGACGACACTTCTCTTGACCGTCGTTCGTAGGTTTTCGAAGTTTCTCCCCACCATAAATCTTGTTCAGTAAGAGACAAAAAAAGGACTCAGTCTTGTTTTTTCTACGGTCGTACAAACTCTCTGTGGACCGCAGAGACCTACGGACACTCGGTACATCGTAGTTCTTCTCGTTCCCCGACCTCAGTCGTGCGGACCCCTCCCGAGGACTGACAGTGATTGACCGACACGTTAAGTCCGTACCCAAATTGGGAAGACTCGGAGTCAGACACTAGACAATTTCACAAACTACACTCCTTACCCACTCGAGTACATCCCTTACGTACCACAAACCGTGAGTCCCTACGAGTGGGAAGCCATTGGCTCCATCTTCTGAGAAACTTTGGACGTCCCGAAGGAAACTGACAGGAGACTGTCGACGTCCTTTACAGGGTCACTAGAAACGGATGGAGGAGGAGAACGGAACTGGAAGAGGGGGAACGAGAACTGTCGAGGGGTAAAAGAGGGCAAGTCCGGGGAACCGACGACGAGTACACACATACGATTCAACGAAGTCAGGACAGGTTGAGAAACACTGAGGTACCTGACATCGGGTGGTCCGAGGAGACAGGTACCCTAAGAGGTCCGTTCTTATGACCTCACCCAACGTACGGGAGGAGGTCCCCTAGAAGGGTTGGGTCCCGTCCGTCCAAGATGGAGATTTGGGACGACAGGGAAAAGCGACGGGAGAACACCGTCAACTCCCCCATCGTTACCCTGGTACTGGAGACTCTGACCGAGGAGGGTGGAGGGAGCCGTTGAGGTGACCGTGTTAGAACCCGGTTGCTCGGTGTACCTTTACCTACGTCTTAGGGGGTGGTACCCGACTGTGAGCCCGACGTGAATTCCAGTGGGAAACACTATACAGTGTCTCTCGCTTGTTTAGGTGTGGCACAGATAAGATAGTCTCGAACAAAGATAGACGTAGACAGTAGCGACTAACGTAAACTTACCCAAATCAGAGATAAAATTTATTTTCTAAATACGGAATCGACAGTCTCGGCCGGAAATAAACTTTTAAATTAGAACAAAGATCCTCAGATCTAATTGAATAATCTAAATCCGCAGGGAGCACACAGAGACTCTCTTTTCCTCTTCTAAGAGGAAACGTGTGTCGGGAGGTGTACAGTGCGTCACCTTCGGTTCTCGACCCATCCGAAGTGCTAGGTCGCTTACTCCGTCCAACCCTCGGAGACAGACCTCTCGAAATAAACCACAGGAATACAGGTCCCTCACAAGAAGACCCAAGTATTCAGAGACCTGGTCGAGGGGTTTGCACTTGACCCTTCGGACACAAGGGACGTTCGTAGGAGGTGGTTTGAACGGGAAAGAGGTCTCAAAAGACCTTCGGGGCCGTCTCTGGGGGTCACCCTCTGGCTGTTCAGGTGGAATGGACACGGTTCCTTTCCTCAAGGTTCGAAGGAAGTGTAGACACAAGATAGAAGACGGGAGAGTCTCGCGAGTGGACTGACTGATCTGGGGTCCCAGTCTTCTGGACCCACACTGGAACCCGTCAGTGGGTTGCACGGACTGGAGTAGACTTTCCACCTCCATTACAAGTACGGGTAGAGTATTCCGACGAGACAGTGACTAACCCTTTTATCACCCGCTCCCCCCTCTTGGGAACTCTCAACGAAAGAGACTCGAACATCGATGAAGTCACCCATACCCCACCCTGTGTGGATGGAGGAAACGTTCACTTCTACACCGACGAGGTTTCCTGTCTTCGCAGACGAACCCCAGTGTCGTTTCAATACCCATTTCGACCGGGTCTTGGTCCTCAAGACTAGGGGTGGGTCGCGGTATCCGAGAAGGGAGGAGGGGTGGGTGTGGGGTGGGGGTAGAGACAGAAAGAGAGAGGGGGAGGGGAAGAAAGGAGGAGAGGAACAGAGAGAGACGTCACCTACCTTAACACGGGGGATCTTAAGGATCCAATTTTGGGATTGGGAGCCACACTGAAATAAACCCCTCTCCCAGAAATCCTCCATTAATCCAATTTACTCCAGTATTCCCATCCCGGGACTAGAGTCCTAACCAACGGAATTCCCTTTTCGGTGGAGAGAGAGACGTTGGGGGGGGGGGGGGGGTGGTGGTGCACGTATGTGATTCCTCCCGGAACACTCGTGAGTCAGTCTACCGTCGTCGGACGTTTGGTTCTATTCTCCGCAGTCTTACCTTTGGATGGAACGACCGTGGAACTGGAACCTGAACGGTCGGAGGTCGTGACACTCCTTAAAGAAATAGTTCGGTGGGTCAGACATTACAAAACAATACCGTCGGCTTTCTCTGATTATATGAGAGAGACGAAGGCATTGCAGAGAGAGAAAAAGAGACAGAGAGACGAGCGAGGGAGGGGCGTCAGGGACTGAAAGGGTGTCGTGAAAGCGGGAGACGACCGGTCAGAGCCGAATCGTCCGTTCCAGGCCCGGAGCCTCTCCCAGACAGAGTAGGTTCCGTCATAGAAGGGTGGGAGGGGGGTTGTGTGTGTGGCGCGTGTGAGGGGTCCTACTCTCAGCCTACCGTAGAGTGGTGGGGAAGCAAACGGGAGGGAGTGTGGGTTATTGGGTCGTGTGGCATTAGGGACTATGTACTCGTTTGTGAAAAACAAGATTCGAGGACTCAGTCCCGGCTTTGACTGGGTAGAGAAATGGCTGGGAGTACGGGTGCATGAGTGAGTGACGGGCCGTGTGTCATCCACGAGTGATTTACTCACTGATTCCCTTCTGTGAGTGAATACCCCTAAAGTACTCAAGAACATAACCCACCCGTCCCCCCCCGAGACTGACTCCTTCCCTTGCAGAGAGGGAAGACCACCTCGGGGGGTATGCGTGTGAAGTGTACCACAGACCCACCACGGGTGCGAGTGAGGGACGTGTGTCGCGGTTCGTCACGGGCGGGTCCGATGTCCACTGCCTACCCCTCGGGGCAGAGGACGGAGCAATTCACCGGAGGGTGGGTCGAGGTGGTCGGTTGGACCTCGTACCCTGCACGTAGAGAACCAAACAGAGAACCGTTTGGTTGAGTCTCCTTTCCTTCTGTTTCGCTGACAGAGGTATTAAGTCGGGGAAGTCGGGCCCTTCCTTGACATAGACTCCACCGATTAATTCTACTTAGATAGGCTCCCCTCTCCTTTGGGGTCGAAGTCGAAAGATCGAATTTCCGACGAGGTAGTGAGACCAAGGATTTAGTCGACACCCTCCGTCCCCACCCTCCATTCCCTCAGAGGACCGGGTCACACGAGTCGGTCGGAGGAAAGTAGGGGTAGTCAGGTCCTACTTCCACTTCTCTCACTCCTTGAGTGGACCCCGTGTTCTAAAGTCCCCCGCGGTGCTCGTCCTAGTATGTCCCACTCACAGTCGCTAGGAAGGGAAGCGGAGGCCGAGAGGACGTCGAGTCATGACACGACGAGGACTAGAGCAGAAAGTGAAAAACTATTAAATAAGTAACACCTGAAAAAAACGTACTTAAAACTAAAAAAAAATTATTACTTTCACCCCTGAATCTATAGACATATAGGCACAAGAATCGTCGTAATAGGTGTTATCGGTTTCTTATCTTTTGTTGGGTCCACAGGTGACTGCCTACTCCCCTATATACTTCACACCATATAGGTATTACCTTAACATAAGTCGGAGATTTTCCCCTCCTCTAAGACTGTGCACGACGCCGTACCTTCTTGGCAGTCCTGCAAAACGATTCACTTTACTCGCCAGTGTTTTTCAGTTCACGACGCACTAAGGTGAATGTACTTCAGGAATCTCGTCAGTTTACATCTCTCTGTCTTCCGTCACAATGGGGACCCCGATCCCTCTCGTCCCTGACCCTCCAATCACAAGTCACCTATGACCGAAAGTCGACCCCTTCTCCTCTCGTAAGATTTCTACCTACCTCCGCTCCGAACGTGTTGTTACACTGATATGTTACGGTGACTTGGCTTGTATGTTTTATCAATAATACCATTTAAAAAATATAAAATGATGTTATTTTTATGACGTAATTTTATAGTAACAACTCCACAAAAAAAAATGTGGGAAAATTTACAATACGGACTTAATTCATGGAGGACGGAACAGGCTGGGACTTAAGGAGTGTGACAGGGATAGAATGTGTACCATCTTTCTCGGACTCCCTACAATCTCCGGAAGACTTCCAGTCACTCTTTTAAGGTCCACTCGGTCCTTGAACTTTCGGTTCCCGGGTCGAGGGTCGATTCCTATGTCCGGTTATGTCAAAGGACACGGACGGGTGAGGGTTCTGTGAAGGTCCCTCGAGACAGTTGTGGTGACAGGAAGACCTCAGTCAACAAGGAACCCACCTCAGAATAGGGTGTTTATTTCCGGAGTCCCCTGGGTCTCTACGACAACGAGCCGGGGTTGGGTGGGGAGGAGAATTCTTCTGATAAGAGGGTTGTCGACGTTGAGACACGAGGAAACGTTTCTCTAGAGCTCCTGACATCAGACCGAGGAAAAGTGTAAGAGATCGACACTGTCACCCACGATGAAAAGAGGGTTGGAGATAGGGACGAGGAAGAAGTCTTTGTCTTGGGTTTAAATCGACCGGGTACAACGGACCTTATTCTGGAAGTAAAGACTCGAAAGGAAAGACCGACCCCCATGGGTGTCCGGAACTTCGTGGGGAAAAGAAGAGAAACGGAGGAAAGAAAACCGACCTTTCTACCCGTACTACCGACCTCGGACACAACGATACGACCTCCTACCTCTTCTCGTCCTCTCTTCCCCGATCCGGAGACTGCATCCCTTCCGGTCTCGTCGGGGTGGGTGGACGAGTGAAGACAAGTCCAAGTCCAGGGTCGTTCTGTGTCTGGTACACTCGAGTGGGTCGGAGGGGGAGGAGTCTCCGTTCCGGAGAGAGAGATACATCTGGTGAAGGTCGGGGAGGACCAGTAAAGTCTTTGTAAAGGATTATTTAATGAAAGAGCCCTCAGAACCCACGTCTCAGATAAAGACCTTTGGGTTGGATACTGAAGGAAGGGAGGAGTAAACTAGAGAGTGTCGGACACACCATAGGTAGAGAGTGTGGGACACACCACAGGTCAATCCGACGTCAGGTCGACCCGGGTCCTCAGTAAGCCCTGGTAAGTGGTGTATGAAAGAAATTCACTCTCCTTTAAGATCGTTCGAATTTGGTGACGACACCCTTGAACCCGATCAGAGAACCGGGGAGACCGAAATCCGAAGGGGAGACACTTTACGTCTATTTCGGGTTACTCTTTTATCTGTACTTACTTAAAACATTCGAACATTCTCTATACAACACCTGACTTACGAACACAGGGGGTGGGGTGGTTCAGGCACGACTTTACCCGAACTTTTACCTGCAAGGAAGTTGAACATCCAACTTTAGGATTGGGAGTCACACTAGCATAGTCCTCCATCCCGGGAATCTCTCCCTTAATCTAGTACTACCCTAAGCACAGGAACAGTCTTCTTCTGTTCTCTGCGACCACAAGGAGGAGGGAGAGGAGGGACGGTGCACTTCTGCGTCCTTCTTCTACCGGTAGACGTTTGGTCCTTCTCCCAGCGGTAGTCTCGGTCCTTCTCCCAGTCTGATAGTCTCGGGGTGGTACGACTGTGGGACTAGAGTCTTAAGGGTCGAAGGTTTCGGGACTCTTTATTTAGAGACAAGAAGTTCGGTGAGTCAGACATCATAAAGACAATATCGCCGATCTCGATTCTGAATAAATGACTTAATAGACTACCTACTAGTCAGGGTACTTATTGGTTCTCAAGGGGGTTTTAGTTACTACTGGGGGTTCGGGGTCTACAAAAATAGGTCCTTAAGACCGACTCTTTAATTCAGGGAGACTACAACGATGTCCCTTACACTGGACTGACAGGGAATAAGTCCCGTTCCGTCGACACCCCTACCCGAGGACGGGAAGTATGGTAGTAGTGTGTGACAGTGATGGTTCTGGGTGGTGGGGTGGGACCGTGGCGGAACCGGGAGTCGGAGGGTCTGTGGGACGTGGACGGGGGTAAGACGACTGACATGTCGACACAGAGGAGACCCGATCCGTCACTGCCCCGGTACCCTGTCCGAGGGTGCCGTCGTGAGAGTCGTCCTTGTGTCCAGGGTTGGGGTCCGACCCCTGTCCCTCTCCCGTCTCCCGTGACCTTCCTGTCTACCCCTTGACCTCCCCTCGTCCTGGTTGAAGTTTGCCGCCTTCGTCCGTCGAGGAAGGATTCGGTACTCGTCTCTACTTTCGTCAGTACTCAATGCACCCGTATGTGCAGTATCAAAGATTTCTCGAAAGAGTAGGTAATGTAGAGAATGAGGGTCCCTCTTGTTTTGCCAAGTCTCTTCCGTCTCTGGAGAGGGTGTCAGTGTGTCGTCGGTCTCTGCCACGTAGCTGGGTGAAATTTCTCGGGAGTCTTAAACCTCTTGTAGGGTCTCCGAACCCGAAACCCGTTGTCTAGACCCCTGCTGTTCTTTCTTGTGAGTGTACGACAAAGGGTCACCACAGGACCGGGGAATCACCTCCCGGTCCTGCCTACGACCCACCTCCCTCCCACAGCAGGTCCCCAAGGTCGACTCGCGGGGGAGGGTCTTTGATCTGGATCACGTCACCTCCCCTGTGCAGACAACCAAAAAGGGTGCACACTATGTTCGTGGGGGTGATAATGAAAACCTCTGGTAGAGAGGGGGTCCTGTGTGAACCTCACGAATCAGTTCGTAGAGATCATCGTCTGTCCACTAGTGACTGTCGTCGAGTTGGTCAGTCTAACAAGGGATAGTGAAAGTGTGTGCAGGACCTACGTACTAGTTAAAGACTCCTTGGTTGGAGGGGCGAACCTGAAAGTGTCCGGTACACTACAGGTCGGTTCGTGTCGACCGGGGTTCCGTCCACTCAGAGGGTGGAGTGAGGTCACTCTCTGCTACCCTGATGATACCCGGGTAACGACGAGAAGGAGGATGCGACCTGGAGTGCAGTGAGAGGAGGACCGAGGTCGGAGGAGCTGGAACCAGTAGAGGTACCCGAGGGGGTTGGGGAAGGGTAGTGTCCTGGAGAAAGGTTTCGTCGTGTGGCGCGCGCTCTCTGTCTCTGTCTCTCCTCTCTCTCTGTCGTCGCGTAGAGACGTGTGTTGCGACAGCGAATTCCACTCCTAAGTCTAAAGGTCTTCGTTTCACCCTTCTGCCATCTGTTTCGTAAGGAGTCGTCCTTCTCTCAGTCGGTTCTTTCACCGTCGAAGTCCCAGACGTCCGTCGTCCCTTCATTACTCTCTGTCTTCACCTTTATCTCCGACCTCGTCTAAGGTCCGGGGCATTCGGTCCAACCCTTTCATACTCGAAGAAAGGACAACTCAGTCTCCCTCAGACCCCCGGTTGTAAGCCGGTTCTACAGGCTCAGTGTCGATGAACGTCAGGACACCCCAGTGGGACTCCCCGTCCCAGTCTTAGCCCTCGACCCCTTGAGCCGGGCCCTTGTACTGTCTCCACCATTCCACGTCGGAGCCCTCGTCGTCGGGTCCCGTGAGCCCCTTTACGTCGAAGACCTCCCCGAGGGGGTCAAGGTGAATGACTCTGGCGTTGGACGGAAAGAGAAAAAAAAACCGACGTGGTCCAGAATCAACGTCGTGCGACTTAGAAAGATCAACGCCGTTAATGATGATAATCAACGTCGTTGCACCCCAGACCAGGGGACTGGTCCCTAGATTGACCCCGGGGGACGTACCCCTCGCGTCTTAGAATCGGGGACCTGGTGGTCCCTTCGGGGTGGGGACGGGAGGGTCGGGGTTCCGGAGGACCGAAGGTTTCAGGGGTCCGAAGAGGATCCCCTCCACCCCCTCCCCGGCGGACCACGTGACCTCGGTTTCGGTGAAGTGAAAGTTCCGGAAGTAAAGGGGTGGCACTCCTTCACCGGGAGACGACGATTCTCACGGACAACTATAAAGGGTACACGAATAACCTTAATTAGGAGCGGAGTTGAGACCCTTCGTCCACACCAATAATTGGGGTCTAAAATGTCCATTCCTTTGACTCCGTCTTTACAACTTTTGTTGCAGGTCAGTGTGTCCGTCATGTACTGTCGGAAAGGACTTGGTAACACGGTGTGACGGGACTTTACCTGTCCCCACAGGTAAAGGGGGAAGGGACTCGATCGGGTCCTGAGACGGGCTGGGGACACTGCCTGGGCGAGGGGCTGTAGGGTGGAGTGACCAAGGTTCTAGGACTGTCGTGGGGGATGGCGAAGAGGTCGGGGTGGGCGTGGGGTAGACAACGTCACTACAGAGGCAGAAGTGAGGGCGGGTCCGAGGGAAACGGTGAAAGAGGACCCTCGAAATTCGTCCTCTCTGTTGACCCTTAGACGAGAAGTCTGAGGAACCCTGAAGATGTGACCCCGGTGGGTTCGGAGGACGGCGGAGCGGCGGGATCCGGTCTGTAAACCTCGAAGTCGACTAAGGGCGTCTCTTCAGTGGTGTAGTAGCGGTCGACGGTGGTACGACACTAATCAATTAGTGATTCACGTACCCCGAAAATTAATTGACGGTCGGGACGTGCCCGTCGACAAGGTGTTTGGTGTAGACTAGCACCGAGGGACGGAGGGCGGGGGCAGACCCGACCACCTTGTGAAGTTAGTGCGTTAACGACGAACCTATAAAACTACGGCGTCCGTACCGTCGACGGTCATGACGTCGGGACTACCTTCGTAGTCGGTGTTCTTTCTCTTTTCTTTCGTCGATAATCAACCCCCCGGTGACCCACACATTCCGACTCCCCTTCAGACAGACACTCACATGTCTGTACCGACCCTGTACATAGATGTCTCATCTTCAGTAAGTTGAGCATGTTTACATTCTTTCTTTCTTTAGACATCCACGGTGTATTGGTCTCACCTGAAGTCCGTACCGACCTAGGTCCTCGACAACAAGTCAGCGATTTAACACAGGACGACAAACACTCGGGTACCTACCGTCGTACGGTCCGAAGGGGTTGAGGGTCTCAAACGAGTTTGAGTACAGGTAACTCAGTCACTACGGTAGGTTGGTAGAGTAGGAGACAGCAGGGGAAGAGGAGGACGGAAGTTAGAATGGGTCCCCTAGGTCCTTATCTTTACTTTAATGGCCTCGTCTACCCCCGACTTGGTAGTCTCCTGGTCATGAACCTAGGACCTACCCAGTCGACTCGTGTCCCTCGAGTATACTCTGTCGAACAGGTCTACTCCTGAAGGGAACGAAGAACGACTGAGTAAGTAGAAGAGGGTAGAGACCTGGAGTTCTATTGAGACCCGTCTGTAGAAAATGTCGGAATAGTGTAAACTAAAATTGATAAACCAGTGTATAGACACAACAGGTTCTCTGGTTCTAAAGGGTCAAAGTCACGATAACTAAACCCCTGTCTTTCAAAAACAACACCCCCATAAGACGTGGGAGGGACCACCGAGTCTGTCACTTCGTAGACGGACGTTACGTGCTCTGGACCCAATCTAGGGACCCAGTCCTTCTAGGGGACCTCTTCCTTTACTGTTGGGTGAGGTCATAAGAACGGACCTCTTAGGGTACCTACCTCCTCGGACCACCCGACGTCAGGTGCCCCAGCGTTCTTAGCCTGGGCGGACTCACTGGAGTGAACGTGAAAGACACGGAATGTCCTACAAATCGTCGTCGTGAAGACCGGAGGTCGGTGATCTACGGTCATCGTGGGGAAGAGGGTCAACAGTGTTGGTTTTGTTACAGAGGTCTGTACCGACTTGCAGACAACGTCCCCGTCCTCGGCGGGGAGACTCTCAGGGACCCTATCCTCTACTCTGTTTCCTTCACAGGTCACGTCCCAGACTCTGGAGTACCCTAAGGGTGCTATGAACCTCCCGTCTTCGTTCCCATCCCCCTTCTTCTTTCACAATCCCGTGTCTTCTCGACCGCACCCGAGGTGTGCACTGTCTCCCGTCAGCACACGACCACACCCGTGGTGACGTACGTTCCCGACTTACAGACACGTCCCACTACTTTCCTGGGGACCCCGTGTGGTTTTGGGGTGTGAGCCTTAGCCTACATTCACCCTTGATTCTTTGACTCGTCTTCCGTTCTTTTGAGTCTGGGGCTCTCCCTCCCCGGGTCCACCCCTGGTCGGGTCACAAGTGGGACACGGGGGTGCATCGACGGATACGTGTCGTTTTATGGTCGTCTGCCGGGAAAAGACAGGTCCGTGACTGGGTTATTAAGGAGTCCCTTTGGATACTCTATGTAGTGCGGTAAAATAGGGCAAAGTGTCCATTCCTTTCTCCGTGACTCCCAAAACACCGCCACCACCACCAAACAATTGAACGGCTTCTACGGTTCACCGTCTCGGTCGTAAGCTTAGGGTGATCAGACCGGAGACTCAGGTGAGAGGGTGGACCTTACAAGGTGACTGGAATGGTCTCCCGTCTTGTCGACAGGTCCGACAGGAGTCGTAAACACCCCGACGTCACCTCCTCTGTCGAGACCCTCACTGTACCTCTTTTGTGGACGTCTTTCAAGAAGTTTCTCCCTGGTCCCAAACGTGGGACTCTTGGAGGGGGTCGAGCCGATGGACCTCTCCCACAACCTAAGGTTCCGACTCCCGAACAAATTTAAGAACTGGGAGGTCACGGATGGTCACCCTGGTGACCCAGGGAGGTAATTGGGGTCCAAGGAGTAGATGGGTTACTCTTAGTGTGGGTGGAGGGACCTTTTGTCCTCCCTGGGTCCGAAGGGACGAGTGGTTACCACCCTGGAAGTGTTCTCTGAAGTCGAGAAGCTAGTGCCCCTACCACCCTCCTGGAGTACCTAGGAGTTTTGTTAGTTCCCAAAACTTTTCAACGTCTTTGAACCCCGTATTCTATCACAGTATCAATATCGGAGTATTAATTCTCATGTCTGGGATGTCCCCTCAGGTGGTACACGGTCGACACATAGGAACCCGTTGAACGACTTGGAGAGACCAGATTCAAAAGAGAAGACATTTTATGTCGGGTAGCAGCAAGGATAAGGACAGAGGCCATAGTACTCCCCTATTATTATGGAGACACCGACCAAATCACCCTCTTACTTTACTTTTTTATGGACACTTGGACCTCTATCACGGACCGTGTACTCTATTATCACGAGTCCTTAGGTACAGTCGGGGTCCTAGTGTAGACTCGACAAGGGGACCCCGACCGCCCGGGAGTAGGATGGGGGTCGTATACATAGTCTCTCAATTCACCGGTTTATCGACAAAGAGTCTCGTCCACAGTCGGATCGGAGGGAAGGGTGGGGACCCGTACGTGTGAGGTGTAGGTCCCGAGAAACTTCTAGACCGACGACGTCCTAACGAAGGGTTTGTCGCCTCCCCTTACGTCGATCGAGAGTATCGTACGAGGTGGAAGGACTTCGGGGTGTCCGAGGACGGTGAGGGGACCCTCATCCCCTCAGTAAGAAAAGACATAATATTATTATTGTTATTGACTCAACCCTGTCGTCTCCCTCCAACCTTGAGTGGTGTCTGTCCGGGTCCCATCCCTCGTCCTGGTTAAATAGGATTGGTCCGACTTTGACAGGGGTAGACCTTACTCGGGTAGTAGACCTTAGTCGACGGAGGACGGGTGGGCGACCCGGTCCGGAGGTCCGACCGAAAGGATCTCTCCGTCCCCCATCTCTCCTTACTCGGGACTCGACAGGAAGACCCGTCGTCCTGTTCGGGGGTCTCGGGTCCGGTTCGGGGAGAAGGAACGACTAAGAACGGAGCCACGGGGGCACCTCCTCCTTCCATCCCTCTGGTTCCGGACCGATAAAGGGAACGTAACCCGGTGAAACAGAACGGGAATTCCCAGAACGGGTAACAAGAACCCTAGTCACAAGGATGTGGTGAGGGTGGAAACCGATAGTATCCGGGTACATAAACAGGTGACGTATATACACCGATAGTGGATAATTCGTGTATGACAAACGGACCTTCATTCGTGAAACGAGTCTATCAAGTAGTTTACGAGTGTCAACGACCTCATCCTTAATATTAACCGAAATAAAATATCTTCTCTTTTGAATCTGGTCTCTCCAATTCGATAAGTGGGTTCATATGTGTCGAACGTGTACTACCTAAGGGGATGTCTCAGATATGAGAATTAATACTACGATATTATACGGTGATCGAATACTGGGTTGAAAGACGTTTAAAAGTTTTGGGAACTAACACGGTACTAGAGGGTTGTAGGGGTACTAGTTTCACTCCAACTCCAATTACGGTAAAATATCTATTCTTTTGGTCCCAGATACCTCTTAGTCGGAGGGACACCAGTACGTGAGTCCTTCGGAGTCTTTTCTCTTCCCTGTATCAGTTGGGGGACTGTGGGTCGGGTCGGAGAGACCCTTAGGGAGTGGTGTCCCCAGAGGACGCGGGAGGATCAGGGGACTCCCTCGTTTTCTAGACTCAGAGTCTCTTATACGATGAACAAGGGTCGGGGAGTTGGGAAGGGGAGAGAAGAGGGTCTGTCTCGTCACCTTAAACCTCCACAGTAATGGTTATTCTAGACCTTCTTAGGAATCGGAGTCAGTCGGGTCCTTCGGGAACCCCTAGTTGGACAATGAATTATGTCTGGACCTTCCTCCCACCCGAACTCTCACACTAGTCTGTCCACACTGGGGTCGGGATGGTGTGTCGTCAGTCTGTCGGATCCCGGGTCCGGTGAAGTTTAGAACCCGAGATGTGGATACCTTAGCCTATTCTTAGGAATGAATAGGTCTAGTTCCTACACACACACGTACACACGATTCAACGAAGTCAGTACAGGTTGAAACACTGAGGATGTCTGGTATCGGGTGTCCGAGGAGACAGGTGCGTCCTAAGAGGTCCCGTCTTATGACCTCACCCAACGGTACGGGAGGAGGTCCCCTTGAAGGACTGAGTCCCTAGTTTGGACGTAGCGGTCACGGACGCCGTAATGTCCGTCTAAGAAGTGGTGACTCGGCTACCCTCCTTTATGTAAACAAAAAACACTGAAACATTTTACACATAAATCTTAATGACGTACCCCCCAGCCCCCAGTGTTTGAGTGCACAGTAGTCCTCTGTTTACCTAGTCCATCCACCCACTTCAACCGGTCCATCCTCGACACCGTTATCTACCGTGTATGGAGGTAGAGTTCCCCTTTTCTAGGGTCGGGTCAACATGGTCTAGTGGTATATAATTTGTTTAGTCTTTAGACTAAATAAAAAATTACTTTACGGGACTAAAGATTTTGTGAAACGTCTGACTTATTGTATGGAGACACCTGGTTTACAGTGAACGTGGCCAAACATTGAGGATTACCCTCAAGATCAACGATCTTTTCGTATCTCCGGTTTGTCGTTCGGGTTCCAGTGTGTCGGTTGGTCCGTCTCGGTCCGTTCGGAGTCGGGTCGGGAGACCGAGGGGTGGGTCAGGCGAGAGGGGTCAAGGTACGACGGACCGCCAAAGGTCGTGGGAGGCTCGGTAGGTCGGGCTTCAGACACGGGGACCCTTCGTCACTCGAGGACCCTCGGGACGTCTCGTTTCTTTCCTGTGAGGGTCCTGTTTCCTGTGACGTCCCAAGACTCATATATGTAGTATCGTGTAGGTAGGACTCCGGATTAACTCTGTAAACGAACCTCACAGGAGTTTTTGATCCCGTCTACACCGCGAGACTCTCAGTCTCGGTGGGCGGCGCCTGTGGGGCGGCTCTGGCCCCTGACTACCGACAAGAGACCTTGAACCTGGTCGGTCCCTTCGGCCAAGAGTGATTGTTCTAATATATAAAAAATTTACCGGGAACACATAACGTTCCTCGACGACGACGACGACGATTCAGTGAAGTCAGCACAGGCAGGATTTTACGGTCTTTCCTTCTGTGTCATAATTTTTTTTTTTTTTTTTTCTGGTAGTCGAGTAAAGACGTCCTTAGCAAGTCGTGGTCCAATTTTTGAGGGACACCTAAAGTGGGGGTCCGTAGGGGATCAGAGGAACTGAGAACGTCATCCATACCCCCACCCCCCGAGGCACTCGGGACAAGAGTGTGAGGAAAGAGGACTTGAGGTGTCACGAGAGTGCCACGACCCCCAGTCTTTTTGACCCAAGGCCAGGACCTACCTCTATAAGGGTCGAGTCGCCTACACTCGTTCAACGCGAGGGTGGGGTGAGTTAAAGTAGGAGACAGGAGACACGACTGTGGCGTGGGTCGACACCACTTCGAGGTCACTTCGTCTCCGACGTTTGCCCATAGGTAGGGGTCCGCACTCGTTTCGGTGTACCCAAAACGGGTTAGTCGCAAAGAAAAATTCAAACAGAGCCTGATTAAAGTGTATTTGTAGACCTAAAGACCGAAGAGAACTTTTTAGTCTTCTAGACCGGTGTGTCTCAACTGGAAGGGTACACCAGTGTTGCCTGATATCGACTCACTGTCGAACGGACAAGGGGACTGCGGCGGGTGAGGACTAAAGGCCATGGGGACTGCGGTGGGTGAGGACTGAAGGCCATGGGTCGGTCGAAGTGAGGAAATACAATGGAGGAAGTGTGAACTTAAACTCTGGAGACTAAATTACGTTGTCTATACTTTTCAGAAACCCCCTTCAGATGTCTAAGACCCGAAGCAATAATAATTACCTTAAAGACCTAGGGTTACAACCGAAACTGGAACCCGTCCAGAGAGCCCGAGAGACCCGAGACCAGCCGAGGCTTAGACACTTTGCTCTCGCTCGTGATCTTCTGAGGTCCTCGCAAAGGTCGAAACTGGCGGAGGTCCTCGACCAGAACGTTTGAAAAGAGAAGTTGTCGTCAGGTTCTCGCAGAACTGATGAATCCAAGACGGTATTATAAACAATTTCCCTTCCTCTGTCCCTTTCTCCCCTCTTCGACAAGCTCAAAGGGACCCATGGTCAGTGACTCAGAGACAGAGAGAATTGGGTGGGTGGTGGATGACAAGTATTCTGTCTCGGTCCGAGACTTCGGTCGTTCTCACTCGAATCTCCGACCGGTCGGGTCCCCGTCCTGATCTACTGTCTTTTGTATACTTTTGTGACAGAGGGGGACTGATATGAAAGAGAGAGAGAGAAAAAAAAAAGGTGGTGACAAGGATTGTAGAAAATAATTTCTACTTGTAGTACGGTCACCAACCCCCACCTCCACGTTACCGTCCCGTAATAAGAGGTGGGGGTTTAAGGGTTCAAAGGGAAGAAAGACGGTTGGGAGTTGAGTTAGGGTCCAGGTTAGATCCGAACCGTGAACCCGAACGGTCGTTGTCACGAGATAACCTACGATAGAGGTGTATACGTTCCACAGAAGGACCGAAAGAGGTCGAGTCGGACGGGTGAGAGGAGGGATGGACGAGGATAAAGACAAGTATAGTGGACCGGGTAGCCTTCGTCAGGTCTCACCAACCAACTTACTTTGTTTTCGTCGTGTAGGACCACGGAAGTAAGGGAACAGCAAGTCAACGAGTCAGTGCAGACTGAGAAACGTTGGGGTACCTGACGTCGTGCGGTCCGAAGGGACAGGAAGTGATAGAGGACCTCAAACGAGTTTAAGTACTCGTAACTTAATCACTACGATAGGTTGGTAGAGTAGGAGACAGGCAGGGAAGAGGAGGACGGGAGTTAGGAAGGGTCGTAGTCCCAGAAAAAGTTACTCAGTCGAGCAGTATAGTCTACCGTTTCATAACCTTGAAGTCGAAGTCGTAATCAGAAAAGTCACTTATAAGTCCCAACTAAAGGTAATCCTAACTAACCAAACTAGAGGAAAGACAGGTTCCCAGAGAGTCCTCAGAAGCGGTCGTGGTGTTAAGTTTTCGTAGTTAAAAAGTCGTAAGTCGGAAGAAACACCAGGTTAAGAGTGTAGGTACATGCTGATGACCTTTTTGGTAGTGAAACTGTTATATCTGGAAACAACCGTTTTACTACAGAGACGAAAAATTATGCGACAGATCTAAACAGTATCGAAAAGAAGGTTCCTCGTTCTCAGAAAATTAAAGTACCGACGTCAGTGGTAGACGTCACTAAAACCTCGGGTTATTCTATTTCCAGACAGTGACAAAGGTAAAAAAGGAGTAGATAAAAAGTACTTCACTACCCTGATCTACGGTACTAGAATCAAAAAACTTACAACTCAAAATTTGGTCGAAAAAGTGAGAGGAGAAAGTGGAAGTAGTTCTCCGAGAAATCGAGGAGAAGTGAAAGACGGTAATCCCACCACATTAGACATATAGACTGTAATAGCTATAAAGAGGGTCGTTAGAACTAAGATTGAACTCGGAGTAGGTCGGGGACGTAAAACATACTACATGAGACGTATATTCAATTTGTTCGTCCCACTTTTATATGTCGGAACTGCATAAGGAAAGGGTCAACGAGGTTTGATTAAGAGGTGAACGAAGGGGTCCGGAAGTAAGAAATCTGTGTGACTAATTAAAAGAGGGACATGTGGAGATACGAAACCACCCACGTCAAGGGAGGTCGACCTCACACATTAGGAACAACAGTTTCAGGAGACGGAGGAAGTTCTGGATGAATGGAGGTTATGATGAAACCACCAAAGAAGAGACTAGGGGGGTTGTCTGAAATGGTACGGGAGAGAACCCGTGGGTGTTGTGACAATTGGTAGAGGAGACGAAATCGATAAACATAGTGTATATTCTAAAACTATTGTTCATTGTTTTCTGTGTTGAGTCCGACTCAATATGATACTTTTCGAATTTTATGACCAAATTAAAAAGTCACTCAGAGCACCGAGACGGGACGAGAAACTGACTCCAAGTAAAGTTACCATCGTAAGAAGGGAGTAGTCGGGTTGTACTGGTGGCGGTAACGTCCGAAGTACCAGCTTTAGAGGGTGCTAAGTGGCCTTCATCCGAAGGAGTGTACAGACAGGGATAAGGTACGACTAACCCGGAGAGAACACGGTCAGTGACATCCGACCCCTTACGACGTACAACTAACCGAATCTGGTTGGACCAAGGGAGGGAGTTCAACCTCGTTACAAATGAGTGGGTTTGGTGTTACCCCTTGTTACCTCCCTCGAACCCCTGTGTGTTGTCACGGGTGTCCCGAAACATTTACAGAGGGGTTCCTTTGTTATTAGAGACACTCGCGTCCCCGACTGNACCAGCTTTAGAGGGTGTTAAGTGGCCTTCATCCGAAGGAGTGTACAGACAGGGATAAGGTACGACTAACCCGGAGAGAACACGGTCAGTGACATCCGACCCCTTACGACGTTCAACTAACCGAATCTGGTTGGACCAAGGGAGGGAGTTCAACCTCGTTACAAATGAGTGGGTTTGGTGTTACCCCTTGTTACCTCCCTCGAACCCCTGTGTGTTGTCACGGGTGTCCCGAAACATTTACAGAGGGGTTCCTTTGTTATTAGAGACACTCGCGTCCCCGACTGAGATGAAGTAGACCCCCAAGGAGGAATGAGTCTCGGGTCGTACCACGAACCGCGGTCTCTGTGTTCAAATTTATAAGGAACTAAACTTGTGGGAAGACTGGGTATTCTACTATGAGACCCCGGACCCCGGACAGGGGACCGGAGGTTTTTGCTGTCACTACCGACAGTCTACTGACTGTCGTGATTATGAATCCAAGTGTTCTCGTCTCAAGACACTGGGGTTAAAGTCGGAGTCTTAACCCGAAGATCTTTGTACACCGGTGGCTGGAGATGACTTCTAAACTCCTTCTCTTTGGACCCTATTTCTCCGAACTCTAATCAGGGGTCCATAACAGGTAAGTGAACGAGTGAGTGGACGAGTGACATAACTACGGATAAATAGTAACGGAGGAGTCGGGTATCGGGGACGACTTTCCCCTGTCCCCCACACTGACATCACACCCACGTCAAGGGAGGTCGACCTCACATATTAGGAACAACAGTTTCAGGAGACGTAGGAAGTTCTGGATGAATCGAGGTTATGCTGAAACCACCACAGAAGATGCTAGGGTGAGGACGGGCGGAGGTGGGTAGTACTGGTAAGACCTAACTAACGTTAATTAATAAAGTAACCAAAAGTCGCCTCAACATGATAAGGAATTCTCCATAAATCTTTTAACCCCCCAACAGAAGATAAAATCAACACTTTCACTTTCAGCGAGTCAGTACAGGCTGAGAAACGCTAGGGTACCTGATGTATCAGGTACCTTAAGAGGTCCGGTCCTATACCTCACCCATCGGAAAGGGAAGAGGTCCCCTAGAAGGGTTGGGTCCCTAACTTGGGTCCAGAGGGCGTAACGTCCGTCTAAGAAATGGTCGAAAATCAACACTCTTACGTAATTTTATGACTTTATGTAGGTTTCTTCTTAATATAGAAAATTTAAAAAGAAAAAAAAACCAAACCTTCTAGAATCATTAAAAATCTTCATACATAGACGCTTATCCAATTCAGCATATACTTAAAATAACGTTCTATCGTTTGGGGAATGTCTTACACACTGTATTCCCACGAAACCGCTCGTGAAGACGGAGACCGACTCAGTCCTCTACCATTTCGGAGAGGGGTTTTTCGTTAATATTTCAACCCGTTTTAACTAGTTTTGTTGGTACATCATGAGACCTATGGTTGGTTTCCGCGGATTGTTAACCTCGTTGTAGACACGAACCTTTGACCTTTAAACCCGTCATTGTCACTCCTAGATATAGTAAAATCGGACTCAGAAGATAAGGGAAGGAGGGTTGAGTCAGTCTTACCTCAAAGGTGGTCCCACCCCGTCAAAGAGGCCAAACCAATTTCCCCCGAGTCACCTAAAACTAGTCATTTATCGTGAGTGAGAACCGTTGGAATAGCCAAATTCCCTTTTAGAGGTTCAGTCTCTTTGTACTTTTGGTTGTCAAGGTGACCTGATTCAAAGGTTAACACTAACCTGTATATATAAAGACCGATTTCGACGTACGTACACGGAGCCTTTGATCTTCTCCGGCTAGTTCGGTGTTCGAGTACCGGTTGGGACTCCGACACGTACACACATTTCCTCTGTCCTCTATCGGGTCGTCTTTCATTTCCTGTCCCTTGTACACTTTTACCGGACTTACAACTTATACGAGGACTCTATCCGACGAAGATTTTTCCAAAGGGTTATTGGGAACGGAGATTTTAATCACAGGAGAGAAACCCGTATCAGACTTGTATCACTGAACGAAGATTATTTATCTTGTACCCTCTTCACTACCTACAGTGAAGGTTCCGATCCGATATTTTCTGACTGAAGAGAGAGCGAGAGGAAGAGAGAAATCAAGAAGAGGGAACGACAAGACTACTTCGTCCGACGGTACAATATTTTAAGGAATACCTTTTCGTGTACAGTGTCCCTTTACTCCCACCGGAAGACGGTTGTCGGTCGTTTCTTTCTTGGGTCAAGTCACCTGACGTTCTTTGGGTCAGGACGGTTGTTGGTTTACTCCTCGAAACTTCGTCGACGTAAGGGTCAGTTCCGAAGACCCGGTTCCTTGGACCAGTTGTGGAACTAAATCGAACTCAATCTCCTGGTCGATTTCACATGGGCCTGAAGACTGGGTGTTTTCGCATGTTATCATTACAAAAACAAAATTCGGTAATTTGAAACCCAACTAAACAATACATTGTTGTACCATTGACTGTGTCGAGGGGATGGGTCTGTGTCTGATTAGTTGTCTCCTGTCTTTCAACCGTAAAACTCGTGTTAGAGACAGGTCAGTCTATACGTCTACGTCTGTGTCTCTCTTACAAAACCTTCGATCTGAATTCATATTTTTGTTCTTATATTTTTAAAATTAGTCTTGAAGTCGTCGAAGTGTGGTATCTCTTTTGTCCTGTAGTCTGTTCTTAACGGAGTAAGTATCTCAGACCTCTTCAATAAAATTTTTATTGGTTTACTTTTTCATCGTTATTATTTGAACCCCGCTCCCATCTTCACTTAGTCTTAGGTTTCAACGATGATATAAAGAATTACAGGTTAAAAGTTGTTTTTTAATGTTCAATATGGTTTTTTTTCCATTCACACTTGACATAAGTCTTTTCGTTGACAGTAATATTCGACAGAGACTCACAAGGGTCTACAACTTTCTGAAAGTTATGAATAATTTTATACCAGTTTATTGTTTTCATTTTGTACAGAATTTAAAAATTCATACTATTATTACTTAGTTGTTTCTCCCTAAGGTTTATTATTCTGTCTTTAGTAAAAATTTCACTTTAAGACCTGAACTTTACATGTTGACTTTACTTTTAATGTGATCTTTCTGAGTTGTTGTCTAATATGTACCGTCTCCTTTCTTCTAACTATCTATCTATCCTTAACAGGTCAGACTTCTTGTCTCCTTTCTTACTGACTTCTTTGTACTCGTTGCGAAATCTCTGGTTCTCCTGTTGTAATTCGTATCCGCAGATCTTCGTCTCTTTACCTGTCTTTTTATATTACCTTTTTTTACCGGTTGTAGAAGGTCTTAAATTACTTTCTCGTAATTTATGTATAGGTTTTTAAGTTTGTTAGGGTGTATCTTATTTATATTTCTCTAAGTGTGAATCTGAGTAGTATCGTTTGAAAGCTTTCCGTTTTTGTCTTTTTAGTCGTTCTCTTTTTACTGTATGCATCCCCTCGTTGGTGGACTGATTGTCGACTGAAGGGTATCTTTTGTTGTCCTCCGTCTTCTGCTGTTTTACTACGTAGTTTCACGACTCATTTGACAATTGGTTCTTCAGACGACGACGATTCAGTGAAGTCAGCACAGGTTGAGACACACTGGGGTATCTGCCGTCGGGTGGTCCGAGGGGGCAGGGACCCTAAGAGGTCCGTTCTTGTGACCTCACCCAACGGTAAAGGAAGAGGTTACGTCCTTTCACTTTTCACTTTCACTTCAGCGAGTCAGTACAGGCTGAGAAACGCTGGGGTACCTGACGTCGGGTGGTTCGAGGAGGCAGGGACCCTAAAAGGTCCGTTCGCGTGACCTCACCCCACGGTAAAGGAAGAGGTTACGTACTTTCACTTTTCACTTTCACTTCAGCGAGTCAGCACAGGCTGAGAAACGCTGGGGTACCTGACGTCGGGTGGTTCGAGGAGACAGGTACCCTAAAAGGTCTACTCTCATGACCTCACCCCACGGTAGGTTCTTCAGATAGTAGGTCGTTTAGAAAAAAAGTCTTTACTTCTCTTCTTATGTCTATCAAGGTGTATGTGTTTCTGATTGCTAAAACGATTTTAAGACGTTTATATTTCGTTTACTTAGGTCTATGTTTTCTAATGTACATATACTAAAATAAATATATTTTAAGGTTGTCTGTCTTGTTTACACTTTAATTTTTAGTCTCATCACAAATGGGAACCTCCCTCCCTCACTGATCGTCCCCTGTATCCCCCCTTTAAGACCTCGTGACCAATAAATACTAAGACCGTGTAAAGACGTACATCAAATTTAGTTATATTAAATGATTTTGTTTCTTCCTTCGAACCAGTACAGTGATGGAGGGGGGACAGACTTAGGGAAAAGAAAAGGGAAACGAAGGGAAAGGAAAGGTCTGAGTCGCTTTGTCCTCGACGGACCACACCGGAGACGGACGGAGGGGTCGTAGTAAGGAGTGATGGAACATTAGATCACACCCTCCTTTCCCTGTCCGGCTCGACGGAGGGAGAACTTTTTCTTCCTTTGAGGTAGAACGTGAAAGTCCCTCGAAACCTGATATACGGATCATCGGTATCCCTATTGTATAGATGTCGACTTGACTGGAGGGTCTGACTATTTGTGGTCTAAGGTATGGTTCTAAAGGGTAGCGGTTTTTCTCACACTATTAGGGGACACTTCAGTTAGTGGAAACATTAGAAATACCGTGGGTGACCACATCCGATGTTGCATATTGGTCGACTACGAAGACTAATACTTAGCACCGACATTGGGCTAACATAGAGGGAAATTGTGAAAGGTCCGATCCAAATTCCTTAACCCCCTACACCCGAACTCGTCATGTGCATTCCATATATTCCAAAAGTGTTTTCAGTCAACCCCAGGAACCGATTCTCCTCTGAGACGGAACCCGGACGACCACATTGTTTGACGTGAGGTGATAACCGTAACAGGAAGACTTACTTAAACAAAGGGTCTTACGTACCGATGTTGTGATCGATGGAACCGGAAGACGATAATGCGTTCACAAGGGACGAAGATAGGACGGTGTCCCGGAAACGTGTACGAGCTGGAGGACCAGGTCTCTGGGTAATTCTGGTCAAATGGGAAATTGAAGTCGGTGAGGGGTTCACACTAGGTGGGTGATTGGGTAGGATCAGATCAAGAAAACAAATCAAGAATCTTAATATAAAGAAAGGAAGTCTCACGAGGAGAAGTAAACAGGACTACCTAAGTGTCTCATTAATACCTTGACGACAGAAAGGGTGATCGGGTATACAAAATCCTCAGGACTACTACAAAAATAGAACGGAATATAGGGGACGTGGTACGACCGTATATCGTCCGTAGACTATAGATCAGTTACTTATATTTTCATTAATTCGGATATGTTTAGGAGTAAGATTAATCTTGTGTAACACCTTTCGGATGGTTTGATTTTTAAATCTAAAAACATATTCGACGTCGCTCGGCGACTTCCAAAAACTCCTCTATGCACTCAACTGGTAACAAAATCCTTCTAGAGATACCTTTACCTTCACCTCTCGGGTATGACCTCCGACACCGTCTTAGGTCCTCTACCTGTCACGGACTTCTCCACTCCCTCCTTTGTCTTGTCCGAGATAGAACTTTCGTCCTGAGGTAGAGCCCGACCTAACACCTGAAACTCGATATGTAGGTCATAGATACCTTTGTTGTATGGTTGACCTTTTGGTCCGGGGGTCTTCCTTCTCGGGGCCCCAAGAGGCAGCGGATTTTATTATGGGATTAATAGACACATTGGTTTATCTTAGTATGTAAGATAATACGAATGACCCGATACTGGTGTCCGGATAGCTATTAACAGTGACAATTGAAGGATCCGAATTCCGTATGCTAGTGCCCACTTGAAACTAACATAGAAAGAAAAAGGAAACAAGTCCGATCAAAGTCCCCTGGAATATGTGAATCCCATATATTCCAAAAGAGTCTTTGACCGGCCCCAGGAACCGATTCTCCTCTGAGACGGAACCCGGGTGGCCACATTATTTGACTTGAGGTGATAGACGTGACTGGAAGACTCACTCGAACAAAGGGTCTTGGGCACCGATGTTGTCTCCCCTGTCCTAGGTGCACCCCTTCGGGCGAGGTGAGACTGGGGACGACTGTCGGACTGTTACTGGAGTGTTAGTCGGAGACCTGGAGGACGGGGACCTCCGGTCCTAGGAGCCGAGACGGGGTTGTGACGGGAAATACGAGCGTATATACAAGTACAGATCTCCCTTTGTGGCGTGGTAGACTCAGTAGGTCCTGGTCGCTGGTCTCCGTCTCCCGAGTCGTTTCACCCTCACCCGGTGGAAGGACGGGTGCCGTCCCGGTCCCGAGGTCCTACTGTCTCTTCAGTCTCCTGGATTTCTTGAGGTACGGGTGTCTCTCCTTCGAGCACACCTCCTGCCGGCTCCTCTCCGCCTACAGTCTGGACTGAGCTCACAACCTCACCGACCTTGCCTCCGTCCCCTTCTTCTTCGTTCGAGAGGTCCACACATGATAGGGTCTTTTGGATGTTCCTTCCGAAGCGAGTTCCGCTGACTTCGGACTACATTACCCCGCTCCCGCCCAAACGTCGTGCCCCCACTCGGTCATCCTCTCGCGACCTCCCACACCCCCTCTAACAGGTACCCCAGTCCGGTAGGAACAAACGATTCCTCGGGGTACATAAATTCGAGGGTGGGACGGTGTCTCTGACCCTCCACCCCTACGACAGAAAGAACTACAAGCGTAAAGTTTCCTACCGAGAGACGTACGAACACGCGTCAGTACAGACTGAGACGCTTGGACCTGACGTTGGGTGGTCCGAGGAGATAGGTACCTTTGAAGGTCCGTTCTTGTGGCCCCACCCAACGGTACGGGAGGAAGTCCCCTAGAAGGACTGGATCGTAGACCTCTTTTTGTAAGGACCTAACATTTGGACCCGTTCTCCGACTCTCTCCTAAATATAGAGTTTCCCCGTCTTTTCCTTAAATGTTCACATTTAAAAGATTTCTTTAACAAGATCCTTTCCCCTCCAGTTCCCAGATGGTAGTCCTTGTGAGAACAGATCAAAGTGACTCCAAAGTGAATTACTCTCTGTAATTTCGACAGAGACAGGCGAAAAGTCTTCCCGACTCCCTGTTGACGAAGATCCCAGAACGACGACACAGGAAGGGTAACAGGGGTCCGTGAAGGTCGGAACACTATCGGGGTCCCAGTTTCCCGTAGAAGGTGGAGGTGACAGGAGAGACGCTGAGGACTATTGTGTTTTTTGGAGTCTACGAGTCAACTCAGACTGAGAAACCCTGGGGTAACTGGTATTCGGGAGACAAGTACCCTAAGAGATCCGTTCTTATGACCTCACCCAACGGTAAGCGAGGAGGTCCCCTAAAAGGACTAGGTCCCTAGTGTGGACACAGAGAAGGTAGAGGACGTGACCGTCCGTCCAAGGAATGGTGATCGCGGTGGACCCTTGGAGAAGGAAGGATAGGAAGTAGTCTTGAATCAAATAGGTAAACCCAACGATGTCAGTATACGGTATTTGGTCCACCGAATCTTTGTTGTCTTTAAAGAAAGAAGGGTTGACTCTCCCAACCCTTCAGGGTCTAGTTCCACGGTCGTCTAAACTATAGACTACTTCCGGACGAAACACCAAGTATCTACCGACGAAGAACGATACAAGAGTATTTCTCCTTCTCTGTCCTCACGAGAGGTCCCGGAGAAAAGATTTGAGGATTAGGGTAAATACTCCCGAGGTGGGAGTACTGGAGTGATGGAGGGCTTCCGGGGTGGAGGGGTTGTAATAGTGTAATCCTTAATCCTAAAGTTGTGCACTTAAATCCCCCTCCCCCCGTGTGCTTTGTAAGACGTTGTGACCAAAAGAGAGAAAGAGGTCCTTGTTGGTCAAAACGGGGTCAAAGGGAGTTCTCAAGGGGAAACCAGGGAAGTAGATGTCTTCCAGTTCGGTATGGGAATCTTTCTCCAGAGAAGTCGTCTCCTCCGGTGGACTAGAACTGAGGGGACCGGGGGTCTCTTTTTTACCCACTTTTACCGTAATGATTGTTGTCACTATATAAAATGATTCGTAAACGACGTACGGTCCGGGACACGAACCGTAACGTCACTCAACAGACCAGTTGACGAGGATCGTTCCGATATTCCATCTGTGACTAGAATGGGTGGTCGACTTCCTATTCCTTCGACTTTACTTCTCTCCTCGAGTGCCTCGATCACTCTCAGAGTCGGTCTGTGCGGGTCAAGGGGTCGAGTACCCGACAGTCCGGGTGGGGTGTCTGTGGAAACGGTGGTGGACAGGAAAGGACGAAGAGGGTCGAGTAGCCGGGGACGGAAAGTGCCCTCGAAGACAAGACTAATACACAAATAAATAGTAATATCAGTAAATGACTCCCACCGAGGCTATCATTTCTTAGACGGGCACTACATCCTCTGGGTCCAAGCTAGGGACCCAACCCTTCTAGGGGACCTCTTCCCTTACCGTTAGGTGAGGTTATAAGAACGGACCCCTTAGGGTACCTGTCTCCTCGGACCGTCCGATGTCAGGTACCCCAGCGTCTCAGTCTGAGCTGACTCGATGATTGTGTGTCAGTCTCGCTAAACCTCCCGATCAAAGTAGTCCATGTACCTTTGTGTAGACTGTTTGTAGAAAATGAGATTCCTCAATCACTAAATGGATGGGATGGTTAATGAGGAGTAAAATCCCCCCTCCACAATCCCGAACTGACGACCCGAAGAGTCTTGAGTCAATGTCCTTAGAATGACGAAACTACTTATATGAACTAGGGTAGAGAAGGACGATTCAAATATAAGATTATTACAAAAGTGTCGACATCGAAGATGCACCGAAAAGAACATTTATTAAAACCTGGGTCTTTCCCTTGTTTAAATGAAAGTTTTATGTTAATTTAGAAGTTCGTAGCAATGGGAAAGGTCTTCGTAAACCTAAAACTTTCTTCGAGGACTCTCTCTCCCACTACAAAGGTACCGTCCAGAGCCTACCGTCCACCGTCCCCCGGGAAATCACTTCTGTCGACCTCCTCCGAGAGACACGGGGACAGAGGGAAGGGGACCGTCAGGTCCGAAAAGGGGGTGAAGTCGTGATATTGGAGACCCAATATCAGATGGGTCTCCCGACACGGGGAACACTTGTAAACAGTATTTTCTTCTAGGGACTCTAAATTCCAGAGCCCGTGTCCCCGGTGGTTCAGTCAAAGACACTGTCAAAGGACTACCCAGACACCATGGTTTAGTCAAGGTGAGTCGAAGGAAGTTTTCTCCCCTGACATCGATGAGCCCGTCGACAACTTCTCTCCAACTTCCAACTCTCCCCTTCCTCCCTCCACCCGGTGAGAGTCTCATTGATCTGAATCAAAGAGAGATTAGTTGATCCTCATAGTCGGGACCGGGGTCGAACGTGGGGAAGGGGGTGATTCGGGGTGTTTTGGGACTTCCATCGATCGTGGGTGAAGAATCTGCCAGAAACCTGTCAAAGGAAGGTGTGTGGGTCTGACCGAATAGTTTTGGGAGGAAGGTAAGTGTCTCACGACGATTGTTAGTCCCTCGCGATTCGTGAAGGGGTGTCATTAAGTAATAAAGGGTGGTATTGGGATACTTCATCGAAGACGATGGTAGGAGTAGGAGTCTATTCCCTTGATTTGACGGGCCTCTCGGCAGGGAACGAGTTTCAGTGAGCCGGTCTGTCGGTCGGTATCTCGTCCTAACGTTCGGTCCGGTAGTCGGGACCTCTGGTCAGAACCGGTGGAGACGTGTTGGGAGTCTTGGACGTCGTATGGGGTTCTCCTCTAGGCCAGTCAAGTCAAAGGGACGATACGAGGTCGTGGGGTTCAGATGGGTAATTCCTACCAGGACCTACGTGGAAACACCCGGGGAGGGAAGGACCCGTCACTACTCTGAATGATTACTTTGACTGAGAAAATGGCCGAAGAGGGTCGTCGACCCTCTCGGTTCGTATGTACGGAGCTTACCTGAACAACGTGAATGGACCGGAAGGTAAGGGTGGTCCGTCTGACCTCGTAGGCCCCTTTCTCTTTCCGTCCTCCTCAGCGCTACTGTCGAGCCCCTCCTGTTCTACCCTACCCCTACCCCACCTCTCTCCTCCCTCGTGGGACCGACCCGAGCTACTGACCTCCAGTGCATTCCTTCACCGTCGATCGTTCCGGTAACCTCCCGACCTTCCTTAAGGAGGGTCCGACCTCTCACCCCGGGAGGACACCTCCCACTGTCCCTCGGTCACTACCTGAGACTTCACCTCTCCCTGTCGGTGTGGACCGTGACCTTAACCCTACTCCAGTGGTCCATACAGACCTCCGTCTCCCCGGTGTTCCCCTTGTCATCCTACTCTCATCGAGTCCGACGCACCAGGAAGGGGAGGCACCACACGTCCTGACCAGACACGGGTGACTCCACCGGTGTCCCGAAAAGAGGGACAACAAAGTCTTGTTTGGGTTCCTCCACTATCCGAACCGTCTTGGACGCTTCCTTGTTTTCTTTTGGTTTTCACGGGATTTTGTAGTCCCTCGGGCGGCGTTCTCGGTTCCCTTGGTTGTCCACCGCAAGAGACTCGTCCACTGTAGTGGGGCGGATAGGGTCGGGGAAGTGTCCTGCCTCCCCCACGGGTGAGACGAGAACGTGTCTTAACCGATGAAAAAGAAAATTTACACCCCGAGATTTTAAGTAGGGACGACGTGTCATCGTGGGTGTGTCCAGTGGGTGGGGGAGGTCGGTCGGTCGAGGGTGGGTTGTGTGACGTGTTAGGGTCACCCTTCTGGACGTGGGGACGCCATCCCGAACAAGAAGGTCTCATGGTGGAGGGAGGGGATTTGGTGAGTCCTTACGGTAACCCGTCTCCCCTGTTGGTCGCTACCGACACCAGAGGTCCCAGGGAGTGTTCGAGACCCCTGTCTTCTTTCTTCAACCACTCGTCTGTGGTCACACGCAAGGACGGGTCCTTGGGTCGTGGATCTCAGTCGGAGAGGGACCCAGGGGGAGTAGACGGGAAGTCGGTTGGGAACTTGAGTGAGCGACCCCCTACTTCCTTCGTCTCGGTCTTGGGTAAGAGATCGGATATTGTAGAAAGGTCTAGAGGAGGGTCCGGAGTCCCGTTTTGAGGAGGTCCCTCCTGCTTTGGAGACGGGACATGGCTTCCGAGATGTCTCACCTTCGTTTCCCTTTTGCGGAGTCGTCGGACTGGGGCTCGTGGTTGAGGTTCCTGTGTGGGTCCTTTAGGCCATTCCCTTCTTGGAGCCACCCCCCTACGGTCTTAACAGGAGCGGTAACGGGAGGATAGTCTCCCCGGGTCTCTACCGTGGTAGAAATTCCGTCGTGGTAGATACAGTTGGGGTGGAGACACCTACGTCCTTGGGGGTACTGATCCCTAGTTTCGTAGTCCCCTACACTGGACCTGTCCTCTGTTCACCCACAGTTCGGAGTCGACCGTGGGCCCCCCTCCCCCGTAAAGAAGAGTCCTTCAATCATAGTACAGGGGTCCCAAGGACTTCAGTAAAACCACTGTAGTAGGAGTACGGGTTTACTAGTTTGATCAAATCTATGACACTGTCACAGTTCCGCGATGTCTTCCATGGTGTCGACGACCGGACTTTCGACGGTCGACTACGATCATGGGTTCTTTTTCTTCACCCGAACCCGATACGGTCTATGAATAACGATTCTGACTGACACAAACTCAGGGTCGGGGTGACTACCCATTGTTTGGGTCTCAACATATTAGGGTTCGTTCGGTGAGGTAGGTACCCCAGATCAAAAGTGTAGGCGTTTTACGTTGTTAATGTGTTCGTCGGAGTGTCACATCACATCATAAAATCGTTCAGCTCCGTGTCTGGCGTGAGGCGGTCTACGTCTCAGCCACGAGTTATCTACAATCGTTTCCCGACGCACGCGTACGAGTCAGTACCGGCTGAAAACACTGAGGCACCTGATATCGGGAGGTCCGAGGAGACAGGTACCCTAAGAGGTCAGTTCTTATGACCTCACCCAACGATAAAGGATGAGGTTCCTTGGAAGGGTTGGGTCCCTAGTTTGGTGGCAGAGGACGTGGAGGAAGTAACGTCCGTTTAAGAAATGGTGACTCGGTGGACCCTTCGTATACCTTGAAGAGACATTTGTAAAACGATTGTAAGAGTCCACCCGACACAACCTTATTGTTTAAGTAAATAACATAGACCGGAGAACCCTACCTCCACATACTAATTTTTTCTTTTTTTAAGACCTCCCCTAAAGGTTAATCGAGTTTCCTTCTCCCCGTTCTCGGAACCTCATCCCCAACGGTCAAGAGGACACAACAGGGTGTGAGACGGGTTGTTTTTCAAGTAAAGAAAAAGTAAATTACATGGTTTCGGTAACATTGTTTTGACACCAATGAACGGTCAATCTTAATTTATACTAACCGAGATTTACGTTGCACTCTAGGTCCTGACTTAGGATCCGATCAATAAGTCACTTTTTTAACCACTTTAGGTCCTTTTTTTTTTTGAGACATTGTACGGGTACAAATAGAGAGTAAGGACCGAATACATTCTACAATTGTAATCCCCCTCCTGCATATCCTCGACAGACATTCTCAACAGAAACGTTAAGAAGAGAAGATATTTAGATTTTCATAAGGTTTTATTTTTTTAATAAATAAAAAAATTAAAAATAAAAATGAAATAAAATGAAATGTTATGACATAACCAAAACGGTATGGAACTGTACTTAGGTGGTGTCCACATGTACTCGAGGGTTTGTACTTTGGGGGAGGGCGGAGGGTGGGGTGTAGTAGGGAGGCCTAGTAGGGGCACGTGGTCGGGGTTCGTAGGACATAGGACGTAGCTTGTATCTGACCGCTAAGCAAAGAATGTACTATCATATGTACAAAGTTACGGTAAGAGGGTTTAGTAGGGTGGGAGAGGGAGTCTTAGGTTTTAAGGTGAGATGTGTAGACACAGAGAAAACGACAGAGCGTATGTCCCAATAGTAATGGTAGAAAGATTTAAGGTATATATACACAATCATATGACATAACCACAAAAGGAAAGACCGAATGAAGCGAGACATATTAGCCGAGGTCAAAGTAGGTGGAGTAATCTTGACTAAGTTTACTTAAGAAAAATTGCCGACTCATTATGAGGTAACACATATACATGGGGTCGAAAGAATAGGTAAGCAGACGACTACCCGTAGATCCAACGAAGGTACAGGACCGATAACATTTGTCACCCTCCTCAAGTTGCATACGGGACACCCTTCGGGGTGGGGAAGGGGTTCCAAGGACAGGAAGAGGTACAGGACCAGGACGACCCTCCGACTCGTAGACACCTAGAGTGAAGGTCCTGATGAAGGAAGAGGGACGAGAGACGGTTGGGTCTGTCCCTTGTGTAGGGAAGAGGGGTCTGGAGAGTGTACTTCGGTAACGCACAGTCCTTTGAAATGACTTCCAAACACCGTTGTTTCCATTTATTAATGTAGTGTCTGAATGTGTCGTTTGTATAATCTTCAGATAATGCTACAAGAAGCTTCAGGAAACAGGGGACGGTAGTCTAAAGGGACTGCCGAGGTAAAGGACGTCCCGACCAAAGGTCTACAAAACGAGTTGAGGTTCTGATCCTGATCCCAGTCTGTTCGATCCGTGGGTCCTGTGTTTTAAATTCTTCGACCAGAGAGAGTCGGCGGGTGGAACGGGAAAGTACTCGGACTCTCGTGTGTGGAGGAACTCAAAGCGGGGGCTCGCGGAGCAAGCAGAGTGAGATCAGGACGAAGACGGGTCGAGAGGGAGAAGGGAATAAAGGAGAGGGAAGAGATAGGAGGCGGAAGGGGCTGGGTGTGTAAGGGTAAGGAAGAATGGAGTTCCCTAGTGAAACACGGGGACAGAGTAAGGTGTGAGTTACATCAGACACTTTTTGTCATAAAAAAAAGTTACATCAGACTTTTTTTTCTATAAAAGGATTTGTTTCCGTCAAGAAAGGGATTCTCTTTGAGAGTGTGTTCAGCGAATTAAAAAAGGCAGAGCGACGTGTTCCTGCGGTCGTCCCGTCCGACCGAACGGTCGGGAAACCAGGAGACGTCACGGAGGACGCAGATAGACGGGTCGAGACAGGGGGTGTTTCGGTGGGACAACCTCTCGTCCGCCGGGAGAGGTTTACATTATGTTGGTTACCGGTGACCCCCAGTCGGCCTCGAGTGAGTCTGTTCACCCGCCAACAAGCATCCGTAGGTCGTATCCGTAGGTGGACCCGTAGGTGCGCACCGTGGTCCTGACTCAGTCCCGACTCAGACCCGTGTCGTTCTCCTTGCATGACACTTTCGACAGTCCTCCGGACTTTGCTCACTCGTCCTAGACCTAACCCTCAGTTCTAGCTCTGTTTCGTCGGAGATCCTTCCCGCATCTCCGTCAATTCCGGATACCGTTTTCAGATTCTTCCTATTCACACCTAGTTCTTTTTCGTAAAAAAAAATTTAAAAAATTTGAAAAATGAAATATAACCTCATATCTCCTAATTGTTACAACACTATCAAAATCCACCTGTCGTTTATGTAGATACCCCTATGTCCTATGCACATGTCCCTAAGTCGGTATGTTTATGTACATAGGTAAGAAAGGGTTTGAGGGGAGGGTGGGTCCGATGGTGTATTGTGACTCGTCTCAAGGAACACAACATGTCATCCAGGAACAATCTGAAGGTAAATTTTTTATCGTCACACATGGATAACTAGGGTTTGTTCCTCTTTATAAGATCGGTCTTGTAGAGAATGATTGGAGGGAGTTGGGGTGAGTCGCGGGTTTATTGACCGCAGTAAAAGTTCTTGGTCGACAAAATCCCCAGAACCGGTGGTTAAGACACACCAAAGGAGAGGGCGTGTAGGACAATAGTTGAATCTCTTCGGACACGTCTAAAGACGTCGAGAGGTACGATGAGACGGGACGTCTGAGATCGACTTAACAGATAAGAGAGGGGAGTTGAGTCCCTTTTGACAGATCCAAAAGAGATGGGTACGACGTTGGGGTTTCGTAGAAGGTCGGTAGTCGACCCCTAGAGCACCCTGAGTGGGGAAGACAAAGTAAAAGATTTCCTAGTGACGGGACATACCGGTTGCAGACTTTTTACGGTAAAGTGGATAGTCCGGGGTCACAAATTGACGAACTCTACCTGTCCATTTAGATCGAGGACAACGGTGTGGAACCGACTTTCGTCTTTAGAGTCTAACCGGAAAGGTTTTGTGTCGGGATTAACTCACGTCAGTGTTCTGTACCTTTTTCAAATACTTCAACCTAGACTTAAGAATTTTCCACTGACACCGATTCCCGGTGATTTTCTACGGCCCTTTCGTAACCCTTGTGTGAACGTTTCATTTAGAACTGTTTCAGACTCGTAGATCCGATTATTTTACCTTAAGTAAACCGAAAGAGAAGAACGGGTGGATACGAGTCCCGTAAGACAGTTACAGTCCGTTCCCACATAAGGATTACGTCTCCCAACCCCACGTCAATGGGGAAGACAGAGACCCACTAATATCTCAGTTGGGGATCTCAGGGTTTGTGTCGAGTGGTCTTTAGATTACATAAGTAAGTCGTTACTTGAGTCTTTATACCCTGTAAAACAGGTTCTCCCATCGGTCCTGTCCGAGGGTCTTTTTCCGTAACTATTGGACCCAAGTGCAAAAGGACCGTAGAACCAGTGTACTGAATTAGAGAGACTAGAAGGTGAAAGAATAAACTAGTTACCCGTACTATACCAACACTCTGACGTCACGGGGGAGGGATCTTTCGGAAATCTTTTGACGGACTTTGTGCTCGATGAGTTATTCACAATCGGTTACACATATTAAGAGTAGTGGTAAGTAAAATCATGAGTAGAAGGGACGTACTCTGGATGAAACTAGGTCTTTTCCGAGTCTACAGAGTTCTTTCAGGTACCGGGAAAGAGGTTCCCTAAAGGTAAACACAGTTACTTCTACACACGGAGTACTAAGAGGACCTTGTACCATAGTTAAAGGTGGTACGTATTTGCCTGACGACTACGGCGGACTGGGGTGGTGAGAGAGTCCCCGGTCGACAGTCAAATCTCTCGACATGACCTGTGTTTCTAGGGTCAAGTCGGTACCTGAGTAACACTCTGGAACCCGTTCAGTCTCGGAGAGAGATCCGACAACAGGGAGGCAAATACAATATCTGACAGATCTGAAAGGATCTACATAAGACCATTTAAAAGACGTAAAATAAGTACTTAAGAACGTTGAATGAATGTTCAACAAATGAATCCTTTTTGTTGAATGAATGTTTTTTTCTCAGTTTAATCGTAGTTAGATCTTTACTATGAATATCTGATGACTAATAATGTCAGAGTGTTAGAATAAGAGTCAGGTATGTATTCAATGACAATCCCACTTACTTTCTATAAACGTTTCAGTCTCTATAAATCCCTCAAAGAGTCGGTATATAAGTAAATAGATTTCTGTTACGAGATCTTCTCTCGTCTCCGTAGTTTAATCCTTTATCAAATTTTTATTTTTAGAACTATACGTGAATTTTAGTATAAAAAATCTTTCTTACTTTTTCCTATCCGTTTCTCTATACGTTTGTCTACTTCACCTAAATTACGATTTTCTTTGTTGTCCGACTTTCTCTCTCTAAAATTTTACAATTTGTCTCATTTGCCATTTGGATGTGTGTGGTTTTTATCTCAATTTATTTGTAAATCTTTACGTTTCATTCAGACTGTTTTTATCAATGTCATCCTCTAACGTTATATGGAGAAAGTTCTGTCTAGTTTATCGATTAAAATCCTTCACGGATCTTCTTAAATTGTTACGTTAATTGTTTGGTGTTGAAATATAAACTTATGTCTTATGTGTAAAAATACACCGGTTTCGTATAAGTGGTTTTCCTTTGAAATTGTAAGTTCTATCATTTCTAAAATCCCGGTCAATGTCAGTTATTAATCTTTATTTTAAATTTTTCTATTAGAGTTGTTTGTAATTCTTTGTGTGAAGGTTTTACGGTACTAAATTTCTGTCTTTGATTACCTTTATTCTGACAAAGTATAGTTTTAGATACCCTACTTCCGTTTTAGATACGGATCCTCTTTAAAATGTCGTTTTCGACTTTCGTTACCAAAAATAGAATATATTTTGTTTATTTTTTCATTATGAAAATAATTAAATTACTGTATCTTCTTTATTAATTATACTTTTTCTCTTAAGTAGGTAAGTTATGGTTGATTCTACTTACTTTATGTTTTAATTTTCATCGATTTTTCTATTTGGTTTCGATCGAAAAATTTTTTTTGTACGCTGTTTATCATACATATAGTATTCGGAACAGTTTTCTTCTCAGTTTTTATATGTTCTAAAATATACTCTTTTCCACGTATTCGTTTCCATGCTTTATGTAATTCACTCAATATTATCTCACGACCCCTTCTGAACTCTCGGGGGACCTGTAGTTCCTCTAGGTTGGTCAGGTAGGATTTCCTTTAGCCAGGACTTATAAGTAACCTTCCCGACTACGACTTCGACTTTGATGTTATGAAACTGGTGGACTACGTTTTGGCTGAGTAGACTTTTCTGGGACTACGACCCTTTCTGACTTCCGACCTCTTCCCCAGCTGTCTCCTACTCGACCGACCTACCGTAGTGGTCACGTTACCTGTACTCAAACTCACTTGAGGCCCTCAACCACGACCTGTCCCTCCGGGCCGCACGACGTCAGGTACCCCAGTGTTTCTCGACCTGTACTCACTCACCGACTTGACTTGACTTGACTTGATTTTGGGTTGTATTTACTTATTGAAGAATATGATATTTGATAGTTTTCCTGTATTATTTCTCACCTTTTCAACTGGTCTCGTTAAGGACTCCATTTTTAACCTTCTGTCATCTGTGGAAGGGTGACTTTTACGTGTTCCTGTTTTCCAAAGGGTGGTTCAAGATGGATTGTAATTTTTAGTTTATTAGGGTTACAATGAAGTGGATAAAGTCCGATGTACTTATATCTGTAAAGATAAAAGATTAAAAGGAACAATACTAAAAATCCATTTCCAGACATTAAATTTTCATGTGTAAAGTAAAAGTTTACGTATCAAAAATTTCATAAAGATTATAATTAAATAGTAAAACTATAATTAAAGAGTGAATTTAAGAAAGAAGAGACGTTAGTGGGACACAAAAAAGTCAGAAAATTGAAATAACTCCGAAGGTTACCGATTCCATTTACAGTGTAACGTGAACTTTTATACACCCAATAAAAACTTATAGAAAACTATAACTACAGATTGTATTAAGGTGTCACTATTCTCTTGTCTAAGACATACTAAGTCTTAGTCAGTAAGTCTAGTACTTTAAAAACGGGGAACAAAATACAGAGACCTATACAAGGTCAAATATCAGAGGACTAAATATCAGATACCCTTGAACTTATCTTGAACATAGGACAACAACACACTTTTGACATATTTAGAATTAACACAACTTAACCAAGTATCGCGAAAAGTCCAGATGATATAGGTAGATGAAAAAACAGACAAGTGAGATAATTAAAAACTCTCGAACTATCACTTCGAAGCTGATTTTCAAAATTAAATAGATGAATTTTTTTCTTAACATTATATATCACCTTGGTATACACTGAAACAAGACATAAAAGGTTCAGAGGACATTTACACCATGACATGAAAGTATTGAATTTTTAATTTTTTATTCTTTTATATCCATAAAGACGTAATTAAACTGTTCGGTGGTACGACTACTACGTCCCTTGGGCTTCGACCACGAGACACTGTCAGATCTCCCCACCCTACTCCTCCCTCCACCCTCCCTTCAAACCCACCCCCTTTCGTATACATGTGGACACCGACAAAGTACCACGACATACCACCTTTGGTAGTGTTATAACATCTCATTAATAGGAGGTTAATTTTTAATTTAATTTTTTTTTATAATCCGTTTTTCGTCCGGTTGAAGTGTTATTATACCTACGTTTCAATAAAAATTTTACAATCGTTTATCTGAATTACAAACTTTTATACCGTTTATATAGGTAGATACTTTACTTATTGTTCGGTACTGGTTCATCCTAAATAATATCGTCGAACGTTTACCAATCCTATAGTTCCATAGATTATTGTACTAAATAGTCATTTAATTTCCTTTCAGTATACTAGAATAGTCATCTACTATCTTTCCGTTATTTGTCTGTAAGTTAATAACGATTATTTTTGGAATACATCTGATCCTCATTTTGAGGACTTATAATGTTTCGTAAGATTTTTAAAACCGTATGTAGTAAGATTCACTACCTTACAATTTAGAGAAATAATTTTAGTCTTTGTTTTACTTCGTACTCAAGGAAGTAATAACTGTGACAAAACCTCTCACAGTTTACGTCGTACAGTTCTTCTCATGTATTAAAAATATTTATAATTCCCCTTATACAAAAGTAAAAAGAGGACTATACTGGTAGAAAGACGTTTTAAGTTCTTTAAGATCCGGGCTTTACTATGACATACCACACCAACAAACACATGATCTTTTTTGTTTTAAAATTGTCATCAGAAAAGAGATATGGTCAGAGTGGTCAATCTTTACCCTTCTTTTATGAGATGAGCAAGTTCGTTTTCAGACATTTTATGTCTTGTCATATAAATTGTTCTTTTATTAATTCCGGCGGTTCGAGATCAGGGTGGTCATAAAGTGAGTCATGTTTGAGGTATAGACCCATCGTAGTCTGGGAGTGATAAAGTAAATTATTTACACACGGAAACACGTGTGACAAGGAGGCCGAGTCGGTACGACAAGGAGGACGGACGTTATGAAAAGAAGGAAAAATAGTACACTATTTGACAACCAGGAAATTTTAGGGTCAAGTTTCAACTAGAGGAGACTATGGAAGAAAATTTGGGGGCAATCCGATTTCAAGTGAAATCCACTTAAAAGAGATCCCTTCCTCTCTTCTAACTCTCTTCCTTTACTTTCTTTCCGCTTTTTCCCACTCTCAACTCTTCTTACTCTCTGTTCCTCTTTCATTTCCTCCTATTCTACTTACCCCTAATTTGTTTACGACTTACTCTTGATTGGTTCCAGAACCTCTCTGCAATCTAGGCCATTCCAGACTTCGGGTACGTCGGAAGGTCCGGGGTAGGGGAAGGACAGGTGGAATGGTGGTGGGTCTGGTCCTGGATTGAGGGACCACTGTAGACAGATTAAAGTCTGAATCTGTAGTTTCTACGCCAGCGAGTTCTCAGGTGAGTCGCGGGTCACGGTATGGCAGCTGTTTCGCAGCAGCTTGGGCATAATGTCCTGTGACGGAAACGGGTCGCCTTCAGTTGACAGAACTCTCTCACCCCCCCGTCCTACGGACTACGGAGAATACTCGCATTCGACTTTTCGGAGTACCTGTTCCCGTGCCTCGGGTTCTACCTCTACTACTTCTACAACTTCGGCCTTCTCCACGACTCGACGGCCATTCGTCGGGACGCGCCCACCCCGACCCACGAAGGACATTCTGGTCCGAGAAGAGTGCTGCCAGACACCAAGTCTGTGGACCCGACTCGGGGCTCGTTCCCTCCCACCGACGTCGTACACGCCCGAGACGAAACTCAGGGTTTCTCGACTTCGGCCATCCAGGTGATTGCTTGTGCTGTAAATCCACGACCGCAAAACTACGGGACGGAATCCTGTGGATGTGTTGAAAGTGGTTTAAAGACAAACTGTCTTCTTTGGTACTGACAATAAGTGTTTCCTTTCTTACTCAACAAACACCGGAACAAAAGAAAAAAAAATATATATATACATATATATATATAAAAAATGAAATGTTATGACATAACCAAAACGGTATGGAACTGTACTTAGGTGGTGTCCACATGTACTCAAGGGTTGGGACTTGGGGGGAGGGTGGAGGGAGGGGTATAGTAGAGAGACCCAGTAGGGTCACGTGGTCGAGGTTCGTAGGACTTAGGACATAGCTTGCATCTGATCGCTAAGCAAAGAATGTACTATCATATGGACAAAGTTACCGTAAGAGGGTTTAGTAGGGTGGGAGAGGGAGAGGGTGTCTCAGGTTTTCAGGCAAGATATGTAGACACAGAGAAAACGACAGAGCGTATGTCCCAATAGTAATGGTAGAAAGATTTAAGGTATATATACGCAATCATATGACATAACCACAAAAAGAAAGACCGTATGAAGTGAGACATATTAACCGAGGTCAAAGTAGGTGGAGTAATCTTGACTAAGTTTACATAAGAAAAATTACCGACTCATTATGAGGTAACACATATACATGGGGTCGAAAGAATAGGTAAGTAGACGACTACCTGTAGATCCAACGAAGGTACAGGACCGATAATATTTGTCACGACGCTACTTGTAACCCCATGTGCACAGAGAAAGTTAAGACCAAAAGAGCCACACATACGGGTCGTCACCCTAACGACCCAGTATTCCGTCAAGATAAAGGTCAAAAAATTCCTTAGAGGTGTGACAAGAGGTATCACCGACATGATCAAACGTAAGGGTGGTCGTCACATTCTCCTAAGGGAAAAGAGGGGTGGGAGAGGTCGTAAATAACGAACATCTGAAAACCTAGCGTCGGTAAGACTGACCACACTTTACTATGGAGTAACACCAGAACTAAACGGAAAGAGACTATTACTCACTATAACTCGTAGAAAAGTACACAAACAATCGGTAGGCCTACAGAAGAAACCTCTTTACAGATAAATCAAGAAAACGGATAAAAAACTAACCCAGTAAATAAAAAGACCTTAACTCGACGTATCAACGAATATATAAAAACTCTAATCAACAAACAGTCAACGAAGTAAACGATAATAAAAGAGGGTAAGGCTTACGACAGAAAAGTGGAACGAATATCAAAAGAAACACACGTCTTCGAAAATTAAAATTAATCTAGGGTAAACAAATAAAAACGAAAATAAAGGTTATAAGACCCTCCACCCAGTATCTCCTAGGACGACACTAAATACAACCTCTCACAAAGCGGATACAAGAGGAGATCCTCAAAATATCAAAGACCAGAATGTAAATCTAGAAATTAGGTAAAACTCAAATAAAAACACTTACCACAATCTTTCANAAACTCAAATAAAAACACTTACCATAATCTTTCACAAGATCAAAGTAAGAAAATGTTCACCAACTGGTCAAAAGGGTCGTGGTGAATAATTTCTCTCACAGAAAAGAGGTAACATATAAGAACTGAGGAAAAAGTTTCTATTCCACAGGTGTCCACGTACCTAAATAGAGACCCGAAAGACAAAACAAGGTAACTAGATATAAAGACAGAAACACGGTCATGGTATGACAGAACTACTGACACCGAAACATCATCTCGGTTTCAGTCCGTCCAACTGAGGAGGTCAAGGTAAGAAGAAAGAGTTCTAACGAAACCGATAAGCTCCTAAAAACATAAAGGTATGTTTAACACTTTAACAAACAAGATCGAGACATTTTTTATGGCGACCATCGAACTATCCCTAACGTAACTTAGATATCTAACGAAACCCATCATATGAGTAAAAGTGATATAACTAAGAAGACTGGGTACTTGTGCCATATAAACAGGTAGATAATCACAGGAGAAACTAAAGAAAGTGGTCACAAAATATCAAAAGATGTATATCCAGAAAACAAAGAAATCCATCTATATAAGGATTCATAAAATAAGAAAAGTAACGTTACCACTTACCTTAACAAAGGAATTAAAGAGAAAGATAAAAGAGTAATAAAATCACATATCCTTACGTTCCCTAAAGACACACAAATAAAACATAGGACGTTGAAATGATATAAGTAACTAATCGAGATCATTAAAAGATCACCTCAGAAATCCGAAAAGATATATCTACTAGTACAGTAGACGTTTGTCTCAAAATGAAGAAGAAAAGGTTAAATCTGAGGAAAATAAAGAAAAAGACGAGACTAACGACACCGGTTTTGAAGGTTTTGATACAACTTATCATCACCACTTTCACCCGTGGGAACAGAACAAACACTGAAATCCCCTTTACGAAAGTTAAAAAGTGGTAACTCCTATTACAAAAGACACCCAAACAGTATATATCGAAAACAATACAACTCCATACAAGGAAGATAAGGACAAAAGACCTCTCAAAAATAGTATTTACCTACGACTTAAAACAATTTCCGAAAGGGACATAGATAACTCTATTAGTATACCCAAAATAAAAAGTCAAACAATTACACCACATAATGTTACTAACTAAACGCCTATGACTTCTTAGGAACGTAGGGACCCTATTTCGGGTGAACCAGTACTACATACCAGAAAAATTGCACAACAACCTAAGACTAACGATCCTAAAACAATTCCTAAAAACGTAGATACAAGTAGTCACTATAACCGGACATCAAAAGAAAAAACACCTAGAAACAGTCCAAAACCATTATCCCATGGGTCGGACGAAATTTTCTTTACAGTTCCCTTAGGAAGTTCAACTTCACTTTCCTACGATCTCTAGTTGTTCTATCGTGTATTTTCGTATCTGAAGTAATAA
>SJYO01013806.1:280107-600000 GCA_006410555.1 Capra ibex | reverse complement strand
ACTACTAGGTCGTCAACAACCGTTAAACTAGAGATCAAGGAGACGGATAAGATTTTGGTCGAACTTGTAGACCTTCAAGTGTCAAGTGCATAACAACTTCGGACCGAACCTCTTAAAACTCGTAATGAAATGATCCCATACTCTACTCACGTTAACACGTCTTCAAACTCGTAAGAAACCGTAACGGAAAGAATCCTTAACCTTACTTTTGACTGGAAAAGGTCAGGACGCCGGTGACGAGTTAAAAGGATTAAACGACCGTATAACTCACGTCATGAAAGTGTCGTAGTAGAAAATCCTGAACTTTATCGAGTTGACCTTGAGGTAGTGGAGGTGATCGAAACAAGTATCATTACGAAGGATTCCGGGTGAAGAAGTGTAAGGTCCTACAGAACGAGATCCACTTACTAGTGTGGTAACAATGACAGAACCTAATCTTCTATAAAAAAACATGTTACCTTATAATGAGTCGATAATTTCTCTTGACGAAACTTAGTCAAGATTACTCTACCTACTTTGACCTCGGATAATATGTCTTACTTCATTCAGTCTTTCTTTTTGTGATTATATCATATAATTGTGTATATATACCTTAAATATCTTCTACCATTACTACTGGGATATGTACTCTGTCGTTTTCTCTGTGTCTATACTTCTTGTCTGAAAACCAGAGACACCCATTTCCGCTCACACCCTACTAAACTCTCTTATAGTGACTTTGTACATATAACGGTATACACTACCGTTCAAGTTCAAGTTACGTACTTTGTCCCGTGAGTTTCGACCACGTGACCCTGTTGGGTCTACCTACCCTACACCTCCCTCCACCCTCCCCCAAAGTCCTACCCCCTGTGTACATATGGGTACCGACTAAGTGCGGTTACATACCATTTTTGATGGTGTTATAACATTTCATTAATCGGAGATTAATTTTATTTAGTTAATTAAATATTTTTCTCAGATACCTCAGATTATTGAATATAAAACAACTCCATCTTTAAATTTATACATAACGGTGAGACAATACATTCTCACTCTGTAAAATTTTCACATCTTTATCTCGATTTTGTTGTGGATGTACAACTGTATGATAAGATGCCATAAAGACACGTCAATGAACCTAGTTCACTAATAAAATCGATAAAGATGATACGATAAAAAAGTGTCTTTTTAATGAGAAGGTTCTTTTTAGTGATCTCGACCAGACTTCTTAACCACTTAAAAAATAAATGAGAAAGGACATAAAGTTTTTTATTAATTCTATAAAACTTATATAGTCCTAACTAAGTAAGAACTCTTTGAGAACAATATAAAATCTTGTTCTAAACTTATACTAAAAGAATTAATATGGTAAGTTTAACAATGAGACACGTAATTGTTTAACTTTTTTTAGTAAAATACTTTTTTTCTCCTTCTGCTTTGGAATATACCACTCAATTTAGTTGTTATTTTATTACGAATGTTTAATATGACTCTGTTAAGTGGGTCTATAGAAAGGAAATAGTGAATAAAAGTAAGAACTTTGTTATACCATCCATCCATTACAATAGTTAAAAGATCGAAATTTCCACCTCACTAACTCTGAGTCACCTCAATTCATTGTACGGGTTACCATTATATAATTTAGACTAAGTCTATCCAGTAGATTGGGGTTAAAGACACGAGGTAAAACAGTTATATGGGATGATTTTTAGTAAATTTTTACGAATTGGTCAAAAGTATGTACTTTGGTTAATTTTTCTTTTTTTTGTTACATATTGAGAACAAGGGGCGTTAGGTGAAGAGATGATGATTAATACAGTGATTACAACCGGTACCTCCGTAGACGAAAGAGAAACCGTTAAAGCGTTTTTGAAATAATTCAATTGGGTGTTATTAATGATAATGATAATCCCGACTCCTTTTAATTCGTGTCTCTCACACAGAAGTGCTTCCCTTTCTCTCCTTGGATAAGTCCCTCTGAATAGAAAATCGAAATCTACTCCTACTCTACCGACCTACCGTAGTGACTGAACTACCTGCACTCAGACTCACTTGAGACCCTCAACCACTACCTGTCCCTCCGGACCACACGACGCTAAGTACCCCAGCGTCTCAGCCTGTGCTGACTCGTTGACTTGACTTGACTTGACTTGACTTGACTTACACTAGAAAGGTGAATTCCGTAGAGATACCTGTTACCATTATAGATTATTAAGAATTCCTATTGTCTCACCCGTTCCAGTATATAAAGGTTTTAATTATACGTGACTGTTGTACAAAGACTCTACCACGACTTAAAAATTTTGGAATTTTATATTGTTTTAGAAGTTTTATTATATTAAACAGTACGTGTATCGAGATGTAAATACGAGTAAAATAATTAATTCTTCGACTCTAAGTCCCTCCAACTCACTAAAAGGATTATAACGTCTCGATTATTCATCCCTTTTAAGTTCTCATCTTTAGTCTATAAACCTGGAAAATAGAAAATTCATATTTCAGTTCTTTTTGTTACTTTTTATGTATGTAATAACATCTTTGTTTAAAACTTGTTTTTCCTTTTGATCCTTTCTTAATCTTTATAATTTTTTACTCTTTTATTCCATTTCTGTTTTGGTTGAGATTTTGTTTGACTTATCCTTTTATTTACAGTCCCCTTTTTTCATTCCCCTGGATTCTCTCTTTATAGGTTTATAGGGACTTTCCATCTTCTTTCTTGTTTTAATGAAAATGTATTTACTGAATGAGTTTTAAAGTACTAATTTTTTTTTTTTGTTTGTATTTCCGTAAGTCGAAAACCAAATCATCAATTATGGGTACTCGTCGTCGGATGGAGAGAACAGGTTCTTCCAGAAATGAAAACATAGTTCAGAGTAGTGATTCATAGTCACCGAATCAGTGTTGATTCGACCCTCCCCAGGTACTGAAGTTCTTATTCAGTGTTTTGATTTACCTGTTTCATTTTCCTCCATCCGGACACAAATGACTTAAATTTTTTACTTCGACAAGATGTCAAATGGTTCTTCAGAATGTGTCTAAGGAACCGTCTTTTACGATAGTAAATGATTTTAAGTACCATTCAATAATTTGTGAACGTGTAAATATAACACGGTTGGTATAAGTAAATATAACTGATATGTATTTTTCTGATTTTTTTAAGGATGTATGTTTACTGTTTTTATAGTTAATTTGGACGGAGACCGGTTCGGAAGTCACGACGACGACGAAAACCTTATAAAGGAGAAGACCAGTTAAAAGAACTATTCGTTAGTTTCATGATTTGTACGAACGGTATCTTAGATTTCAATAGTTTTTCCTTTGTCAATACACTGAAAACGAAGTCATTAAAAGAAGGTAGAACAAAAAGAGTAATTTTTACAATGTGAACATGACTGTTGAGTTCTATTATATACCATTCGGATACTTTTAAAAGTATCTTTAAACCTTCTTAATATACTTTTGTATACATTGTTTCGAGTCTTATACTTTCTTTTGTGAAAGTTCATCAGTATATGTACTCTCTATCAATATTATGAAACACAAATAAGATTAAATCAAAGGTGAGGTTCTCCGAATGGAATTTTGTTCCGTCTTTTACTCTTTGAACCCACCATCATTATTATTTTTATCTGTAAATACACCGAACCATTAAGTTCTTATATCAAGTTCTCATGAGAATAAAAGGTTGGGTCTATTATATAAAGTCAGTTTAGATACACGTCGTATCTTAAATCCAATCTTACGTGTACCACGAACATCAAATACGACTTAGTTTATTACGATAAATACCACTGGGGTAAGTTGCAATGAGTTTTCACACACTTAAATCTAAATCACTTACACTAAGGTTGTAATTTTACTCCTTTAATCTTTTTCATCAACTCAAAAATTTTGAAGTAAAAAATATAACAAATGACTCCGATTAATATTTATCCAACTTACTATTTTAAAACTGTTTTCTTCCTACAATAGTTTCCTGTCCTATATCCTAGCATGTACACTTCAAAAGAAATACTTCTCTCCCTTGTCCTTTTATAAGATGAATGTACTAAGTAAGAATCTACCTAACACACTGACGACGAAAAGTAGTCCAAGAAATTTCATTTATAGTCAAATCCCATACATAAGTATAATTTTATAGTCCCTTTAACGCCTGTTTTGAATAAGTTTAAAAGAAAAGATAGTGAAACCAATTTCACTACTCTCACCCCTAACTTTCATGTCATTTACAACTGTGATACTCATCTGTGAAAAAAAGAAAAGAGAAAAATCAAAAAACTATGGTAGGGAGTCCACTATTATTTAACGTTGAGCCCTTTATGGTTAATAGGAGAAGAAGTTTAGAGGGACTTAACACATTCTTTTTAGAGAGTTATTTGGACCATTGTTGTCCTTTCGAAGAGGGACATTCTTCGTACCTCCGGTCTAGTATCTCAACCGATGAATGACAAATATTCAAGTACAGTTTTTTTTTAAAAATAAAGGGTTTCCTTTTGTAGTAAGTAACTACCGTCAGATAATAGAGTAAAGTAGAAAAGTGTTTATGCTCGACCAAAACAAACAAAACCAAAAATGAAATGATTACAATCTTCTTATATCTAGGATATAGGATTGTCATCTGACATAATTATCTAAAATGGAATGTTTTGTGAAACCTACTACTGTGACTCAAAATAGATCCAAATTATGTCAACGTAAACAACGATAAGAACCCGACCTATATATGTTCGGTTGTCTGTCACTATTAATTTCCGTTGTAAGGAATCGGGGTGAGGTGTCGGACAATAGGTTGAAACTTTTCTTACGAAGGTAAAAAGATAAAACAATCTTGGTCTAGTTCTTAACTCAATCTTCCTCACAACGTCTTACTATGATAGAATTATTTGATCCATTTACAAGTGATAGGGTGATACCAAATCTCTGAGTCACGAACCATCGACAATTAAAGTAAAAGTCTTTACCGAATAAATTCTACTTTCGACATAACTATCTTTACCCAATTGAGGATTAAAAGGAAACCGGAGACTCTGAATTCGTGGTGAAAACTTGGATAATTAGGTACAACGTATATTAGGGAAGTGACTCTTAGGGATCCCAAATGTAAAGGTTCAGTCAAGATCGATGATTAAGAACAACACCCATTACCTTTCTACCGAAAAGAAAATAAAAAAACGATGGTCAAGAGTATTTCTCGAAACCACATGATTCACCTAAAATGACTTCCAAATCCTGTTACCTCACCCAGATATAGTGTCTTCGTTTCTTGAATGTTTACTTGTAGTCTAAAGGAACAGTGATTTTGGGCAATCGGTAATAAGACGACCCTAATGAGTTACTGGTAGAAAACGGAGGTATAAGTCAGTACAACGGACTGAATGAAGAAATGAAGGAAAAGAAGGAAAGAACTTGTGGAGTGTAAGTTTTATATGTAAGTTAGACATCTATTCAAAAGAATGACAAAGGAAGGTTTAGTAAACGAGTCCAGATGAAAGGGTTTTATAAAGGGAATTTTTTTTTTTTTTTTTCTCAAGATTCTCCTTGTCAACTGTCATCGATAAATTTTTCTTTATATATATGTGTGTGTGTGTGTGTGTGTGTGTGTGTATGTGTGTGTGGTTGTTGTTGGTTGTTGGTAACAAATGTGTTGTGTTCCCAGACAAGACTAACACTTCATTACTGAGGTGACACCCGTCGGGAATCACTTTCACAACTTTTACAATTAACGAGTCGGTACAGGTTAAGAAACACCTGGGTACCGGACGGGACCTTAAGAGGTCCGTTCTTATAATCTCTCACCGAACAGTAAGGGGAGAGGTCCCCTAGAAGGACTAGGTCCCTAGTTTGGACCCAGAGGCCTTGACGTCCGTCTAAGAAATGGTAGACTCGATCGTCCCTTCGGACCATCGAAATATATATATATTTACTGGGTCCTATAAGGTAATTAATCGTGGATAAATCGTGGACCATATCAGTTTCGAAAGAAGATGAACGGTGTTTCTTTAGTTTCTACAAAAATTTCACGAACGGAGGTTTTTACAAGGACATACTCTAAAAGATATTTAGTCATAATGTAATATATATATATATTACATATAAAAGTAGGTGACGTCTCTAAAAGAATTTTCAAAAAGAAGTTACTTTAGTTCATATCATTGGACATCACTAAAGATAAGATATATATAGTAACCTAAATACTGAAAAGTTGTTCGTTAAAATTACATACCAGTATAATTCCTCCTTTGTACATGAGTTATACTCTTGATTGTCAGTTTATTATTCATCTTATATTACAATAATTTTTAAATCAGTCATGTAGAAATGAGAAATTAACATATTTACACACTATATATATATAATCATTATGTATAACTAGGTAAAAATAATTTAAAACTGTTCCTTAATTAAAACAGGATCATATTTAGTTATGGAAATTTACCTTGGTTTGAGAATATACCATAACTAAAGACCCTTCCCTTTACAGTAATTCAAAAACGAATCCCCTTTTCATATTAACAGGTATTGTACTTAAAACTTTTATGATTAAGTATAAAAAGATCTTTCTTCCTTTGTACCGTTAAAGATCATTATGACTAAATATCTTTTAGAGTATATCTTTGTAAAAACCTCCGTTCGTGAAATTTTTGTAGAAACTAAAGAAACACCGTTCATCTTCTTTCGAAACTGATATGGTCCACGATTTATCCACGATTAATTACCTTATAGGACCCAGTAAACCAACGTACCTATCTAATGGACCGGTTGGATTCTATTGTTAGGTTCTTTTGTACTTCTGGTCGTCAATCCGACCTTTTGTTAGTACGTACTCATCTAGGTCCCTGTTTGGTAAGATAAGTAGAGAAGGTATCCGGTATATAAAGAAGGGTTCATAATACAAGTACAGAGAGGTTTTGATCGAAGGTATATCAACGATGAGGGAATACATCAGACGTGTTCCGAATCTGGATGATGATAGGGAACCTGAGACATAGAATGTCGTTAGAACTACATAGGACTGGAGAAGAGGACAAAAGTTGATTCAACAGATAAAAGGTTAATTTTAGGAAGATTTATAACATTAAAATAACGGATGACCAAAAAAAGAGTCCACCAAGTAGTGACCGTCTTGATACATGTCTAACTAAAGGAACCTAATCTACGAGTAGATTGGATAGTCAACTCTGATCTCCTCATCTCGTGTCCAAAATAATCTAAAGGGAATTTTTCCCCACAACAGTCTTACGTGGCACACTGTAGAGAGTCCCTCGTTCATTGATACCTAACTAGAGACTGGTTATTTTTCCTATACGAAATGTTTAGTATTTGGTCTATTGTGACAGAACAAGTCTAAGAATTTGACTTGGTTTATGGGTACTGGTAGTTTGTCTGTTATTGTAGGTGATTTATTTTAAGAGAAGAACAAGGAATGGAGGGTGGAAAGTGTGAATGACAGTCGGTGACTGAGTTTGATAGAGTTTATTCATCCACGTCACTGTGTCATCTTCTTCTCGTTTGTGTTGTCCACGACACGACCCAAACCCTTTAGTGGGTCGTCCAACCTGTACGTATCATTAATCAAGTAAAACTATACGGGTTGTAGTATCGTTTAAGAGGACCCCTTTGGTCTCCCCCTGAAGTCCCTTTTAATTATACTGGAAATCAACGACGAATCTCTTATGGAGGGGAAGAAGAAAAAAAAAAGGAAAAAAAGGACAGTCACCTCCCCTATTTTCCGATACGATTAATGTACAAACAAGGGAGAGATTCCTCAGACGGACTGTCGATCAGACAAGTGTACTTCGCTAGTCCTCGAGATAATTCCTTTTACTGTCTCTCGTTCTGCGTCTCCTATTTAAGGACGATTTTTGTGGTTTACCATAGAGTGTATTTACAAATAGGTAGTAAACAAACTAAAAGAGAGAGACTCTATCACTTTCGGTTACCCCGTTCACCCCTCTTCCAGTCTTACATTAATTACGGTCTTTCCCGTCCGTTTCGTACACACAAACAAAAAGTGTAAGTATGTGTATGTGAGCGTTACGTCTACCGAACTCCTTCATAAATAAGGAATCTGTTTGTCCACCTAGATATACGGTGTCTCACACACAGGAAAATAGATCAACGATAGTCATTGATTTTTTGTTGGTGTAGTATATAAGTTTACTCATACGTTTTGTCTATGGATAATAGTGAGACATGGTTTATATCTTTTATTTTCGATATCATCCCCTTTCTTTCACACAGAGTAGACACGAACTATACCTTTGTTTTACACTTTGTTCTTTTTTTTAAGAAACATGACTCGGACCCTCAGAGAGGGGTCCTACCGCGAGTTGTAAAAGATCGTTTCGATTCCTATCTTTGTTGGTCGAGAACTTGAAACTTCATTAACCAAGTGTCGACACGAATATGACTCTACCTTTATACCTTTATGTAAAACATGTCTTCTTCCTAAGAAAAAAAAACCATCAACATTACTCTCTCAACAGTTTAATTTGGGTTTGACGACATTCATTTTATTTAATGTACACCTTTAAGTTAAGGACTATGAAAGAAACCCACCTACGTACACGATACTATAGATTTTTCTTGAGAATTACAATAAGTTTTCAAATCACAATTCCTTTGTTTTCACTGGATTTCATTTAAAATCTGTAAAAACGTAGTTTTCGTACTCTCCTGTGAGATAGTCATGTTATACCACTGGGAGTCCTTGAGTGATTTACACACTTACGAACTTCGTCCTGTGTTTTCTTTATTTCTAGTTTAAAGACAGAGGTTTCCATGAACTTTATATGAACCCTTCCGTTCTAATCGTGTAGACTTTCCCCTTAATATAAATTTTACGTCTATTAGTTTTCTCTTTCTAGTGATCTCCGAACTTATTATTCTTTTCCGAAACATACGTTCCCGAACTTCACCACTTATATTTTCATTGTGTTTCCGTCCGTAAAATCCCTCGTATACTTGTTATTTGACACCTTTTAAAACTTTCTCTACCCTTATGGTCTGGTGGACTGGAAGGAGAACTCTTTGGACATGAGTCCAGTCGTTCGTTGTCAATCTTGACCTGTACTTTGTCGTCTGACCAAGGTTTATCCTTTTCCTCATGCAGTTCCGACATATAACAGTGGGACGAATAAATTGGAGATACGTCGCATGTAGTTCTCTTTGCGACCCGACCTCCTTCGTGTTCGACCTTAGTTCCAACGACCCTCTTTATAGTTAGTGGAGTCTATACGTTTACTATGGTGGGAATACCGTCTTTCACTTCTTCTTGATTTCTCGGAGAACTTTCACTCTCTCACTTTTTCAACCGAATTTCGAGTTGTAAGTCTTTTGATTCTAGTACCGTAGACCAGGGTGGTGAAGTACCGTTTATCTACCCCTTTGTCACCGACTGAAATAAAAAGACCCGAGGTTTTAGTGACGTCTACCACTAACGTCGGTTCTTTAATTTTCTGCGAATGAGGAACCTTCCTTTCAATACTGGTTAGATCTATCGTATAAGTTTTCGTGAAACAGTGTTTCCAGGTAGATCAGTTCCGATACCAAAAAGGTCATCAGAACATACCTATACTCTCAACCTAATATTTCTTTGGTCTTAACTTTCTCTGTGTACATGGGGTTACAAGTAGCGTCGTGACAAATATTATCGATCCTGTACCTTTGTTGGATCTACAGGTAGTCGTCTACTTACCTATTCTTTCGACACCATGTATATGTGTTACCTCATAATGAGTCGGCAATTTTTCTTAAGTAAACTTAGTCAAGACTACTCTACCTACTTTGACCTCGGCTAATATGTCTCACTTCATTCGGTCTTTCTTTTTGTGGTTATGTCATATGATTGTGTATATATACCTTAAATCCTTCTACCGTTACTGCTGGGACATACGTTCTGTCCCTTTCTCTGTGTCTACACATATTACCTGAAAACCTGAGTCTCCCTCTCCCTCTCCCACCCTACTAAACCCTCTTACTGTAAGATTGTACATATGATAGTACATTCTTAACTTAGCGGTCAGATACAGACTACGTCCTATGTCGTACGAACCTCGACCACGTACCCCTACTGGGTCTCCCTACAATACCCCTCCCTCCACCCTCCCCCCAAGTACAAACCCTTGCGTACATTCTTAATTTCTAAAATTTTAAATTTTTTTTATTTTTTATTTTTTTTATTTTTTTTATTTATTTCTTTCGACTCACGGTTTCTTAACTACGAAGACTTGACACCACAACCTCTTCTGAGAACTCTCAGGGAACCTGACGTTCCTCTAGGTTGGTCACATAGGATTTCCTCTAGTCAGGACCCACAAGTAACCTTCCTGACTACAACGTCGACTTTGAGGTTATGAAACCGGTGGACTACGCTTCTCGACTGAGTATCCTTTTCTGGGACTACAACCCTTCCTAACTTCCGTCCTCCTCTTCCCCGCTGTCTCCTACCCTACCAACCTACAGTAGTGGATGAATTACCTGTACTCAAACCCATCTCAGGCCCTCAGTCACTACCTACCTCTCCGGACTACACGACGTCAAGTACCCCAGCGTTTCTCAGCCTGTACTGACTCGTTGACTTGACTGACTTATCCCCACATCGTTCACCTCTCTTTGCCTCATGTCTGGTCCTTGTGTGCGCAGTAAATCCACTCTCATTCAGATTAGGAGGACTTTTACTTCATAAGGAAGCCTAACACAAACCTCTTTCGATGTTTCTCTCGAAACCAAGATATACCAGGTGAACTTTTGGTCCTTTATACATATTAGAAGACATTACGTTAGTATCCACCACCTCTCTCTTGACATAGACCGTGTGTTATTTTTGGAGATCTTTATACTTCTTTTGAACCGTGAACTAAAGTCGATAGACTAACTGTATATATTAGAACTTGTACAGTGATCCAAAAAAAAAAAAAAAACCAACACAGTGTGTTGAATACCCTGGAATCAAGGGAATGGTCCCTCGTTTGGACCTGTTACCGTCACTTTCAAAACTTAAGATTAGTGACCTGTCTGTCCCTTAAGGACAATGAATCGAATATGTGTCAAGTACCTTTGAAGGGTCATATTATCAATGTTGATAAAATAATATACAAGTGGACTACAGTGTTTGTTATTTCATGGGCACCGTCTAAGTACAACTATATAGTGTTTTGGTTATGTTATAACATTTCATTTATCGGAGGTTAATTTTATTTATTTAAATATAAAATTTTTCATTAAAAATTTGTAAATATATGAATATGAATTCTTTTTGATTAAAATACACCAATCTTTTATTAATGTTATTTATTCTATTGATCCTTTAACATTACGTAAACGAATGACTTAGAAAATTCTCTTTGCCATGTATCAATTCTTCAACTCGTAGATGACTACTTCCCCTCCTTCGTGTCTACTTGATCTTATAAAGTTTTAGGAAGGTAAGAGGTTCGACAAGAAAGATGGTCTTAGAGACATTTTCCCAGGATTACATTAGATCGGAGGAATATCATTGACCACGGATCTTTCACGAATTGAACCAATTCACGACTGTACTTATACTAACTTACAGGTACGGGTATTACATATGAAATTAAATCCAAACTATTTTTAAAAAAGAGAATTAAATAAAAATTTACGAGTGGAGTTCTACTATTAAGTTATTTTCAATTTTTATTTTGTCTATATTAGAGTCGACATGGACATGAAGTCTTTGGATGTTAATTCTATCGAGTATATGTTGATCACCGAGTCACAATTTCTTAGAAGGATGATTATGTCCTCTATGTTCTCTGAACCCAAGCTAGGGACCCATCTCTTCTAAGGGAGCTCATTCTTTACCGGACCTTTTACAAGTACCTGTCTCTTCGGACCACCCGACGTCAGACACCCCAGTGTTTCTCAGTCTACGTTGACTCGTTGGTTTTAAAATTTTTATTTATTATTATTATTTATATATTTAATTGGTTCTTTGTTTTTCTTGTGACTACGTTGGTTACTTTATTCACAGACAATCCACTTTCACTATTAGGTCGTGAGTCGGGAACCCTTAACCCCACCCTCCACCTATACCGACGTGACTCATGAACACACGGACAATCGACATGACCGAAAGTCTTGTTCTATGAAACCCCCAAGTAGGACACAAAACCTCAGATTTTTAAACCTCACTATTTATGGATGTAAATTATTCCTAAGTTTAGGAAAGAAGGAAACCCTCCACTACTCTCAACCCTTATGTGAAGGTTGACAAACCGTCTCGGTCACCATTCCAAATACCGAACGGTCCTTTTTATAGTCGTTGGAGTCTATACGTCTACTATGGTGAGATTACCGTCTTTCACTTCTCCTTAATTTTTCGGAAAACTGTTCCCACTTTCTCCTCTCACTTTTTCGACCGAATTTTAAGTCGTAAGTTTTTTGATTCTAATACCGTAGACCAGAGTAGTGAAATACCTTTTATCTTCCCTTTATTTCACCTTTAACTGACTAAAATAAAAGAAACCAAGGTTTTAATGACGTCTGTCACTGACACCGGTATTTTAGTTTTCTACGTCCTGCAGGGACCGTCGGGTCACCAATTCTGAAACGAAAGGTTATATCCTATACGTTCAAGTTAGGGACCACCCCCTCGATTCTAGGGTGTACGGAACGTCTGGTTTTTTTTTTTTTTTCTTTAGTTTGTATTTTGTCTCGTTATAATATGGTATAAGTTATTTCTGAAAATTTTACCAGGTGTAGTTTTTTTTTTAGAATTTTTCCTTTTTCTTCAAACGAAGAACCTTCCTTTCGATACTTTTTGGATCTAGCGTATAATTTTTCGTCTCTGTAGTGAAACGATTGTTTCAAGACATATCATTTTCGATACTAAAAAGGTATCTATACTGTCTATACTCCCTGGTATTTCTTCCAACTCGTGGTGTCTTAACTATGAAAGTTTACCAGACAACCTCTCAGAAAACCTCTCGTTCCTCTAATTTGGTCAGTTAGGATTTCCTTTGATTGGGACTTATAAGTAACATTCCTGACTAAAGTTTTTCGACTTAGAGGTTATAAAACCGGTGGACTTCTCAGTTGAGTAACCTTTTCTGGGACTATGACCCTTTCTAACTCCCGTTCTCCACTGTCTCTTATTCCAACCTCCCATAATAACTGAGTTACCTGAACTCAAACTCGTTTGAGACCCTCCGTTACTTCTTCTCCCTTCGGACCGTACGACGTCGACTACTCCAGTGTCTCAACCTGTACTGATTCACTGATTTGTCGTTATTGTTATTGTACCGTTCTAACACAAAAACAGAAAGGATGGGGAAGACTGCATCCATAAAAGAGTAAGTGGACTACTCCTCATCGAGTCGATCAAAGGTCTAAAGAAAGCCTCCCTTAACGAGACACATGTCGACATGTAAGTTACACAGACACACTCCTCCCCTCAGGTCCTCGGGGGATACAATGGTAGAACCAACGGGATTGGATAACCTATACAAATAGAGAGTCATGGCGATAAATGAGTAATACATTAGTATCATGGAAGAAATACCCATTTACAGTCTCTATTTTATACGTTTGGAGCCTCTTAAGACAGACCGTGTGTCTTTCGTAAGTTTTGTATTATCTAAAATAGTAGTAACACCAGTAGTAGGAGTAGTGATAGTAGTAGTAGGGTTGGTGTAACGAAAAAAGTCTTGGTCTCTCTTCTTATGTCTAAGAGACTCCATAGAAATCCTAACTATTTACTAATGATTCACTATTTAGTCATAATTTCAGGACGATTTGGGTGAGGTCACAAGAACGGACCTCTTAGGGTCCCTGCCCCCTCGGACCCCCCGATGGCAGATACCCCAGTGAGGTTCAGCCTGTGGTGACTTCGTTGAATCATCGTCGTCGTCGTCACATCCGTAAATTCAGTTGTCTATTATTATTATTAATTTTTTTTTTTTTGGAAACATTTCCGTCTCATTAACCTTCACATTAGAATACAAAGTCGACTGTATACTCATTTTCTGTACCAAAGTTTATGACACTGAGGTGATCAGACATACTAAAAGTATATATGAGTAGAACATCAGTTGATGTTAAGGATCTGATTATAAATGTAACGGGTTTACTGTTTTAAAGTGTATGACTTTTACACTAAAGACGGACCATAAGTCACAATTGAAACGATAAAATGTGAGTTTATCCATCAAACCTTTTTTCGGAATTTTTCAGTAACAGTAAGGACTAGTGTCAAGTAAAATGTAATGGACATCTTAAAATAGGGATCAACTTAACGAGTAATGGTTAAACTAGTAGAAAGGTATTAATCTGAGAAAACCATTTCCTATTTGAGACTTATAATTATGGTCTTTTAATCTAAATCTTGTTTCTTGTCCCACCTTCCGTTTAAACCTTGAGTAGTAATCCCAAAAGTCGTAATATCAATATCTTTAATAGGGAGTATGCATAAAAAGTACCCGTTTGTTAGATATTATCTATGTTTGTTTAGGTAGAAAAGTAAATAATATAAGTCAATTCTGTAAAAGGATGTCAGAAGAACTTGATCGAAAGGACTTATAAGAGCACTGACATCGTAAATAAAATTTAATTTAACAGTTATTTCTGTGGGATCCTTAAATTTCATTTTTTTTAGGTTATTAAAACTCGTTTACAATATGAAATGTTAGTACATAAGTCACAAAAACAAACAAACAAACTGAAAGAATCGGGAAGGACAAAGTAAAAATCGCGTTCTTCGTACCTATACTTAACCTGAAACCTCTGTTGAATTAAGTTAGGAGAGAAGAGTGTTTGTTCCGGAGTCTGTGTATTTATTATGGGAATTTACACTTCCGAACCTGTAAACAATGTTTTCGATTTAGAGTTGTAGGTTATTTTAGATCATAAAGACTTAGGTATAACTTTTCTCGTACTATTGTATTATAAACTAACGTTATGATCCCCTCAGATATTTGAATCCGTTTTAAGGAAAGTATTTTTTCTTACTCTTTAGTTTCTTAAACCTTTAAACCACCTTTTCACGTGTTTGAGTTTTTAAACATAATTTCTCTCTTGAGTGTCTTTGAATTGAGATTAACCTTAGGTCTATCTTTGAAGTTTCAGATTTTACTTAAGGTCTTTTCCATATTTACGATGTCATTAAAATAGAAGATTTAAAAATCACAGTTTTATCCATATTAGTTTTTCTTGTGTTTTTTGTTTACTACTCCTACACTTCTTTTCCAAAGGTATTTTGATTGTATCTTGATGATTACTGGGTCGTTAAGGTAAGGACCCACATATCAACTTTTTTATATTTTTGAATAAACTTTTTATGTACGTGGGGTTACAGATATCGTACAATGTATGTTAATGGTTCTATACCTTTGTTGGATTCACAGGTAGTTACCTACTTACCTATTTCCTTTCCATTATATAGGTGTGTGTCTCAAGGTTTCTTGTCGTTCCTCTCTATTCTTTCGAAAGAAGTCGCTAGTTACGTTTCTTTATCTCCTTTTGTTGTCTTACCCTTTCTGATCTGTAGAGAAGTTCTTTTACTCTCTATGGTTCACTTGTAAAGTACGTTTCTACCCGAGTTATTTCCTGTCTTTACCATACCTGGATTGTCTTCGTCTTCTATAATTCTTCTCCACTGTTCTTATTTGTCTTCTTGATATGTTTTTTCTATAAGTACTGAGTCTATTAGTACTACCACACTAGTGAGTTGATCTCGGTCTGTAGGACTTTACACTTCAGTTCACCCGGAATCCTTCGTAGTGATACTTTTTTCGATCACCTCCAGTACCTTAAGGTCAACTCGATAAAGTTTAGAACTTTCTGCTACGATATTTTCACGACGTGAGTTATACAGAGGTTTAAACCTTTTGAGTCGTCACCGGTGTCCTGACCTTTTCCAGTCAAAAGTAAGGTTCGGGTTTCTTTCCGTTACGGTTTCTTACGAGTTTGATGGTGTCTTAATATGAGTAGAGTGTTCGATCATTTCATTACGAATTTTAAGAGGTTCGGTCCGAAGTCGTTATGTACTTGGTACTTGAAGGTCTACAAGTTCGACCAAAATCTTTTCCGTCTCTTTGGTCTCTAGTTTGACGGTTGTAGGAGACCTAGTAGCTTTTTCGTTCTCTCAAGGTCTTTTTGTAGCTAAAGACGAAATACCTCATACGAATTCGGAAACTGACACACCTAGTGTTATTTGACACCTTTTAAGACTCTCTCTACCCTTATGGTCTGGTGGACTGGACGGAGAACTCTTTGGACATACGTCCAGTCCTTCGTTGTTAATCTTGACGTGTACCTTTTTGTCTGACCAAGGTTTATCCTTTTCCTCATGTAGTTCCGACAAATAATAGTGGGACAATTAAATTGAATGTACGTCTTATGTAGCACTCTTTGCGACCCGACCTTCTTCATGTTCGACCTTAGTTCTAACGACGCTCTTTATAGTTATTGGAGTCTATACGTTTACTGTGGTAGGAGTACCGTCTTGTACCTCTTCTTGATTTCTCAGAGAACTGTTTTCACTTTCTCCTCTCACTTTTTCAACCGCATTTCGAGTTGTAAGTCTTTTGATTCTAGTACCGGAGGACAGGGTAGTGAAGTACCGTTTATCCACCTCTTTGTCACCTTTGTCACCGTCTAAAATAAAAAGACCCGAGGTTTAAGTGACGTCTACCACTAACGTCGGTACTTTAATTTTCTACGAATGAGGAACCTTCCTTTCAATACTGGTTGGATCTGTCGTATAACTTTTCGTCTCTATAATGAAACAGTTGTTTCCAGACAGATCAGTTCCTATACCAAAAAGGTCATCAGTACATACCTACACTCTCAACCTGACACTTCTTTCGACTCGTGACTTCTTAACTACGGAAACTTGACACCACAACCTCTTCTGAGAACTCTCAGGGAACTTGACGTTCCTCTAGGTTGGTCACGTAGGATTTTCTTTAGTCAGGACCCATAAGTAACCTTCCTGACTACAACTTCGACTTTGAGGTTATGAAACCGGTGGACTACGTTTCTCGACTGAGTCAACTTTTCTGGGACTACGACCCTTTCTAACTCCCGTCCTTCTCTTCCCCAACTGTCTCCTACTCTACCAACCTACCGTAGTGACTGAGTTACCTGTACCCAAACCCACCTGAAACCATCAACCACTACCTGTCCCTCCAGACCACACGACGTCAAGTACCCCAGTGCTTCTCAACCTGTACTGACTCACTGACTTGACATATATATGTGTGTGTTACCTTATAATGAGTCGGTAATTTTTATTAATTTTAAACGGAAAACGTCGTTGTACCTACCTGGTACTCCTATAATACGATTCACTTTATTCCATTTGTCTCTTTCTGTTTATGACGTCCTATAGTGAATATATACCTTAGATTTACATATATATATTGTTCACTTATATTTTTTTCTTTGTCCGAGTGTCTATATCTCTTGTTTGGTCACCAATGATCGCTTCTGCCCCTCTTTCTTTTATGTCCTCAAGTCCTAATTCTATATGGTCAATAATACATAATTTGTTTATTCGTTGTACCTATATAATATGTTGTGTCCTTTACATCGGTTATAAAATTTTATTTATATGTTCTTATATTGGAAATTTTTAACACTTACTGATATAGTATGTGGACATTGAATGTATTCTAATGTATAGTTATGAAGTTTTTATCTAAAAATCATTCTCTTACGTATATATTTTTGTACTTATTCGTGATTGTGTATGTATATATGAAGAAGACTCTTTAATTTGAAAGGAGTAAAATCCTTTTTCATTCAGTCTTAAAACTATGTAGAAAGATGTTGATGTGGGAGATCCCTCTATATGTTTGTAAACAGAAACTACCAAAAAACCTTTCTTACACTCCTACAACCAATATACCTATACTTTTATTGTATGTAAAAGTCAGTATAGGCTGAGACACACTGGGGTATCTGCCGTCGGGTGGTCTGAGGGGCCAGGGACCCTAAGAGTTCCGTTCTTGCGACCTCACCCAACGGTAAAGGAAGAGGTTACATACTTTCACTTTTTGCTTTCACTTCAGCGAGTCAGCACAGACTGGAAGTCGCTGGGGTACCTGACGTCGGAAGGTCCGAGGAGGTAGGTACACTAAAAGGTCCGTTCTCATGACCTCAGCCCCCGGTTCCCATCCTAGGAAATACGTACACGAGAACATAAGTCTCTTCCTACAATGAGATCTTTACAAACTTGAGATAGTCCTTTGAAACTTATTATTTTAAAAGTACCCTTATACCAGACTCAACGTGTGACCCGAACCACAGGTTAGTCTACTGCTACCACCTATCTAACGATCGTATCGAAAATGAAGTCATGGTTAAAGATCCAAGAAGGACATCAAGATGTCTTATTTCTAGTGGTGAAACCGGACATAATTTGTGGGATGTGATATGTCAGAGTCCGTCAATTGTGGACGATCACCTTTTAGTACGACGTAAGTGTCGTATAGACTAAGTCTATCTTACTACTGTTATAAAATATTTATTATTTATGGATGAGTACGATAGGGATGCTTCATTGAAGTCAGTAGAGATTGAGAAGCACTGGGGTACCTGACATCGGACTGTCCGAGGAGATAGGTACTCCTAAGAGGTCCTTCCTTATAACCTCACTCAACAGTAGGGAGGAGGTCCCTAGAAGGTCTGGGTCCCTGACTTCAGTGTATAGAATCCAGAGGACGTAACAGTCCATACATGAAATGATGATCGAGGTGGACTCTTCAGGTTTATGGATATTCTATAGGATATTATATTATTAACGAAATGGAATATATACGGACGATTGAAGTTTTTATTCGAGAAAAAGTTTCACTGGGACTTTACATGTACACTTATTGACCATACAGTATTTAATACTAATATAATGAATTCATACTCGGAGTAAAATAAATAATAAATAAATAAATAATGAATAAAATCACTTTGTAAAAAAGTCATTGTCGAGGGATGACAACTGATGATATCGATAATAATATAAAACAACTGTAAATCTTATGTAATATTCTCGATGCGAGTTTTCAAAAAACTTTATATAAATGTATTTGATTATCGAGAAACTACCGTTCTAGATAGATACTCAGTAAAATCATATCAAAATTGTTTTATGTAACCGTTTTTATAGATAATTCACCTTATATTGTCCGTCAGGACTCTCAGTGATCACAAATGGGAACACAAGAGGGTTTGTCACTTTGTCTCTTTCCCTTTACGAAACACTCTTACTTTGATACTTTATTTATTCATTCTCTGACCCTGTCTTTATACACTATGGTGGTAACTCTTATTACGGTAATAAGGGTTGGTTGTATGAATCTATTTGTCACACAGACAGTTTCAAATCAGTCGTCACGTTCGACTCTTTTCCCTCAGACTCCGTCCACCATTATTTCGCAAAAGAGGAGGACTTCCATCTACCGCGAGTCGGGGTCCGGACAGAAGTCTTTCTCGCAATGTCTTGTTATTGTCCTCGGTAAGTCAAGTCAAGTCAAGTCAAGTCAGCGAGTCAGAACAGGCTAGAAACTCTGGGGTACTTAGCGTCGTGCGGTCCCAGAGGGACGGGTAGTGGTTGAGGGCCTCAAGTGAGTCTAAGTACAGGTGGCTCAGTCACTACGGTAGGTCGGTAGAGTACGAGCCAGCAGGGGAAGAGGAGGACGGGGGTTAGGGAGGGTCGTAGTTTCAGAAAAGGTTACTCAGTTGAGAAGCGTACTCCACCGGTCTCATGACCTCAAAGTCGAAATCGTAGTAAGGAAGGTTTCTTTAGGGTCCCGATTAGAGGAAGTCTTACCTGACCAACCTAGAGGAACGTCAGGTTCCCTGAGAGTTCTCAGCAGAGGTTGTGGTGTCAAGTTTTCGTAGTTAAGAAGTCGTGAGTCGGAAGAAGTGTCATGTTGAGAGTGTAGGTATGTACTGATGACCTTTTTGGTATCGGAACTGATCTACCTGGAATCAGTCGTTTCATTACAGAGAAGAAACCTTATACGATAGATCCAACTAGTATTGAAAAGAAGGTTCCTCATTCGCCGAAAATTAAAGTACCGACGTCAATGGTAGACGTCACTAAAACCTCGGGGGGTTTTATTTCAAACTGTGACAAAGGTGACAAAGGGGTAGATAAAGGGTACTTCACTACCCTGGCCTACGGTACTACAAGTAAAAGACTTACAACTCGAAATTCGGTTGAAAAAGTGAGAGGAGAAAGTGAAAGTAGTTCTCCTCGGTAATCTTGTAGATTAAGTGTATACGTGTTTTTTAGAGTGTAATGTAAAAAGAATAGTCTATCGGTCCCTACCAAATGAATATCAATATAGAGAGTAAAATTTAATTGTTTTATAATCAAAATCTATGGTCAGACACTTAAACGAATTATACTTGGATGGGTATTGACTACTTTTTGGACTATTTATTTATAGACTTGGACTTTTAAATTCCCAATCCTGAACGGGATCCCACTGAAACAGTTTTTCATTTCGATTTATTACCGTAAAATAATCTTTGAAAGAACCGTCTATAGACCAAAATTCGTGTTCGGTTGAAGGACGTACTACAAGGAAAGGTAAGTTTAACAAAGTATATTCGGTAGTAGAATATAACATTCGAAAACGTAGTTTCCGTCTCTGACGGAGTATTAAACACAGAGACGGGGATTATTCGTGACTCACCTATCGATCTTTAACAAAACTACATTATTTTACATTGGTATTCTTTAAGATTTTTACGCCGTAAAAAGAAAGAAGTACAATAAAAGGAAAGGTGTCTTTACCTACGTAATTCTCGTTCATTGAAACTAGTTTTGTTGTAGGACACGTAAATAAGTCTTCCGAACAAAGTATGTTTAACAAGTTCATTTTTTCATGTATTCATATTATGGAATATGTTACTGTTTCTCAGTAATTTATTCCCGACGATTAAAGGACAGATAAATCATAAGTAGTTTTGAAGACCTCATTACGAGGTTTAATCGTATTACTTAATCAGAATATAAAGAACAACGTAGTATAAGTCTTCCGTTTCAAGTTATCGTATACATCAGAAGTAACATAATAAGAAGTAATTCTTAAGGTAAAAAAAAAAAAAGGAAGTAACAAGAAATTTCTTAAGGTACGATTTCCTATCAACAGAGAGACCGTGATACAAGATTGAGTCTGACATCTTCTGCATAAAAATTTTATCTGTGACTGATTTAAACGTATAATTATGGGTTTATAATTATACTTTGATAAAATTCTTTTACGAAGTCAAAAAAGTGTGTTAAAACGTTCTATAAAAGGGAAACTGTGTTTGAAATATCTTGTATATTCTTTTTACTTTAAAAGGTTTCTAAGGGTCGTTTTGACAACCATATTTCAATTTGAAGGTTCAAAATACTTTAAAGGAGTAATAAACTTATGAACAAAAGTTTCGAAGGATAAGTTTCTACGACAATTTCTAGAATTTAAACTTTTTTTTTATAAAAAAAAGTATACACCTGAGGGGGTTTTGTTTACTAGTTTAATTGTTTTATCTTTGTCTGAGTTTCTGTGTCTCTTATTTAATCACCAATGGTACCCCCTCTGTCTACCTCCCCTACCCGTTTTATGTACTTCACTTAATTCTCCGTGTTCTATGGTCAATATTTTATTCATCCAATGTTCCTACCTGACATACTGTGTCCGTTATATCAATTTTAAAACATTACTGAAATATGTCTTGTATTAGTTATTTATATAACTTAATGTTACAGTATATGGACTCTGCTTATTGTAAAATTCAGTTGATATGGAGTTTTTTACCCGAAAGACAACCGAGTCTACCTTTTCTTAGACAGCCGTTACGTCCTGTGGGACCAAGTTAGGGACCCATCCCTTCTAGGGGACCTCTCCCCTTACCGTTGGGTGAGGTCATAAGAATGGACCTCTTAATATACCTGTCTCCTCGGACCGTCCGATGGAAGGTACTCCAACGTTTCTTAGTCTGTGCTGACTCACTGATTGTAAAAGTCAAAGTATGAAGGTTTTTTTATCTCTCTATGTTTAACACTACTTTTTCAATTGATATCTACTAGTTGAGAAGAAACGTCACCGGTGTCCTGACCTTTTCAAGTCAAAAGTAAGGTTCGGGTTTCTTTCCGTTACGGTTTCTTACGAGTTTGATGGCGTATTAATGCGAGTAGAGTGTGTGATCATTTCATTACGAATTTTAAGAGGTTCGGTCCGAAGTCGTTATGCACTTGGTACTTAAAGGTCTACAAGTCCGACCAAAATCTTTTCCGTCTCCTTGGTCTCTAGTTTAACGGTTGTAGGAGACCTAGTAGCTTTGTCGTTCTCTCAAGGTCTTTTTGTAGCTAAAGACGAAATAACTGATACGGTTTTGGAAACTAACACACCTAGTGTTATTTGACACCTTTTAAGACTTTCTCTACCCTTATGGTCTGGTGGACTGGACGGAGAACTCTTTGGACATACGTCCAGTCCTTCGTTGTCAAGCTTGACCTGTACCTTGTTGTCTGACCAAGGTTTATCCTTTTCCTCATGCAGTTCCGACATATAACAATGGGACGAATAAATTGAATATACATCTCATGTAGTACTCTTTGAGAGTCGACCTCCTTCGTGTTCGACCTTAGTTCTAACGGTCCTCTTTATAGTTATTGAAGTCTGTACTTCTACTATGGTGGGATATACCGTCTTTCACTTCTTCATTTCTCGGACAACTACTTTCACTTTCTCCTCTCATTTTTTCAACCGAATTTCGAGTTGTCAGTCTTTTGATTCTAGTACCGTAGACCAGGGTAGTGAAGTACCGTTTATCCACCCCTTTGTCACCTTTGTCACCGTCTAAAATAAAAAGACCCGAGGTTTAAGTGACGTCTACCACTCGCGTCGGTACTTTAATTTTCTACGAATGAGGAACCTTCCTTTCAATACTGGTTGGATCTGTCGTATAACTTTTCGTCTCTATAATGAAACAGTTGTTTCCAGACAGATCAGTTCCTATACCAAAAAGGTCACCAGTACATACCTACACTCTCAACCTGACACTTCTTTCGACTCGTGACTTCTTAACTACGAAGACTTGACACCACAACCTCTTCTGAGAACTCTCAGGGAACCTGACGTTCCTCTAGGTTGGTCAGGTAGGATTTCCTCTAGTCAGGACTCACAAGTAACCATCCTGACTATAATTTCGACTTTGAGGTTATGAAATCGGTGAACTACGTTCCTCGATTGAGTAAACTTTTCTGGGACTACGACCCTTTCTAACTCCCGTCCTCCTCTTCCCCTGCTGTTTCCTACTCTACCGACCTACCGTAGTGACCGAGTTACCTGTACCCAAACCCATTTGAGGCCCTCAACCACTACCTGTCCCTCCGGACCACAGGACGCCAAGTACCCAAACGTCTCTCAACCTGTCCCTCCGGACCACAGGACGCCAAGTACCCAAACGTCTCTCAGTCTGTGTTGACTCACTGACTTGACTTGACTTGACTATGGAGAAGAAAACTCTATGCATGTAAATCGGTAACTATAGATCGAGAACTGTACAACGGACGTAATCATTTTGTGGATGAAAAATAAAGTAAAAGTCGACGTCCAACAGTACATAAAGACGGACACCTTTTCATGGTTACCGTGACCACTTAACCGTCTTGATTTCACATAAAAAGTACATATCGATTCTTTTCTTCATTATTAAATAGGTGGTGGTGGTGTTAAGAGGAGGTCTAAGAAGAAAATTGTGTACGAAAAGGAAATGATTCGACCTTAATTGAACTCCTTATCGTGACACAGAATGTGTAAAGATGTAGGATGTCATTTACGGGTCATATCAGGACCGTGTGTCAATAACGAATTACGTACAGATAACTTATTCAGTATACATATTTCTCAGATCGTCAAAATGAGTTAATAAATATAGTTGACCTAAACATCCTTCATGAAGTCTGTGAATTATAAACGAATAAAATCATTAATGTACCAACCAAGGGAGTTTAGAATTCTAGTAACGAACAATGGGGTTAATTAATAAAATCTTACTTTTTACAATTAGGAAACTCCGTGATAGTTACCTTATAGAAGTACCATCGAAAGTCATAGTTTTACTTCATATCACTTATATATCGTAGTGAACAAAATCCAGTCAAATATAGATATATATATATAAAGTGTTCGTACTTGTAAATTTTTTAACGATTAGATAAAACTTTCGTGGAATAGTAAATGGTGAATTGTAATTAACTCACTTGATACGTTTAAATAAAATTTTACTTGCATAGACACTCTTCAGTAGTTACTGTGTTTCTGAATCATTCTTTCTATCTATTTTTCGTGAATCCTTCCTCCTTTCTCGATGTCTAAAGTAAACTCGATTTTGTGACTTTTTAATGATTTCTATCATTTCACTATGACTGGTTTACCCTACTAACTAGTTCTACTTCTTTTTAATTGTCGGTTATTAGTTATTAGGTGTCGGAGGGTAAGTTCTCTCTTTTGTATACAATCTCGTCTCTCGGATACTATGTTGTGAATTGGTTCTCTCTTACCTTGTAGTCTTTTGTATTCTTCTTTGATAAAAGAGTCTTATAACTCCTAACGATACCCACACTATAATCAAACACTGACATATTTAAAGAAATTGAAAAGTTAATATGAGTAATATGAGTAATACGTAGTGTCTGTTTACTAAGTTTACGTCCCTATGGTGCACTACGACGTTCATCATCATTTGGACTTTATGTAATAAGTTTCAACAAGTCAATTATCCTAGACAGGAGAACATTAGATAATTATTCACAATCTTTGAACCACCCACAGACTAGTGTGACACTCAATTATATATCATATCTTAAGTTTTGGACAATCCTGGTTTCTCGACACTTAATTTCGTCCAACTAGAGTCGACCTTTCTACGATCTGTATAGTACCCTTTTGTTAATATTAAGGAATGATTGTACTTAATTATGGTTATCTTAAGTTTCATCTTTCCTTTATTATTTATATTTGTAGTCAAAGAAATCATTTACTAAAAAGAACTCGATCATCTAAAGACCCCTTCTTTTTCGTCAAGGGAGTGAATCAATTAGTAGTCAATTATGATCACTATGTTTACCACTATAATCCTCGTTTAATACTCCGATTTACGTAAGTTGAGAAGATCTTTGTTTCAAATCTTCAAAAGAATACAAGTTATTTTTTATTCCGTATATATACTTTATAAAAGGATAACTATCTTCATATATTTGTACAAATAAAAAATTTTCTTCTTTCCCTCTTATGTTAATATCATTTATTTAGATAGTGTTTTGTATATAATGTCAACATCCGACATCGGTAAAGTCCTTTACTACCACAAAGACCGAAAGAAGGACCGGGGTGTCTATAAAGTGGGAACGTTGACAAGGTAAATTGGAGGAGACCCACAAACTGAACTGGGTTCCTGGACCCTACTCACAACGAAATCCGTCTACTCGAGACTTTCTTCAGTAAACAGTCTTTGGGAACTGAGTCAACGACGAGGTGTCACTGGAGTCAGAGAGAGGTCCCAGGTCCGTAGTCGATCGTAGGGTAGAGGGAACACTTTAGGTTAAGGGTGACTGACGTAAAGGTAAGTCACAAATACGAAGTCTTATCGGTGATCGTCTGACCAAAAGACCATGAACCAGACGACTACAGTCTACCCGTAAACAGTTAAAGTCTCCAAATGACGAGACGACTGGGTGAACTTAACTGTAAGACCAAAATGTGAAACTCAAATTTGGAACCTATTATCACGAACACGGGTTGCACTGAAACCCGACTTGACCGAAGTGTTAACTAAAAATCTTACTAGTAATCGATATGGGGTAAGACCTATTTCCCTATCGAAGAACGAAAATATTTTATTACTACTATTATCATTAAATAATAATAATAATAATAATAATAATAATATGAGTCTTAAGAGTTCCTTTGTAATTTTTTAAATTCTTTCCGTCAGGAACATAAGACCAATTATTACTTTGTTAACTTTCTATAGTACCAGTTCTCCATCAGTTCCTCATGTTGTGATGGAAAATCTTGAGTCTGTGAACCAAATAACATTAGATGAAGATACATATAATACGGTGAAATGAACCTTAAATCTTTCTATCCTCCTTCTATCACTTTTGTTCAAACGTATGAAAAATTTTTTCTACTGATTTAACCAACTTTCGTTTTCGTCCCTCTTTTGACGTTTGTCCTCATTATAGTTATCTATTTAAGGTAGGGTCTCCTCAAACTACGTATCAAACCGAGACACGAAAGATTAAACCAGTTTCTTTACCTTCAACACAATAAGTAATGTACATAGGTCCTCCTTTACAATTCACACAACCGGTTCCTTCTCCGTGACGAAAATCCTTTTTGTCTCAGGAATACCTGTGAAGTCCTTAGAACTACATCATAAATAATACTTTGTTTAAAACCAGTGGAATTATAGGTGATTTCATCGAGAGTGTTTGACGAACAAAGACTGAAAGGAGGTTCACTACAAACTCAGATTGTGTTAGATTGTTTTATTTATTGAGGTTTATAGTTTCAAATTACATTACTTCTTAGATAAAAAAAGGTCTCAACCTTTGTAGTGTTATTTTGATATAGAATTTGTTTATTACAATCCCTTTTTTTTTAAATCCCCTGTCCTGTCCTTTGAAAAAAAACCACCCCCCCAGGAAACTCCTAATACAGATGAGGGTGTCACTGTAATTCACTTTATTTATACGAGGGAAATTTTTGTCTCTACTTTAATTTTCCCCTCCTACGAGGAAAAAAGAAGTTTAAAGGTCGTTTACGAATAAAGGACACAATAAATATCGGGTCATGGTTACTCTTGTCTGTCCAATAGATTTAAGGACCCTATCATAGGGTTGAAAGAGAACCTTCAATTTGAAGAATGGAAAGAAAGATTAACTCGAATTCATGTAGTTACTATACATAGAATTACCCAATATTTATTGAAGATCTATTGGTTCGTCCTTTTACGGGTGGAAAGTCATTCGTTTACGTAATTAAAATACTTCTTATAAAATAATGTAACTGTTGTCTAAACTTGTTGAACATACTTCTTTCAATTGAGTGAAATTCTTTGTTTTATACATATACGTAAATTAACGTATATATTATATATATTTATAAACACATATATATGTGTACATGTATGTGTATGCGTGTTTGAAATAAGTAATCAAAAGACCGTGTCAGTGAACGACTACACTCACACACACACACACACACACACATGTGTATATGTACCCGAAGGGTCCACCGTAATCGCCATTTCTTGGGTGAACGATAACGTCCTCTACGTTCTTAGTACACAAGCTAGGGACCCAACCCTTCTAATTGGACCTTCTCCTGTGTCGATGAGTGAGGTCAGAAGAACGGGTCTCCTAGGGCCCCTGTCTCCTCTGACCATCCGATGTCAGGTAACCCAGCGTTACTCGGTCTGTATTGACTTCGTTGAATCGTACGTATATGTATGTATGTGTGTGTATACATACATACATATACACACATATATATATATATATATATATATATCTCTCTCTCTCTCTCTCTCTCTCTCTCTCTACCTCTCTTACTCTCGCTCACGGGACACTACGGATACAAGGTGAACCTAAGTGGGGATATGGAAAAAACCTAAGTGTTTTCATCTCATTTCTTCTATATACTACCAGATGTATGTTTCAAAAGTGTAGGACTTTTGGTCGAACGGAAAATTTTTTACTTCAATTTATAAAGTATACTATCTGTGACGTTTTATCCCGATTACTAGACTTGTATAGGTTATAGAAGATTTGACTATTTTAAAATGGAAAATAAGTTCTTCCTTTTATAATAAATTGTTTTTTAAATTTTGTACGGGATTGATCGTTTTTTATTCCACGTGTATTATAATAGTAAATATTCCGTATTACTTATATAAACAATTAAAATAGTTACTTTTTTTAGAAACATTCTTAATAGTTTTTTCGGTCACCCATCGGACAATTTTGATGAAATAATGATTATTGTCATGAACCCCATGACTACCCCTATATTAATATAAGATCCTGAGTATATAAACTTCAACCATTTAATTCCTCGGTGGGTGATCCTTAATGTTCATAGATGACTAAAGGGTCTCTCCTTTCACCAAGTAGTTCTTTCAGAGGACTCTGAAACTGAATGTTTCGCCTTAAAATGTTATCGATTAAAGTCCAGTTAACACACCGGATTGTTTACCTATAAAAAGTCGTTACTATTCTGGAACAGAAATCTCTATTTAAAAAAAGAATTTGTAAATTTATCACTTAAGTCAATAAAGTCATTCTTATATAGTAGGATCCCGAAGGAACCACCGAGTCTCTTATTTCTTAGGTGGACGTTACACTCTCTAGACCCAAGCTAGGGACCCAACCCTTCTAGGGGATCTCTTCCTTTACTGATGGGTGAGGTCTTAAGACCGGACCTCTTAAGACACCTGTCTCTTCGGACCACCCGATGTCAGGTACCCTAGCGTTTCTCGGTCTGTGGTGACTCTCTGAAAGTGAAAGTGTATAGTGGATTTGGTTTCGTTAGAGGGACTCAAGTCAGAGGGAGAAATCCAGTATAGGGGAATCATTCCCAACAAGATCAAGAAACACTTCGACTCGTCATACTCAGACCCGTCTTACCGTACCTCCATTTACGAATTCAGGTTCAGTACCGGTCTTCCAGTAAGTGGTCGTAACATGGTACATGACGTTACGACTGAAGGTTTAAAGGAGTGTTTTAAATTAAACTTATGAAAGTAATATACTAACAGTTTTTACGAAGTAAATCTTCAATTTTGAGATGAAACCTTAAACGTGACAATGAATAGTAGGGGTCCAATAAGGTAGGATCTAATCATGACTCTGATTTTATTAATATCTAAGACCTCCGTGTAAGTCAAGTCAAGTCAAGTCAAGTCAGTGAGTCAGAACAGGTCGAGAAACGCTGGGGTACTTAGCGTCGTGCGGTCCGGAGGGACAGGTAGTGGTTGAGGGCCTCAAGTGAGTTTGAGTGCAGGTAGCTCAGCCACTACGGTAGGTCGGTAGAGTAGGAGACAACAGGGGAAAGGGAGGACGGGGGTTAGGGAGGGTCGTAGTCTCAGAAAAGGTTACTCAGTTGAGAAGCGTACTCCACCGGTTTCATGACCTCAAAATCGAAATCGTAGTAGGGAAGGTTTCTTGTGGGTCCTGACTAGAGGAAATCTTACCTGACCAACCTAGAGGAACGTCAGGTTCCCTGAGAGTTCTCAACAGAGGTTGTGGTGTCAAGTTTTCGTAGTTAAGAAGTCGCGAGTCGAAAGATGTGTCAGGTTGAGAGTGTAGGTCTACGTTAGGGTTAGGACTATAACCCAACCTGTTTTTACATTGAATATCTTTTTAGACTTACATACAAAACCGGTTTAGTTACGAAGGGTCAACTTCCTAGAACCATCCAATGAATTTGTGTGAGAGAGAAGACAAAAGAGAAGATTTTACCATTGTCATTAGTACGATTGGAGACTTTCAAGAACATTCGAAATCCAAATCAATTATTTATATTTCATAGACCATGTATTTTGTAATGTATTCATAAAAGATGATAAAAAGATTTATCTCCGAAATATTATAAAGACACATAAAGAAATAAGTAATTAGGTAGGTATTATAATGGTTACCTTGTGAAAGAACTTCATAATTATATTAAAATCCACTTTCAAAGTCGTACGTTTCTTTCAAGACCAGAACTTTTCCGATCTTGTCCCTGATACAAGACCTTCAATGAAACACATAACTGTGCCCTATGAGATTGATGGGTGTCATTTCCATCTTTTATTTAAAGAATTTTTACTTAGACTTTATATCTGAGATAGAGGAATCGATATTAGAGGAGTCTACTGATTTCCGTAAGTTATAAGATCATTGGTACTACTGATACGAAAAAATTTTTAACTTCATATCAACTAAATATTACAACAAGTACAGTCCACATGTCATTTCACAAAGTGTATATATATATATATGTGTGTGTGTGTGTATATACTGTAAAAATATTTTCTTTTCTAAGGAAGTGTATAAGTTCCTTCCCATAATGTGTCATCTGTATTCGAATATTATTTTACCGTTATCTCCTCTCAGTCATTAGTATACTGTATATATTATCTCAAGCTAGAACTCTTCATTAAATTTCTTTTGCTTGACTCTTAATTAATCTTTTTCCATGTTTTTGGTGTGTTTCAGTAATGGTATTATTAATGTTTTTTATTAATGATTGTAGTAATTTTTTCAGATATTATATTAATATTTATAATGATAAATCACTACGAATAAAGATTTTAAACTTTTCTACCTTCTGAAAAGTTTCAGTCAATTTTACGTGTCAAATTCCCACATTAGGAGATCAACAATTTATATATACATATGTTTCTTAAGATACAAAAGACACAGAGGAATAAAGAAGTAAATGTACAACGCTAAACACAATAGTGGGAAATTAGAATTACACTTATAGGAAGTACTACCCAGTTTTGTACCAACACTAAAATAAAATGTTTACTTGAGAGTATTGTATCTAATACGTAGATAGACAGAGAGACATTTGAAATGTGAAACATATGAAGTCACCTTAAATTAGAGAGAAGTGTATATACACAAAATGTATATAAGTATAACGTGTACATACACATAAATAGAATCTATCGTAAGAGTATTGTGTCAGAAGTTTTACGTCTTATTGACAAAGACGACGAAGTTGTAATATAATTTACTACAAAAATAAAAGAAAAGATAGGGAGTCCCATTTTTGTAAACAGTTCACCGGGAATAACAAATATGACCACGTCCCACAACAAAAAAAAAAAAAAAAAAAGTAAATAAACAGACCGGTACGAAGTACTGAACGTTCTAGAATCAAGGGGTTAATTCCTAGTTTGGACCTGGGAGCCGTCACTTCCGTGGTTCAGGATTGGTGACTTGTGGTCCCTTAAGGGTCCTCCCACACAAAGACAATTCGGGTAAATTCGATATTTAAAAATAAAAAGAAATCGATATTGTCTCTTTCTTTTTTTGTGTCCGTGATAGATAACTCAATGAAATATACTAATCTGACATTGTTTTTCAATTTATATGTCGTACTCCATAATCCCTTCTCCCACTCCAACACTAAGTACCATATAGATCTAAGGTAGTTATTGACCCGTCCAATGTCGCCATAAGAAAACCTAAAATTGTGACTCATGTTGCACTCATCGTGAACAACTTTAAATGAATAGTAGGAGACTGAGATACTTCCATGAGGTATCACTGAACTTAGTTTTAGTAGTAATGGAACCTAGGATCAAGAAATCGTGACGACGAGTTTAGAGGAACTTAATGACGAATACACGGAAAATTTGTAGTATTCCTATAGTCATTGATAAGGACGGATTTTTCACCGTTTTGTAAAAAGTTATTACGCAGAGTTTTAAAATATGAAGACAAAGTCGTACGTATAAGTTTAGATGAACCAAAATTGTTCGTTTTAGGTTCAGACATGTTAGTTCGACCACTCGACTAACTTGCATAACAATTGCGTGAGAACGTTACAAGGGGTTTGTTTATCGTATAAACTTAAACTAAACCATAGGTATCTTTTCTTTGGTCTTACAATGGACAAGATGTCCACTCTCGTTTACTCCATAAGACAACGAGAGAAACACACTAGAGTTAAATGAATTTTTTAGTAGACCGTTCTATCGATATTACAAAGACCCTAACTTTCAACACTGACCTTTTATCAAAAGATGAAATTTTGATTTACAGAACCGAAGTAAGGTTGTAAATAAAAGTTATTTACAGACTCGTAAATAGAACTTCGTTCTCTGGTAATAGGTCAGTGTTGTAAGTTAAGGAAACTGTAATAGAGAATTCATTTTGTCATTGTAGTTCTTATTTCCTGAGTGAATAACTTTCTCATACAATCATACGACCCACACTTGTTTATGACACCACTTTTAGTGGGGAAATTATCAGTAAACTTCATCTTTTTCGTGCCTAAGGAAGAGAAGTATATGTGAAAAAACCCAGAACACCATTTCTAGAACTGGTCCCCTCGGATGTTTTACTTGTGAGACTATAAAAGATCTAATTTACTGTAGAGAGTATACTGACTAAAGTGACAGTACGTAACCTCTTCCTTTACCGTAGGGTGAGGTCACAAGAACGGACCCCTTAGGGTCCCTACCCCCTCGGACCACCCGACGGCAGATACCCCAACGTGTCTTAGCCTGTGCTGTCTTCGCTGAATCGTCGTCATCGTCGTCGTCGTATATTAACTTGGAGACTATACTGACCAAATGTACCAGAGAGAACTTGTAAACACACATCACCTCCAAGTGTACCAAACATGGTCGAGACTTCTAAGTCCGAATCGAATGAATTCCAGACCAAAAACTCTTCCAGGTGTTTCCTACTGTTCGGACACACACCAAAGAGAAGGTTAACAGTCACCTCTGAAACCAAAGGGTCTTAAAATTAGTTAAGTCCTCCGATGTGTCTAAAACTATCCTTCGTCACAAACTCCACTGGTCACAGATTTAAGTAATAGTCTAAATAACGGACATAAAGTATTGGTTAGTGGTGATAATGTCACGCATACCCGTACCCCCCCCACCACGAAGTGTCATGGGAACTCTTCTTAAGATTAGACTTTTTAGTTACGTAGTCACCCATATAAATCCTTTTTTTTACGACCTATGTCTAGACTATTATAGTGAGGAGACGAATTTATAAAATGAAATTACTTGTGAGACAGTAAACCTTTATCGAAGAATTGAGAATTTATTGTTTACCGTTCCCCGAATTGTATCTTATTCTTCACAGTTTCGTTTCAACGAGTCAGCACAGGCTGAGAAACGCTGGGGCACCTGACATCGGATGGTCCGAGGAGGCGGGTGTCTTAAGAGGTCCGTTCTTATGACCTCACCCAACGGTAAAGGAAGGGGTCCCCTAGAAGGACTGGGTCCCTAGATTGGGTCCAGAGGACGTAACGTCCGTCCGCGAAATGGGAGACTCGGTGGTCCCCTCGTATTCCTGACAGTTCCTGATCGAATTTAAATGGTCACATGAGGAAACCGTTTCATAGTAGTCTGATAGTCAGGGATGTGAGAGTGGGGAGTAGAACCTGTATCTGGTATCCGACTACTAAAAAGACAGATTGTATCAATTGTAACATTTATTCGAAATTGTGTTCAGGGGAACGGAGGGGTATACTGACAACGGTGGCAATCTCACCGTATCTTCACAGTGGATAGAATGAATATAAACACTGAAACCTTTGAGTAAGTTTCATATCATTAGGACTGAAAGACACTCTTCTTTTAACTTTAACCTAAAAAGAAAAAAGGTAAAGGTATCACTAAAAAAAAACGTATGATTTCAAATTTATTGACAAGTACCGAGATAATTAAGAAAAAGGAAGTACCTCGGTTATATAGTTAGAGTCAGTGTAACTAGAAAGGGAAAGGTTACAGATGTATTTAAAAAAATATGGTGAATATACTGTTCATAGGGTAGGAAGAGACACGAAGTTAATAAACGTTTGTACAGACTAGTGGAAACCTCTACCCAAGACATAGAGAGTATATAATGGTAGAGAAGTCATGAGTCGGACCTCGAACCGTGCAACATCTTTCGGTAGAGTGTTAGTGTCTTTTTATTGTACCATCGTGAGCGATATAAGTGGTAAGTTTGATCTTCCTATAGGGCTCCAGTTTCGATTTATCGTAGTCACATCCACAGTGGAATCAAGAACGTCAAGGAAAAAGTCGTCTGAGGAAAGTCGGTATGTTTACGGATTCTTCCATCCCTACTTTTCCCCTGGTCCTCAATACGACGTCTCACCTATACTTATGGCACAACTAGTTTGTTTTAGGTATAAGTAGGAACATCAGTGTTAACATCATGAGTCCGAAGGCATAAATATCCTGTCCAGCAATATCTTTGTGAAACTCTTTGATTCACTCTTCGTTTGGTTTCACCACACAAGAGTCCACATTAGATTGTGGGGACTAAAACATCTATCAAGTCACATCCCTTAATCATTTGGTTCCAACCGGTATGTTTACCGTTTATAAGAAAATAAACTTTTGAGAACCACCATGTTCTTATGTACCTCAGTACAATATTACTTTCAATAGTATCGGTAGTAATATTTTCTCTCTTATGACAAGGGGTTTTATACCTGTGTTTAACTTTATATTCTAAATCGGTACTTTGAAGAATCCATACGAATTCCCAAAGAATACTCTTGGTAACCCTTTGTAGTAAAAACCAGAGTCATATTATTTTCTATACGAAAAGGATTTATTCATCAATAAAAATTTACTTTTCTTATTTAGAGTCGGGCTATAGATTCTACAAGACTACGAAGAAACCTGTTAATCTTCCTAGTCTTCGTTTCGTCGTTCGATTGTGATTTTTCACGACTCCATATAATTCACCTAAAGATATTTGATGAAAATAAAGACTGAAATGAAAACATGAAATACCGGAACATGAGACTGAACAAGTCATCGAAATGTTAAGTAAAAATGATACACTTAAGAAAACGTATTAGTGGGCCTTAAGTTTATTTGTTCTATTGGGGTTTAAGAAATGAAGAAAGAAGTGCAGTTCAGATTAAAGAAGACGTTTAACAGTCCCAAAGTAAGAAGATAAAATTAAGGTTATATTTAACTAGTATTTATAGAGACCACTAATCTTTTCTGAGAGTATATAAAAATTTTATGTAAAAGGGGTCTCTTCCTGGTCTTTACGTAGTGGTGACACGAAGTGAGATAATGAGAAAATGAAACTTTTATACTGTAAATTTTTCTTTGTACTTTGTGCTAGCATAGTAGATTTAAGTCTTCTTTAGTAGTTGAAGTGTTATTATTTACAATATAATTTTTTCGTTTTCATTGAATAGGAAGTCTTCTACTCTAATCGATTAAAATTAGAAAATTTTAGGAGAAAGGATTGAGTCTCACAGGTCGACAGTAGTTTTGACTTGCGACTACTAGAAAGTTAAAGTCACGAGACATGAAAAGAAAAAAAAAAAAAAAATAACGTTTCAATAAAGACACTTTCGAGTGTCCTGTTGACCGTGGGACTTCAGTTAAGAGTTAATGGAACCCGTATCCTCTATTCTAATATACCTGTAAACAACTGTTGAAGGTTTATAGGGAGTTAGTGTCAAGAGAATCATAGAGGTTCGAAAAGACTCTTCCAGGTCTTTCTACTTCGTTTTACATATCTAAACTCAACATGGAACAAAGTGGAAACGTTCGAATGTCTCCTTTATTTAAAGATTTCTATAGAACGTCTTTTGTCTTATACTTCTCTCCTTTATTTCGATTTCGTCTGTGACTTATTGACCGAGAACTTAAAGACTCATATCGAACGTGACCCCGTACGTGATCTTTATAGGTTTAACTAATTATTTGTAAACAACTCGAACGGAGCTTTCTTTCCTCCTTCTCTTTTATCGTAAATCGTTTCTCTTGTCACTGTTGCGGTAGATACATCTGATGTAGAAGTTTAGGGTTTCCTGAGTGATAGACTTGGAAAGTCCACAAGTCCACTTGGAGTGATATCTTCTTTGTAATAGTTAGTCGTTCTGTTTTATATAACGGATCCTCGTAACCCTGTCTTTTATAATCGTCTCGTTTGGTTCGCGGAAATCTTTCTGTATACAATCGACCTCTAATTTCTTGTGACTTCTCGAACAGGATAAAAGAGAAAAGTTCAATTTTTACTAGACACCCGACGATTATAGAGTTTTTATACAAGATTACGGACATACACGTTATCTAACATTACTTAATTCCATATTCACTACCTCATCCAGTGTATCGGGTTAGTCCGATGCACTTCTAATTTACTCATCGGACCGTATATTACTCTCAAGTTAATTACTCACGGTGTAGAAGTATAGTGTTATGATATGATTACGATTGTATGTTTTTTTCCTTTTGAATCTTAGTTAGATAATCGTTCTATTAGGAACTATTATTGATTTTTGTGTTGATTTTGTTAGTTTGTGATTTTTTTTGGGAGATTATATATATGTCGTATTTTAACGTTCGGTTATAACAATTTACTTATCCCTTTCACTTTATGTAGAAAAATGGAAAATGGAGAAAACAGTTCTCAAAGAATGTTGCATAAAGTCTTTTTTATATATTTATCGATAATGTGTAGAAAATTTAATAAATGTGTTTTCACTAGTACGAGGGTAATATGTGTAAAAAGATGTGAAACAGAAAAAAAACAGGGGGTATATTATTATACATAATCTTGAAGGGGACAGTCATGTGTGTCGTGTGTGAGTGAAAAATAGTCAACGTATCATAAGGTATAAAATTAAATTGGTTGTGATAAAAACCTTTAAATCCAATAAAACCATGGATTAATTTTTGACTATTATAACATTTTTATAGACATTAATATAAGTGTTTAATGAATCTCACAAAGAGACTTTTTTTCATAATCCGTATGAGGATCTTTATCATAAAAGTCTAGTTCTTATACTTGAATTTTAGACTGTAGAACTTTTACGGGAGGTTTCTTAATTATTTTTAATTAAGGAGTCGAAGTGACAGTTGTCGTAGACACGTCAGAACGGGATCTTTAACAGATTTGAAATTTAAAACGGTTAGACCCATACAATCACAAATTATTTCCTACTACTTCTCAGATTGCTAAAAAAAGATACGATCAATTCTCTTTTGTTGCGTAACTAATATTTTGTACGACATAACAGTAAAAATATTTTTTATATTCGTATCATTTTTATCATCAACGATAATATGGTCCACAAAAACAAAGTGGGTTACCTTCTAAAATTTATGATAAGAAGATACTTTAAAAATACTTGTTCTTAACAATCGTAGAACTTACGTCTTTGTAGAGAGAAAGAGAGTAAAAGTTTCATAAAGAAAGAAATGTCCCAATAATATGTGTGTCTCTGTGTTAGTGTGTTCATGTGCGTCTTTCTGTGGGTCCTTCGAGACATGGTAGTTCTTTGTCTCGTGTCGATGAAGTCCCGTATAATGGTGATCTTAGTAACGAATTTCCCCTGGATTGTCTAATTCCTAAATCATTTCAGTTTAGTGTTTAAAAAGTAAGTAGTAATGTTTACTTTCCATATACGGTAATGTACACGTTCACTATAAAATACACAAAGAAAGTTACTTACTTTGTATAAAGAGTTTAAACTCCAATAGGTAATTTAAAGTGGTCCTCAGATACAAATTATGTAGGTTCTCTTTAGATGATTTAAAAAAGAAGATCTTTAATTTTTTCCTTTATTAAATAAAAGAACTTTAAGACACGAGTAAGTCAGAGACTTTGGTCAGTCCTTAGTTTGAGAAGTGAGACAACGGAAGTATGTTTTATCGACCAATCAAAAATAAACATTTAGAGTCACCCGAAGATTATGTAAGTCTCTTTTTTTATATCGGTTGAACCCTATTAAATGGTTCACACTTACATCTCTAAAAGGATACTCGAACCGTCTAATTACTGATGATACTTAGTACGGATATATAAAGTATAATTTCGTGTTATAAGATATCTTATTGAACTGAAAGGAGGTGCAAAATTCTCTAACTTTTATTTAGTATATACGGTTCCCATCTTCATAAGAGTCAACGAAATACTAAACTCAGAAATGAGTTACTAAAATATGTTTTATTAAAAGATGTTTTATTCTCTAGTAATATTACATAAGTTTTTCTCTTTTTAAGATGAACAATAAACATAACGAACCACTATGTAATAACATAAAAGTCATAAGATTAAAGGTTAATATTTTAAATTTATTAAGAAGTTTTAAAATAGGTTCCTATTAATACACCCCCGGGAGACCACCGGTTTTGTTACGATAATATAAAAGTGATCTCTTCAAGTCCCAACCACTCATTTTCTAAGAGGACCTTTAAGATTTTGAAATAAAACTTAGATGAAATATGACTTATGTATATTTATATAAGTATAAATATGATATAATTAAGTTAAATATCCAATTTTTAACGATTGTATAAAATTATGGAAATGGGTTGAAGTATTTGATTATAAAGTACATGTCTAAGTTATAAATTTAACATATCTTTTTATATGATAAAGATAAACTTATTTCTCTTAGTATCTAATAGTATCTCAGTGTCTTAATACTCAGTAGTTTAAAATATCATCCTTACCTTAGTTAAACTCTCAATTAAATCACTTTAAGGGAGTAGATTACTTATTCCTTTTATGCCGGTTGCATCCAATTTACGGAACGTATATATCAATACCTCATTAATGACCCTCAAGACCTCAATTGGAAAGACCTCAATCGGTAAAGATATACAACATTGTAGTTCATGAAACCTTTTTACACCAGTAAATTGAAAGAAAGTTTGACAAAGATGAGAAATGTACTCTAAAAATGAATACCAATAAAATTAGATAAAATTATGAAAGTTTTTTTCAAGAACGAACCCTTTTAAAAAGGTCCAATTCTATATTCGGAGTTCACTAAACGTCAAATTTTCATTTCGTCCCTTTATTTTTCGTTTTCGTTTTGTTCTTTATGTAGTCAAAAGATCACGACACGTTATATTATGGTAATTAAGTCGTCGAATTTAGTTATACGTAATAACCAAATTATTATTATTACAATTTGAGTGTAAGATGTGTAGTCTTCAAGTCCTTGTTTGAACCAACCCAAGAGATGAGTCCTATACAGTCCTGACTTTATTTCCACAACCAACCCGAAACCAGAAGACCTCCGACACCCGTTCTGAGAGGAAAGTTCGAGTAGGTCGAACAAGTTTCTCTAATCAAGAGTACTAACATCCTGGTTTCAGTAAGAACAAACGATTAAAACTGGTTGCCCAACGAGAGTCGAGGTTCTCCGATTAGAAGTAAGGGACGTTGAACCGGGGGGATGTTTCGGTCGTTATCTCTTAGGGGAAAACGACTTAGGAAGAATGTAAAGTTGAGAGTAAAAATCTTCCATGGACCAAGGAAAATTCTTTGAACACATACAAGTACCCTGATAAGTATACAGTCATAATGAGTGATAAAAAGGAAGAATTTCAGTCGGTATATTGTTAGATTAGTACCATCATTAATGGGGTAGTATAAGTGTACAGGACCCTGACTTATCTCGTACATCCACGTACCTAGAACTCCCAGTAGAATCTTAGGACGGAAAGTGTCGTTTTATTTCGATAGTATCAGTCTGTACGGAGTATATTCTCTTATAAAATGAAAACGTCACCAGTACTAAGAAGGTGATAGAGTTACATATTAAGGTTGTCTCCAATATGTGATTGTTTCAGGATATTATAATTCTATATGAGAAATAAAATTATAATATTTATTCATTCATTCGTTCATAATCAGCGAGTCAGTGCGGACTAAGAAACTCTGGGGTACCTGACGTCGGGTCGTCCGAGGTCACAGATACTCTATAAAGTCCGTTCCTATGACCTCACCCAACGGTAAAGGAAGAGGTCCCCTAGAAGGGTTAGGTCCCTAGCTTGAACCCAGAGGACGTGACGTCCGTCTAAGAAATGGTTGACTCGATGTTCCCTTCGGGAAATTATAATATCATATCCTGAAATAAATTAAAATCTTTAAATAATTTAAAAGATTACTTAAAATTTTATATGTGTAAACGGTACCATCCGACAGAACATCGAACCCCAAGTAGGTACTTATTTCGTTTCTAAAGATGGGGACGTCTTGAATATAAGATCACTCTTCTTTGTCAATTATTTATTATGTATATTAGTCATTCATTTAGTAGATTATATCCACTTTGACGATATTTCTTTTTCGTTTTCAATAGTCCCATTCTTCCTAAACCTCTTACTTCCTCCTTTATCCATTCATCTCAAAGTTCTTATTAGAAATAGTTCTTCCACTTCCTTCATTTCCTTAATAATATACTTCCATATACCCACTATTTATTGCTTTCGTCTCCCTCGTCGTTCTCGTTACCGGGATTCCTTTCTAGTACGGATCGATAAAGTTATCTCGTCCCTCCTTGCACTCTGATGACCCCCTTTTTTTTGTTCTCCGTTCTCTCTTCCTCCTTGTACGCCACGGTAGTATCAGAGACTCACTTTACCTTCGGGTGACGTCCTCTCAGGGTGTATGCTTCATTCAAAATCTTCCCGGTTAGACCGACAGAATAATTTTCATCTAACATTTCCTCGTCCTCAATTTCATCCCTCCGATTAATTCTCCAATAATAAATTTAAGTCGATGTCTATGTTACCAGACCTGGTCTCTAAATCCTTATCTCCACTATCCTCAACCTAATACTTATATACTACTTTCATTCATGCATTCATTCACTTCAGCGAGTCAGTACAGGCTGAGAAACGCTGGGACACCTGACATCGGATGGTCCGAGGAGACAGGTACCCTAAGAGGTCCGTTCTTATGACCTCACCCAATGGTAAAGGAAGAGGTCCCCTAGAAGGACTGAGTCCCTAGCTTGGACCCAGAGGACGTAACCTCCGTCTGCGAAATTGGAGACTCGGTGGTCCCTTCTACTACTTTCATGTTGTTTATCATAAAAATTCCTAAAAAGTCAGACTCACTAACTAATCTACCTTAACAATAGTAAATTTATTCTACTACCTCGTCAACTCTTTACAGTCTTTAATGGAAAAATCTGTAGAACGTAAACTCTACAAGTTCGACTATAGGATCACCTATTCATCCGTCGACCTATGTATTGAGACCTCAAGTACTCTCTCTAGATCGAACTTCTATGTTTAAGTCTTTAGTAAATCTTCTGAGGGTTTCTTACATACAATTTCAGTTCTGTGTCCTATTTTTGTGTTCCCCTACTCGGTTCCGTCTGTCATTTCTTTTGATTACTGATTCGGGACCTCATGTAGTTGTTATATTCCAGTCTTCCACTTTTTGTTCATTTCCTCTACTGTCTTCTCTTTGGTCTTTTTTTCCTTCCTTTCGGTTTCGTACATCATAGTTGATTCAGTTCTTTTTTACTCAGTTCCTTGTCACTAGTCGACATAGTTTACGGTGGTTATGTTAATTTACTTCACCCGAGACTCTAACCCATTGACCTAAATCGTTAGACCTCTTGTGACCACTTTGACGTTCAGACCTATCTCACTACGTCATTTTTTGAATCACCCCGTCAAAATTCTCTCTTCCATTCTTTTCCCAACGTCTTTTACTTGTATCGTTACGTTTTTCCTCTGTTCTTTGTCCTTTCACATAAACCGTCTCGTTCACTTAGTTACCTTTCAAACATAAAGAAAAAATTTTAGAACCAATGAAAAGATGTTGGATCACTATTCCTTTATTTTTCAACTATATCCTGTCTCTCCTCTTGAGAATCCCGTAATCTACAGAAATTGGTACACCAGTTCCTTTTAGATAACATCTAAAAAGAACAACCTATTATTGTTACCGGAATAACAAAAAGTACAGATGGTTTTAGTGGTATCGGATTCGATATTATTTGTTTAAATTTATACTTGTGTAAATTTCAGGCGTCTTGTAAAAATAATACTTAGTATACCCACTACTAGTGTGAATCGTGTATCAAAAATGATTTGTGACGACTAAGTTCTATGTTAAAAGAAACAAAGTTAGTGTAAATTTTTTTAACTCAATACAACTTTCCTCATCACTCCCCCCTTTTATTCACACTTATAATCATCTTGATTAGTCCAATTAGTCACGTTCGTATAGTTTCTTCGTGTCAAATTCTCAGTCTTCTGAGTCAACCCCGGGGTTTATTGTGACTGGTCGAGCTAATGTAGACGTTTCTGTCAGAGGGACATCTAAACGTAAAGTAATAAAGTTTTCATTTATGTAACACGATCTACTAGAGAGTCCAGGGAAGATTATTTAGATTATATCTTTGTAAAGGACTTAAAGATGATACGTGTGTTCAATTCTATATTACGACCGAGAAGTGGCACTCACTACTTCTACCTCAATGTCACTCGATTGTCTTTCGCTCTCCGTTTATTTAGATATTTTATCTCGGTTCATTGGCCATATTCTGTAGGGCTCCCTTAGACCGAGAATTTACGTTATTCGTGAGTATACTTGAGAGAATAAAGAGAAGGAGTAAACAATTGAGTAGTCATCTGAGTTAAGAGAACACAGACCTAAGGAAAGACTAATGTATAAACTCTCAAAACCTTAATCCTTCAGAGAATAAAATTGTCAAAAGGTTGTTTACCGACTAAATCTGTACTCGGTTTAGACCAAGGTATTTACCACACTCTTATATACCCATTGACCTTTTCTTCTACTAACTTAATTTACAAAAGAAAGACACCCTTAAATACACTACAATCTATAATTAGATGTAACTTTAAATTCAAGAACGTCTAGACTTAAATCTGGTCTATTTTACGTAAAGTCAAATGGATAAAAAAAGGGGGATTTTGAAACACCTGAAGGTAGTTTGAATAAAATGTCTCTCTTTTTTATCTATACGATAGTAATCTAAATTTTACTTCGTTCTAAATCCCGGACCACTTACGAAGTTTGTCAAATTCCAGAGTACGGACCCCTAGTATATACCCAGAGAAACGTCAAAGGTCTTCTAGATTTTATGTCGGTTAATAGAAATTTCTTCTTAGTATCTTATCAAAATTCATCGTTTACTTACTCCCCTTCTTTTTTCCATCAAATTATATCAAGAAGACCGGTTTCTATGAACGTCATAGTGATAATTTAGTCTACCGTACGACGAGTTATCGAAATTTCGTTCTTTTTAGAAACGTGTGAATTCCCCCGTTATCGCGTCTGATAAAATTCTTCTAGGACAGAGTTCGTTATACATGAACTGTAATATTTCCATAATATTTATATAAATAACTACTAACTTGAACTTTAAATACGGAAAGAGTAAAAAAAAGTCTGTTGTAGAAATGAATGGTGTTGATAAACAGAGAAGAGAAATGACGATTTAAAGATAAGACACTAAGAGACTTTAAAAGTGAAATAAGAATTATCTATCTGATGACGAAGTCATAAGTCGACTTGACTGAAGAAGGAAGTAGAACACTTGTCTGATCTGTCTCTTCTTATGCTAAAATATATTCTTATATATAAACGATAGTATTTATTCCGTGATTTGTATAAATTAACAATGTAGGTGATCTTATGGACAAAAAGTTTCTTAAAAGACTTTCTCTACACGATGATAAAAACGTGATAGTAAGATTACGTAAACATTGTAAAACTTTTTATGTCATTCATCCGTACGAATGAAAAAAAAAAGGTAAATTAAAACTTGACCAACATAAGTCAAACAGATAACTCTTTATTTCTGTCTAACTTTAGTGGATATAAAATGGTACGCGAATAATGAAAAGGTCCATAATTTTATTAAAATAAAGTTTAGCATACAATAAAAACTACCAATTTTATATAAACAAACTATATTACTTTAGTATCGTCACATATGTCTGAACAAATGTACACGTACATATAGACACACACACACACACACACACACACACGTGTACACACACACGATTCAGGGAAGTCAGTACAGACTGAGAAACGCTGGGATACCTGGGACGGTCCGAGGAGACAGGTACCTTAAGAGGTCCGTTCTAATGACTTCACCCAACGGTACGGGAAGAGGTCCCCTAGAAGGACTGGGTCCCTTGCTTAGACGTAGAGGACGTTGAGGACATGACGTCCGACTAAGAAATGGAGACTCGGAGGTCCCTTCACTTACAGACAGATATTATAAAATTATATATAACGATTTTGTCAAATCGAAGTTAAGGAGGTCTTTCTTAAACCTTTCTGTCGAAGATTCCTCAAGTCTTGATTTTATTTACGGTTACAAAAACGGACGTGTCTTTTGGATAGGTCAACATAAGACTCATATGTGAAAATTCGTACGGTTACCAGTGTTTTCTTGACTAACCGAGCATACGAGGTCTTTTGTTAAACGGGTGTTCGAGTCAGTAAGAGGTAGAGTCCTCAGTGACGTTTCTGGATCACTCGGAGCTTCTTTATTTTTCATGCATGACTCTTCCCGGACACGGACTTAGTCTAAGTCTGAAGACTAATTAGGTTGTGGATATACAAGACTCATGGTTAGCAATTGCAGTAATTCGACGAACAAAGAATTAACGTAAGATCACATTCCGAGTGCCGTTTTTACTTGGTCGAGACTCTTCGGGTGTTAGTTTCAACTAACGCAGGTTGGAATGACAACGTGGAGATAATTGGATGTTCGTCACACCCGTCCTGAATGTTTTTCGTGAAACCCTCTTTTTGACAGAGGAAGTCTAAAACGATGTGAACGTAAATAATACTTAAAAGACCTTTAATACTCCATCTTAACGATTACTGGGGACAGTCTCTGACAGTAATAGAGTTTGACACTTATGACCAACAGTAAAAGTCTCAGTTGTCTACAACTGGAATCCCACCGTTGAAAAGGAAGTAAGGTACTTGAGTTAGTTGTAATGTAGGAAGTCAAAAGATATTTTACGTGATAGGTTAATCTTTCATTCGAAAAATTTTTCTTTCAAGATCCCAATTTTAGAGTAAATTCGACGTAATCCGATTTACACCGAAACCCGATAAACATAATCGTCTTCGATAAATACTAAAGAGATTTCCTCTCCTTTCCTGTGAAACCCCTTATGTTTCTTTAACTAAATTACCATACGTACTGAAGTGTAAGTTAAAGATATTTTTACCGGGAAGTATTCTCCAAGACTTATAAAAATTGTTATAGGGGGGAAAAGTAAAAACAAGACTAGAAGTATTTTTGTGACGAACATTTATACATCGATTTAACCGTTTCTGTATCGCTTTCTTGCCAAGACGTCATCTCTACCTACGTCGTTAATAATGAAGACATTTAATTTAACTTGAACTTTAAGTGATTTGGATCAGTGATAACTCCACCTTTACACGATACTTAAGGACTCGGGTGAGTTGAAAAACCCCCTTAATATAGGATAGAAGTATGAACGAAGATTCGAGTAAAAGAAACACACTGAAAAGATTAGTCTGAGGTAAACTACGACTATTACCGAATTTACCGTAAACTGAGTCAAATTAAAAGTGTATTGGTAAGTAAGTAAATAGGCCATTCACATGACTCACGGATGTTACGTCTCCGTCCTTTGACCCGAGACCAGTTTGTCACTTTTCTTAGTGTCTGGGTTCAAAGTGTCAAGAGTGTCTGATCCCCTTTATATCTGTTCTTTAGGTAAAGTTGTTTTACATTCGTATTGAAAGTTTTTTGTAAAAAGGATTGAAACATCTATTAGATATCGTTTCTGTGAAATCACTAAACCAATTTCATGTAATGTATGTGAATTTTAAGATATACAAAAGGAACATCCTCAGTTAAAAGTATTGTTTTTAGTAACACAAAAGTTTAAATTATAAACGCCATCTATATGAGTCAAATCTAGAATTAACGGGAATTTACCTTCACTAAGATTTTAAGACTGTCAAACTATAAAAAATACAACCCGTAATCTGTCAACTTCTAATAAAGAACTTCTTACTTTACTTACATACTACCCCCGCCCCCCACCCCCCCACCCCCTCTCAACTAAACGTTTCGGTATTCTTTTTTTTCCATTTTTGTCCACCAGAAAGGTGGAACATTGTTCATGTTTATTTTTATGGACTGAGATACTTTTTAAAAACGAACCTTATTGTGTTTGATACGTTTGTTTTAAAATGAAAGGTTTCCCTCCAAAACCTTTGAAATATAAGTCAAGTCAAGCCAATCAGTAAGTCATCACGGCTGAGAAACGCTGGGGTACTTAGCGTCGTGCGGTCCGGAGGGACAGGTAGTGGTTGAGGGCCTGAAGTGGGTTTGAGTACAGGTAGTTCAGTCACTACGGTAGGTCGGTAGAGTAGGAGACAGTAGGGGCAGAGGAGGACGGGGATTAGGGAGGGTAGTAGTCCCAGAAAAGGTTATTCAGTTTAGAAGCGTACTCCATCAGTTTCATAACCTCAAAGTCGAAATCGTAGTCAGGAAAGTTACTTGTGGGTCCTGACTAGAGGAAATCCTACCTGACCAACCTGGAGGAACGTCAGGTTCCCTGAGAGTTCTCAGAAGAGGTTGTAGTGTCAAGTTTTCGTAGTTAAGAAACCACGAGTCGAAAGAAGTGTCAGGTTGAGAGTGACCTTTTTGGTATTGGAACTGATCTGTCTGGAAACAACCGTTTCATCATAGAGACGAAAACTTATACGATAGATCCATCCAGTATTGAAAGGAAGGTTCCTCATTCGCAGAAAATTAAAGTACTGACGTCAGTGGTAGACGTCACTTAAACCTCGGGGATTTTTATTTCAGACTGTGACAAAGGGGTAGATAAAGGGTACTTCACTACCCTGGTCTACGGTACTAGAAGCAAAAGACTTACAACTCGAAATTCGGTTGAAAAAGTGAGAGGAGAAAGTGAAAGTAGTTCTCCGAAAAATCAAGGAGAAGTGAAAGACGGACTTCCCACCATAGTAGACGTATAGACTCCATTAACTATAAAGAAGGCCGTTAGAATTAAGGTCGAACACGAAGAAGGTCGGGTCGTAAAAAGTACTACATGAGACGTATCTTCAATTTATTCGTCTCACTGTTATATGTCGGAACTGCATGAGGAAAAGGATAAACCTTGGTCAGTCAACAAAGTACAAGTCAAGATGACAACGAAGGACTGGACGCATAGCCAAAGAGTTCTCCGTCCAGTCCACCAGACCATAAGGGTAGAGAAAGTCTTAAAAGGTGTCAAATAACACTAGGTGTGTCAGTTTTCGAAACCGTATCAGTTATTTCGGTTATTTCGAGTCTAGTACTTGAGGAATATACCTTAAAGTCTGAATTTAACTTCTTTCATCCCTTTTGGTGATCTGATAAGTTCATACTGGATTTAGTTTAGGGAATACTAATATGTCATCTTCACTCTTTATCTAAATTCCCTGATCTAGACTATCTCACGGACTACTTGATACCTGCCTCCAAGCACTGTAACATGTCCTCTGTCCCTAGTTCTGGTAGGGGTACCTTTTCTTTACGTTTTTTCGTTTTAACGACAGACTCCTCCGGAATGTTTATCGACACTTTTCTTCTCTTCTCTTTTCGTTTCCTCTTTTCCTTTCTATATCCGTAGACTTACGCCTCAAGGTTTCTTATCGTTCTTCTCTATTCTTTCGGAAGGAGTCACTAGTTACGTTTCTTTATCTCCTTTTGTCGTCTTACCCTTTCTAATCTCTAGAGAAGTTCTTTTAATCTCAATGGTTCCCTTGTAAAGTACGTTTCTACTCGAGCTATTTCCTGTCTTTAACATGCCTGGATGTCTTCGTCTTCTATAATTCTTCTCCACCGTTCTTATGTGTCCTCTTGACATGTTTTTTTTAGAAGTACTGGGTCTATTAGTGCTACCACACTAGTGATTAGATCTCGGTCTGTAGGACCTTACACTTCAGTTCACCCGGAATCTTTCGTAGTGATGCTTGTTTCAACCATCTCCACTACCTTAAGGTCAACTCGATACTACGACACTTTCACGACGTGAGTAATACGGTCGTTTAAACCTTTTGAGTCGTCACCGGTGTCCTGACCTTTTCCAGTCAAAAGTAAGGTTAGGGTTTCTTTCCGTTACTGTTTCTTAGGAGTTTGATGGTGTGTTAACGTCAGTAGAGTGTGCGATCATTTCATTACGAGTTTTAAGAGGTTCGGTCCGAAGTCGTTATACGTTTGGCACTTGAAGGACTACAAGTTCGACCAAAATCTTTTCCGTCTCCTTGGTCTCTAGTTTAACGGTTGTAGGTGACCTAGTACCTTTTTCGTTCTCTCAAGGTCTTTTTGTAGATAAAGACGAAATAACTGATACGGTTTCGGAAACTGACACACCTAGTGTTATTTGACACCTTTTGAATATATTTCGAAATAAAAAGAATTATTTCCTGATAAACTCCCTAATTAGTAACTAAACTGTTCCAGTTCTAATAAAAACCGTGTCACCCCCCACCCCCCCTACGTTTAAACTGGACTTTGTCCAGTTAAACTTTTACTGGAACTTTCATTTCATTTATTACCCTTTTTACAAAATTTTAAGAGTTGATCTTATATTTCTATACTATATTCATGTTACCTTATTTGAAAATCCTGTTATGTTTTTTTACACCGATTGTATTTTTCAATTTGTAATAAATCGTTAGTGTCCAGGAAAAATAATCGGACATGGAAGAAATATTTATTACTATTTAAAGACGAACTAGTATATATATAAATATTAAAATTATTATCTATTTTATCATCCCTTTATAGGAATCAGCACAATACACTCTTTAATCTGAACAATTCGATAATGAGTAATTATAGAAAATACACCAACATCTCTTTATGTTTAATGATGTTTCATCACGCCTTCAATCTATATATTTAGTAACGATCTTTAATGGAATTTATGATGATTTTACTTCATTGGTATTTCTTACTGTCATATTCTATTCCTACTCGACGAACGATAATATTATGTACTGGTTTATAATAAAGATCAAGACTCCACGAATTAGATAAAATATATTTCAGTAGTAAAGGTTCCCCTTTTTATCGTCTAATACCATACAAAGGTTTGTAGAGTAAGAGAAAGTGACCTTCCGGTCTAGTAAACTTTCAGTTTCCTTTTATATTCGTTCCACTTTTCTGTCGGAAGACTTACCCTCTTTTATTATCGTTGACTTTGTTGACTGTTTGTTGATTAGAGTTTTTATATGTTCGTTGAAGACGTCGAGTTAAGGTCTTTTTATTTGCTGGGTTAGTTTTTTACCCGGTTTCTTGATTTATCTGTAAAGAGGTTTCTTCTGTATGCCTACCGATTGTTTGTGTACTTTTCTACGAGTTGTAGTGAGTAATAATCTCTTTACGTTTAGTTTTGGTGTTACTCCATGGTGAAGTGTGGTCAGTCTTACCGACGCTAGGTTTTTAGACGTTCGTTATTTACGACCTCTCCCACACCTCTTTTCCCTTGGGAGGATGTGACAACCACCCTTACGTTTGATCATGTCGGTGATACCTCTTGTCACACCTCTAAGGAATTTTTTAACGTTTATCTTGATGGAATACTGGGTCGTTAGGGTGAAGACCCGTATGTGTGGCTCCTTTGGTCTTAACTTTCTCTGTGTACATGGGGTTACAAGTAGCGTCGTGACAAATGTTATCGGTCCTGTACCTTTGTTGGATCTACAGGTAGTCGTCTACTTACCTATTCTTTCGACACCATGTATATGTGTTACCTCATAATAAGTCGGCAATTTTTCTTAAGTAAACTTAGTCAAGACTACTCTACCCACTTTGACCTCGGTTAATATGTCTCACTTCATTCGGTCTTTCTTTTTGTGGTTATGTCATATGATTGTGTATATATACCTTAAATCCTTCTACCGTTACTGCTGGGACATACGTTCTGTCCTTTTTTCTGTGTCTACACATATGGTCTGAAAACCTGAGTCTCCCTCTCCCTCTCCCACCCTACTAAACCCTCTTACCCTTAATATTGTACATATGACAGTACATTCTTAACTTAGCGGTCAGGTACAGACTGCATCCCACGTCGAACGAACCCCGACCACGTACCCCTACTGGGTCTCTCTACAACACCCCTCCCTCCACCCTCCCCCCAAGTACAAACCCTTGCGTACATTCTTAATTACTAAAATTTTAAATTTTTTTTTTTTTATTTATTTTTTATTTTTTTTTTATTTTTTATTTTTTTTTATTTACACTAGTAAAGTTTAAAAATTTTATTTAAAATTTTTTAATGAAGTTACAAATAATAACTGTGTCATATAAAAAGAATTTATTACATATCTATAACAATCAAACTAAATAAGTATTTAATATTTTAAAGGTATCAGTATTTACGTATCTCAAAAGGAACATAGTTGTCTCAATTTATTCAATGAATTTTTTGTAGTTTTATTTTTATTTATTTAATGGTAAATACCCAACTAATACAAAGTATCTATTTATTACACATTAAATTTGGATACNTTTTTTTTTTTTTTTCTTTCAGTGTTACACACAGTTTCCAAATATCTATTTAAAACCACCTTTGAATTTATGAATATCGTAGGAAAAAAGTATATTGTAAATATGAACTTTTACAGGTCAAAAGGAAGGAAAGTTAAATAGGAAGTTTAATAGTGGTCTCTGTGACAACGTCCCTTCATGGTTAAGACTGACGAACAACCTCGACAGAGAAACTGAACGAATTACTAATATTAGTGTGTATTACAGGATTGAGTCTCTTAGAAGGGGAAACGGACTGATCACGAAAACAAGTTCCGTGAAAACAGGTGGACACCTACATCCTTCTTTAATTGTGTAGGGGACGGGTTCCGAACGGGAAGATCTTCTATAAATATTCTAATTGTCATAAAAGTGAAAGAAAGAAATGGAGGGGGGTAGAGCCAGATATTTTCTCGGACCGTAGGTCTGGGTCTCTTCTACTAATAAAACTCTATAATTAGACAGTAGAAGAGTAAGTCGGTCAAAAGGTTCATTTCAGTGTAAGAAACGGAGTTGTGGTCCAGATGACCTAAATAACCGGACAGTACACCACTCGTCTCGTTCGAGTGTGAATCGTTATTATAGAAAGTTTAATAGGTAAACTAGTTCAGTATGACGAGGACGAATAATTGTAAGTCACTAAACAATAGCATTATAAATCTCGGTGAATATTAAACTAGGACCTGATTGAGAAAACCCGAAGGGACCACCGAATCTACCATTTCTCAAGTGGATGTTACACCCTCTGGACCCAAGGTAGGGAGACAACCCTTCTAGGCGACCTCTTCCCTTACCGATGAGTGAGGTCATAAGTCCGGACCGCTTAAGGTACCTGTCTCCTGGGACCACCCGATGTCAGGTACCTCAACGTTTCTAGTCTGTGCTGACTCGATGAAAGTGAAAGCGAATTATGAGAAACTGTCCAGGATATAACACGGGAAAGGACAGTAAAGAGTTAAACTATTGGTCAACGAAAAAAAACATTATAAAAGATTTTACTTGGATTAAAGAAGTTGCAAAATAAGTTAGGGTCACAGTCAGACAATTCCAACTCGAATTGATACTGTAAAGGGGTATAGACGTACCTTTTCAGTTAAAGAGGGAACCATAATTATAAAATAAATGTATTATTACCCAAACAGTTGATACATACAATTGTGTGGCTAAATGACTCACGGATGGTACATACTCTGAAAGAAGATCTTTGACCATCTGTCCTTACTGACACAGTTTGACGCAAGAGAAGACGTAAAAAAAAGTACACACAATTTATGGATATACACATGGTATTGTTAAGTACTTGAGGAAAACCTTCTCCAGGTTAGTGTCTCTCAAATCGACTCATGTATCTTATACAAATTTCCAACCGATATAAAAAATTTCTGACTCACTTTAATTTACAAATAAAATCTTAGAGAACCTTTTAACAAAAGGAAAATATAGAACTTTAACTGAATGGGGGTTCTCGTCAAAAATCGACTGAGGGTCACCCAGTCATATCCGAGTGTCGAACAGTTATAGTAGAGGTAAGTAATAAAACTTTTAGATACTATGAAAACTTTAGATATTTAACCCTGAAAGAACTATGTTTATGTTATCGTTTAATAGTCCGAACTGTGTGAGATAAAATTTTCTCTACCATTTTCGATGGAGTTTAAAGACACTCCCTTTTCTCCAACCACAACATTTCATATATGAACCATACAGAAAAATTAGTTTCGAAGTTCTTAAATAGTTTCATTCTTCGTTGTCGAGAGTAAATGATTTACAATAAGTTCGAGGATTTAATTGAGGGGAAAGGAACCGTGAAAAACCTGAAAACCCTTTTATTAGTAGACATTATACAAAAAGCAATGATACGACTTCGGTGTAAGTTTGATCTATATTTTGTACATAAAAAACAAAGAACAGTACATAAACAACGAAATAACAGTAGGTTTTACCCTTGACTGTTCCGGTGTTACCATTGATGTTCAGTTATGAAGTTTTTCCGTAGTATCTATGGGAACTTTTGGTATTGTTCAGAACTGTAACATCTGTTTCTATTACCCGAACCTGAATCTTTAAGAGTACATTGTAGACTAGAATACGTAGAATATGAACTTGTCTTAGTGTTTAATCGTGTGGACCTTATTTACTTGAGAGTTTTCAAGGTTAATATGAATCCTCCGTTAAAATAAAAAGAATATCAATGTCTAAAAGTAAAAATTCCCAACACCTTCTTCCTGGTACGGTTAATATCTGACGATCTCGTAACCACATCAAAGTTGATTAAACAACCTTTCACTTTGATCCGAGAGAAACGACTTTGTTTTGGAACCCGTAGTCATGTTGTCCATTTTGAGTGTCTACGCCTTTAAAAGATCATCTTCCCCTACAATAATCGTCTATATGTTACAGACTCTGGAATTAGAGTCCATGAGTCTTCGAAAAGTATTTCCTCTGATGAGATTCTTCAAATTCCCTTAAAATTTCACTAGGAAATTCCCGGGTATTTTGTTCGTTTTAGAATTTTTATTAAGTAAAAAAAGAGAGTTTATGTGAACTGTCGTTCCCTTAGTTCCAAGTCACTCTTATTTACTTAACAGACCCCAGTTATAAATTAATAAATAATAACTGATGTCAAAAGTTTGAAAAAGAAATAATAATTAATTTAGTACTTCTCTTAAGTAGGAAACTTCAAGTAATTTAGGGATCTGACAGATCGTATCCCAGAGGACATCATTCAAAAGTAGTTGTCAACTAAAATAAAGTACAGAATTAAGAGTAGCTATACTAGAGATATTGTAAAAGTACACGACTTGAAACCTATTTCCGGGTACCAGAGAGTATTTAACACATGTTAATTGAAACTCTTACTTGCAATTCAAATGAAAGTTACTTTGAATCAAAGTACTTTGATTTGGTACGGGACACCCCGGTGGGTTCTACCTACCCAGTACCACCTCTCCAGACTATCTTACATTAGGTGACCTCTTCCCTTACCGTTTGGTGAAGTCATAAGAACGGAACTCTTGGAGTACTTGTCATACTTTCCCGTTTTTCTGTCCTGTGACTTTCTACTTGAGGGGTCCATCGATCCACGGGTTATACGAAGACCTCTAGTCACCTCTTTATTGAGGTCTTTCTTACTTCCCTACCTCGGTTTCGTATTTGTGGTGGGTCTACACCTACACTGATCACTATCTTCGTTCCAGGTTACGACATTTCTCGTTATAACGTATCCTTGGACCTTACAGTCCAGGTACTTATTTCTTTAACCTTCACCAGTTTGAACTCTACCGTTCTCTCTTATAGCTGTAATCCTTAGTCACTTGATGCTAACTGACCTTGCCCACTTAAACTGAGTCTACTGGTAATATAGATGATGACACCCGTCCTTGGGGAATCCTCTTTACCTCATCGGTAGCATCAGTTGTTTCTCAGGTTTTACGTCATGAACCTACGTTATAGTTTTTGCTGTCCTACTAGAGACAAACAAAGGTTCCGTTTGGTAAGTTATAGTGTCATTAGGTTCAAATACGGGGTTGGTCATTACGACTTCTTCGACTTCAACTTGTCAAGATACTTCTGGATATTCTGGAAAATCTTGATTGTGGGCTTTTTCTACAGGAAAAGTAATATCCCCTGACCTTACGTTTTCATCCTTCAGTTCTTTATGGACCTCATTGTCCGTTTATACCGGGACCTCATGTCTTACTTCGTCCCGTTTCCAATTATCTCAAAACGGTTCTCTTGTGTAACCAGTATCGTTTGTGGGTAAAGGTTGTTGTGTTCTCTTCTGAGAGTGTACCTGTAGTGGTCTACCAGGTGTGGTTTTAGTCTAACTAATATAGGAAACGATGGTTTCTACCTCTTCGAGATATGTCAGTCGTTTTTGTTCGGACCCTCGACTGACACCGAGTCTAGTACTTGAGGAATAACGGTTTAAGTCTGAATTTAACTTCTTTCACCCCTTTTAGTAATCTGGTAAGTCCCTACTCGATTTAGTTTAGGGAATACTAATATGTCACCTTCACTCTTTATCTAAATTCCCTGATCTAGACTATCTGTCTCACGGACTACTTGATACCTGCCTCCAAACACTGTAACATGTCCTCTGTCACTAGTTCTGGTAGGGGTTCTTTTTCTTTACGTTTTTTCGTTTTACCGACAGACTCTTCTTCGACACTTTTTATCGACACTTTTCTTCTCTTCACTTTTCGTTTCCTCTCTTCTTTTCTATATGGACAAACTTACATCTCAAGGTTTCTTATCGTTCCTCTCTAGTCTTTCGGAAGGAGTCGTTAGTTACGTTTTTTTATCTCCTTTGTTATCTTACCCTTGCTAATCTCTAGAGAAGTTCTTTTAATCTCTATGGTTCCCTTGTAAAGTACATTTCTACCCGAGTTATTTCCTGTCTTTACCATCCCTGGATTGTTCGTCTTCTATAATTCTTCTCCACCGTTCATATGGGTCTTCTGATAATTTTTTTTTAGAAGTACTGGGTCTATTAGTACTACCACACTAGGGAATCGATCTCGGACGGTAGGACCTTACACTTCAGTTCACCCGAAATCCTTCATAGTGATGTTTGTTTCGATCACCTCCAATACCTTAAGGTCAACTCGATAAAGTTTAGGATTTTCTACTACGACACTTTCACGATGTAAGTTATACAATCGTTTAATCCTTTTGAGTAGTCACCGGTGTCCTGACCTTTTACAATCGAAAATAAAGTTAGGGTTTCTTTCCGTTACGGTTTCTTACGAGTTTGATGGTGTGTCAACATGAGTAAAGTGAGCGATCATTTCATTACGAGTTTTATGAGGTTTGTTCTGAAGTCGTTATACACTTGATACTTGAAGGTCTACAAGTTCGACCAAAATCTTTTCCGTCTCTTTGGTCTCTAGTTTAACGGTTGTAAGTGACCTAGTAACTTTTTCGTTCTCAAGGTCTTTTTGTAGATAAAGACGAAATAACTGATACTGTTTCGGAAACTGATACACCTAGTGTTATTTGACACCTTTTAAGACTTTCTCAACCCTTATGGTCTGGTGGACTGGACGGAGAACTCTTTGGACATACGTCCAGTCGTTCGTTGTCAATCTTAACCTGTACCTTGTTGACTGACCAAGGTTTATCCTTTTCCTCAACAGTTCCGACATATAACAATGAGACGAATAAATTGAAGATACGTCTCATGTAGTACTCTTTACAACCCGACCTACTTCATGTTCGACCTTAGTTCTAACGACCCTCTTTATAGTTGTTAGAGTCTATACGTCTACTGTGGTGGAACGTCTTTCACTTCTTCTTCATTTGTCGGAGAACTGTTTTCACTTTCTCCTCTCACTTTTTCAACCGAATTTCGAGTTGTAAGTCTTTTGCTTCTAGTACCGGAGGACAGGGTAGTGAAGTCCCGTTTATCCACCCCTTTGACCCATGTCACCGACTGAAATAAAAACCCCCCGAGATTTTAATGACGTCTACCACTAACGTCGGTACTTTAATTTTCTGTGAATGAGGAACCTTCCTGTCAATACTGGTTGGATCTGTCGTATAATTTTTCGTCTCTGTAATGAAACAGGAGTTTCCAGGTAGATCAGTTCCGATACCAAAAAGGTCACCAGTATATACCTACACTCACAACCTGATATTTCTTTTGACTCGTGGTTTCTTACCTACGAAAACTTGACACCACAACCTCTTCTGAGAACTCTCCAGGAACCTGACGTTTCCCCAGGTTGGTCAGGTAGGATTTCCTCTAGTCAGGACCCACAAGTACCTTAAGTCAAACCCTACTACTTATTCGATAACTTTACGTATCACTACTATCGACGTGTTGTTACACTTATATAGATTACGATAAATAATATGTAAACTTTTACCTTCTTTATCCTTAAACCTATAATATATATAAATGGTGTTATGTTTTCAGACACTCTTAACTCTTCTGTAAAAAGAACATTTCCTTCACCATAATTTAGTAAAAGTATTACACTATGTACTCCTTCTTTATTACAAGTTTCCTCTAAAATAATAATGTGGAATTACCAACTAATATGATACTAAGGAGAACTAACATTGAGTATAAAGTGACAATTTTTGGATATTAAGTATAAAGTGACAATTTCTAATAAATTTTATTAGAAATGACTCACGAAAGGTACATGAACCTTTTTTAGATGTGAGTTTTAAGAAAAAGATTGTATTAAATATATATATTCCATATATTCTGACAAAAGAATGGTCGTCAGTTTACCGATCTATTGGTAAAACGTCCTTTTAAACGACTCCCAACTTGAAGGAGTCAAAATGGGACAACATTTTAAAATAAAGTGTATGTCTGTTGAATTAGACACTCATGACTTTTCGTTTTGAAGGAGGTAATTAGTTTAATAGAAAATTTAATATTTTACATTGGTTAATAAAGTACTTTACATAACTGAATTTATCACAAATCCTGATACTTAATTTAAAGTGGATACTCGGGTTTAGGTAATTGAGTCGAATTTTCTTTAAACTGTCATCCATAAATTAACGACTATAGGATGACTTTAACCATAAATTATTTCTCTTTGTAAAAGATTTATGATTTCTCGAAACTCTATACTTTAGTTTATCAGATACAGAATTTTTATTTGGATCAGAATTTTCCTTCTTTTTAATTATCTCAGTACAAGTTTTCGGAATTTGTCCAGATATTCTGACTTTGTCTAGGGGAACCCAGACAGTAATACTATATCGTATTGTAAAACGTGTATCTGAGTTCCTAACTTTTTCTTTCAGACCGTGACCATTTTGTAGTATAATATGTATCTGATATTACACGTCTTATATGTAAAAATCATAAGTCATTACTAGTATCGTTAGAATAGAGTTGTCTGTGGTTCTTGTGAAGTTCTTCACCCGTTCCTATGGTTCAAAGTCCAGATGTTTGATCTTTCTTGATTTATGTTTAAAAAGTGGAATTTAGAGTTCGTTTCTTTCTCAAACCGGTCTCTCAACTCCGACACAATACACTTGTGTCGAGAAATTAAAGGTTTCCTCTACCTCGTACATCTTTAGACTGGGTTACTATGTAAAAAATGACTTATTAATACGTGTGTATTCTATGTGAAGATATACGTGATTAAATATGTGAGTCACAGAGATACGTAAGTAATATCTACTACGTTCACGATATACTCATTATTTCTTGTTAGAAGGTACTGTCTTTTTATGAGAAGAACCATTAAAAAGGACCATAGTTTTTACGGTGTCTACAAAAGGACATTAAGAGTTGTTTAATAAAAGTAGTTCGTTCTTACCATTTAATTTTACATATATAAAAAGTCAATCACTTCTAGTCTCTTTTTTTACTATTATTACATTCGATTAAATGACTCATGAATAATACACGATTAACATAGAAAAACAAAGTTTTGTGTTGTAGTATTCGTACCGTGAAATAACTGGGATAATGTAAATATCCCTTTGTCCTCAAGTTTCTATAGTGCTACGAACGAGTGTCAGTGTACCAGTTGTCTTAGTAAAAGTTTAAGGTCGAAAGATGTTGAGGTCTGAGAAACCTACCTAGTGATACGTTTTATAGAAGGTTATGACGGAGTGGTGACTAATTGTCGTTATCTGAATATCCTTGTTTATAATCCTCTTCCATTTTATCTTCTCTTTCTCTACTTTGATTAATGTTCACTCTCTTTACTAATATCTACTCACAGATCGTTCGTGTCAAAAATTTTATGATAAAATTGGAAGTGTCACACGGAAGAAGAAAACTTTGTCTTTACACAAGTTTTCAGTGTACGTTTCATGGGGAAGATTAACAACTTATATAAGAATTTAAAGGGAGGTATAGTAGTGCTCACAAAAATATAAAGGTATTAGACTCTTGACATAAAAGTCTAGTTTCTTAAAAAAACGTTAATATTATAAAAGAAAACACCAAACCATATTAAGTCTAAGAAGACGATAACATTGAAAGTATATAAAGACCTTACTAAGGGGTTGATGTAATGTGTGAGGGACTTCTGTTCCGTTTACAGAATACAAGTTCCATCTCAACTGGGAACTTGTTGTACCCAAACTCACCGTACTCAGGTAAATAGGAACTTAAATAAGTCATTACACACAATGTCATGGTGTGTTAAACGTCAACTAACTTAAGTACCCAGATCATGGTGTCTAAACCTCGTTTAGGAATATGCCTCCCGTCTGTTATTCAATATGAGTTGACACATCTCCCACTAGTGAGGATTAGAGGTACAATAAACTTCCAACTGAAAAAAAGGGTCACTTGGTTTATGAAATGTGTGTATTTATTCGTGGTGTATTTATAAACTCTAAGACTATTGTTTTATTAACTTGTCTACCTTTATTTTAATGTTTTCGGGTTCTTAAGAAAAGTTTATACTCACACGTGTGACTTCTATGTTCAAATGGTAACATATGGGAATTTCGTTGAACCTGCATTACTAAATTTTCTATAATTATGTTGATTAATTAAAACCCGAGGTTTTAGTTGTACCTACCACTGACGTCGGTACTTCAATTTTCTGCGAACGAGGAACCTTCTTATCGATACTGTTTGAATCGTTTAGTTTTTTTTTTTTTTTTTCTCTCTCTTTCTCTCTCTCTGTAGGTTATATTTTAATTTTCATTTATTTATTTATTTTTGTCTCTGTAGTGAAACGGTTGTTTCAGGTATATCAGTTTCGATACCGAAAAGGTCAGCAGTACATACCTACACTCTGAACCTGGTATTTCTTCCGACTCGCGACTTCTTAACTACGAAAACTTGACACCACGTCCTCTTCTGAAAACTCTCAGGGAACCTGACGTTCCTCTAGTCTGTTTGGTCAGGATTATCTTTAGTTGGGACTTATAAGTAGTCTTCCTGATCACGACTTCGATTTCGAGATCATGAAACTGGTGGACTACACTTCTCGACAGAATAACCTTTTCTGGGACTACGACCCTTTCTAACTCCCGTTCTCCTCTTTCCCAGCTGACTCCTACTCTACCAACCTACCGTAGTGACTAAGTTACCTGTACTCAAACTCGCTTGAGGTTTTCTATCCCTACCTGTCCCTTCAGACATGGACGGTCATGTCCTCTACACCCTAGTAAGGGACACAGATCTTCTAGGGAACCTCATCCTTTGCTGTCGGACGAAGACCTGACAACAGGCCTTTTAAAGTATCCGTTTCCTCGGGCCGTTCGATGTCAGATCACCCAGTGTTTCTCAGTCTGTGTGTGTGTACGTATGTTATGTTGATTCGTTTAAATCCTATTCCTCTCCTTTCTTATTTGAACAATTTATTGAACAAGAATTAGCAGAACTCATAAACTTCCTCCGTAACGGTTCGAACTCTCAAAGAATTACGTAATAAATTTAGTTTACTGAACCGGTTCCTCTTTGACGTTTAAGTCTATAATTGTGTAAAATATGAATACGGCAATTGAATAAGGATGTATGAATATTTTAAAAACACTGATATACCCCGGAAGACACTTATTCATTCATTAAAAATTCTCCCTAGAATAACATAAAGATTCCTATCCGTTTCATACGATGTCATTGTTAGTCCAGGTTTAGAGTTTGTAAATAAAGAGGATTTTATCGACAGACCCCTCCGGAATGTTTATCGACACTTTTCTTCTCTCCACTTTTTGTTTCCTCTTTTCCTTTCTATATTCGTAGACTTACGTCTCAAGGTTTCTTATCGTTCTTCTCTATTCTCTCGGAAGAAGTCGTTAGTTACGTTTCTTTATCTCCTTTTGTTGTCTTACCCTTTCTGATCTCTAGAGAAGTTCTTTTACTCTCTATGGTTCCCTTGTAAAGTATCTTTCTACCCGAACTATTACCTGTCTTTACCACACCTAGATTGTCTTCGTCTTCTATAATTCTTCTCCACCGTTCTTATGTGTCTTCTTGACATGTTTTTTCTAGAAATGTTGGGCCTATTAGTACTACCACACTAGTGAGTAGATCTCGGTCTGTAGGACCTTACACTTCAGTTCACCCGGAATCTTTCGTAGTGATACTTGTTTCGATCACCTCCACTACCTTAAGGTCAACTCGATAAAGTTTAGGACTTTCTACTACGACACTTTCACGACGTGAGTTATACGGTCGTTTAAACCTTTTGAGTCATTACCGGTTTCCTGACCTTTTCCAGTCAAAAGTAAGGTTAGAGTTTCTTTCCGTTACTGTTTCTTACGAGTTTGATGGTGTGTTAACGTGAGTAGAGTGTACGATCATTTCATTACGAGTTTTAAGAGGTTCGGTCCGAAGTCGTTATACGTTTGGCACTTGAAGGTCTACAAGTTCGACCAAAATCTTTTCCGTCTCCTTGGTCTCTAGTTTAACGGTTTTAGGTGACCTAGTACCTTTTTCGTTCTCTCAAAGTCTTTTTGTAGATAAAGACGAGACAACTGATACGGTTACGGAAACTGACACACCTAGTGTTATTTGACACCTTTTAAGACTCCTCTACCCTTATGGTCTGGTGGACTGGACGGAGAACTCTTTGGACATACGTCCAGTCCTTCGTTATCAATCTTGACCTTTACCTTGTTGTCTGACCGAGGTTTATCCTTTTCCTCATGTAGTTCCGACATATAACAGTGGGACGAATAAATTGAAGATACGTCTCTTGTAGTACTCTTTGCAACCTGACCTTTCTTGTGTTCGACCTTAGTTCCAACGACCCTCTTTATAGTTATTGGAGTCTATACGTCTACTGTGGTGGGAATACTGTCTTTTACTTCTCCTTGATTTGTCGGAGAACTACTTTCACTTTCTCCTCTCACTGTTTCAACCGAATTTCGAGTTGTAAGTCTTTTGCTTCTAGTACCGTAGGCCAGGGTAGTGAAGTACCGTTTATCTACCCCTTTGCCACCTTTGTCACGGTCTGAAATCAAAAACCCGAGGTTTTAGTGACGTCTACCACTGACGTCGGTACTTTAATTTTCTACGAATGAGAAACCTTCTTTTCAATACTGGTTGGATCTATCGTATAAGTCTTCGTCTCTGCAATGAAACGGTTGATTCCAGGCAGATCAGTTCCGATACCAAAAGGGTCACCAGTCCATACCTACACTCTCAACCTAACACTTCTTCCGACTCGTGGCTTCTTAACCACGAAAACTTGACCCCACAAGCTCTTCTGAGAACTCTCAGGGAACCTGACGTTCCTCTAGGTTGGTCAGGCAAGACTTCCTCTAGTTAGGACCCTAAAGAAACCTTCCTTACTACGACTTCGACTTTGAGGTCATGACACCGGTGGAGTACACTTCTCAACTGAGTAACCTTTTCTGAGACTATGACCCTCCCTGACCCCTTTCCTCCTCTTCCCCTGTTGTCTCCTACCCTACCGACCTACCGTAGTGACTGAGCTACCTACACTCAGACTCACTTGAGGTTCTCAACCACTACCTGTCCCTCCTGATCACTCGACGTTAAGTACCCCAGCGTTCCTCAACCTGTGTTGATTCGCTGACTTGACTTGACTCACGATGTCAAAGTCTCAATTTCCATAAACCGAGTGGTACCGATGGGTTCCTGGTTCTTACTATCTCCAATCGACAAGAGTTACTGAACTGTCAGTCCAAGGTTTCTCTTCTTTCGTTGTCGTAAATTTGTAAACAGGGGTACCCCTATAAAGTGGGAGAAGTGTCACATGACACGAGACGACGTGAGTCAGCGAGTCAACATAAGCTGAGAAACAGTGGGGTACCTGACATCTGGGGCTCCGAGGAGAGGGGTACCCTGAGAGGTCCGTTCTTGAACTCACCCAGTGGTAAAGGATGAGGTCCCTTGGAAGGGGTGGGTCCCTAGTTTGAGTGTAGAGAACACAGAAGACGTAACTGTCCACTTAAGAAACGATGATCACGGTGGACCAGTATTACATAGCCGGTCTTGATTAGAGTTTCAGGAAAAGTGAATGTTTATCAAATTATTCATGTTTGGATGTGTGACCTGTATAAACCGTTTGTTGGTCTAATATCAGTCTCGTGTGACTTAAGTTTCATACTCTGTAAAATAGTTGAAAAATATAAGTAAAGAAACTAGTTTCTGTATATATAAAATGTCTATTTCTTATGTATAGATTCATCAAATGAACAGGTACAGTAAATAGAATAACCGTATCTTCTACTTTTGATTTAGATCTAAATAGTCCTAAAAGTTTAAGGGTACGACGCATAATATTCTTTGGTGCAGGGTAAATGAAACACATACTTTTCTATTGTAAACTTACTTTCTGACCCTTAAAGACACCCAGTCTGTCGAGGTGAGTTTCTCGAATAAGTCACATCTTTGTAGTACAACATACTGAGGTTACATCTAGTGGACCATACAACTTCGATCAGAAACTCAAGAACGTTATCCTTAGGTCGTATAAAGGTAAATTGAATATTTTATACAGGGAAGGTCCCAAAACCGTGAACATTGTTGAAAAGATTGATTTGATTGAGGGTCTTTTATTTATCATCTGAAAAACTGTAAAATTTTAACTAACAAAAAGTGGGACCAACAATGACAAAGAAAATTGAACATCCCCATCCAACAAACGGTTATGACATGTCATGTTACTTGAGGAACTAGTGATTCACAATGACAACCCTGAAAGGTCACACCATACAAAAGAGTAGTGACTAACCAAGTACGAAGTAATAACAATGGGTCTAAGAGTTACAACAAAGATTTAAAGGTGTAACCTATACTGTAAGTTTTTATGTCAAGGAGACTTTGTTGACGGGTAGGACTTTGAGAGTTTATTAAATTTTCGTCATAGGAAATGTTAAATGACCTGTACGTATGTAAGGTATATATTAAAAAAGACTCGTTTCATAAAGTTTCAAACTCCGTAAATGTAAAAAAAAAGGAGATTCCACGATAGACTCACTATCCTTAAAATAAAAGACTGAGTTCGACAAAGCATCCAACTTGTTTATGTTCAGAGGTTTGTATTACGGTATTACATCTGTTTTATAACTGTATTTTTTCTTATTACTTAGATGTACAAGACAGAAGTAAATTGTTCGTGGGGGTACAAACTTTCGGACATTTTAACAAACCACAAAAGAGGGTAAAAGTAAACCCGAGTGTCCGTGACACTTCAGTCAGTCTCCGAGTCAGTTTATAGATAAGAGGTGTCAAAAAAGGGGTCCTATATCTAAAAGAGGGAGAGAAACTATTTGTCGGAAGTCTGTATCCGGGTCTCTCATTCTATTTACTCTCTTTTCACTTCAAGATCTGTTAGAATATGTTCATCGAGTTTTACGAATGTCTCAGACGGAAAAGAGATTCGGATTGGATCCAGTCATTAATGTCATTTGGTTAGGAAAGTATATATAAAAGTTCTTTCTTCACTTTATTCTAACGACCAAGAAAGTCACTTGTGTATAAAGTGGGGTCTCCCGAAGTTCAATGAGACATCGTACTGAGACACACACACACACACACACACACACACACACACGAGTCTGAAGTGTTTTGAATCACTTTCACTTATTTCCTTTCTCCTTACTAATAAGGGTTATACAACTTACTCCCTTGTCAGTTATCTGGTCTGTGGAGGGATAAGTATGACAAATGTAATTTGTTAAATTAGATGTGTTTAGACCGTACCTATGGTGAACGCTAAACGTATAAAGTAAATTTCTGTGTCGACGCATTAATTTCACTTATCAGGTCTCTATGTTCCTTTCGTTTACCGTCTCCCTGTCACACTTAGATATTAAGGTCAGTATATAAGAAAATTTTATGTGACAAAGTATTTTGTTAATACTAGTGGGTGATCCCGGTGTAAACGTATGTGTAGGTAAAGGAAGACGCTGTAGACAGATTTCTTTAAAGTCTTCGGGTTACACCGGAAGAAATTGAATATTTTTTATAAATGGAGTCCTTTTAAATCTGAAAGTCGATTTTTTTTTAACCTTCTATAAAAAGATGAAACTCGAGTGTATCCGGGATCACACATCCGCATTAATGTTTCCATCGAAGGTGACATGTAGATATTACAGTCTTTGGTAGATCTAAAGGGATTCACCGGTTATACTTCAGACCCTTGTAGGTCGTCCGTGGAATCGCCGGGTCCGTGGTACGTCCTTGAATACATCGACTTGACGATCAGACGGAGTGTCACTTTGTTTCTCCATATTGTGAATCAGTTCCAGAGGTTCAGAGAGACCGTCTAGGTCATTACATAAAATCATCTTTTCTTCATTAATCGGAGGTTAATTTTATTTATTTAAATCTCATTTTTTTTTTTTTTTTTCTTCTTCACTTCGTTTTCACAATCGGTGCGTCACTACAGACTGAAAAACACTGGGGTACCTGACATCGGTGGGTCCGAGGAGACAGGTACCTTAAGAGGTCCGTTCTTTTGACCTTACACATCGGTAAGGAAGAAGGTCCCCTAGAAGGACTGGTTCCCTACCTTGGGTCCAGACCAGAGTACGTAACGTCCATCTAAGAAATGACAGACTCGGTGGGCTTTTCTGGGGTATTTACTTTGATTGACTCCTGACTCCAACACACTCCCTTTACTTAATCCTAAAGTCATCGGAATGACCCCCGAAGTGTCTCCAACACCACTCTAAGAATTTCTATAAAGTCAGTAGACTCTTTCGTTAATTGATTATACTTCTGTTTGTTTATAAAATATCGTCACCTATCTCGTCTTTAGACCCCTCATTATCTCTTTTCTCATTGTCATTTTACATGAAATTTATCGTTTTATAATTCTTTTTTATTTCGGAAAAGAAAAGGTATGTTAATTTTATCAACGTACGTTTTTTGAGTGTTTATAACACTAATTACAAAGACACAATTAAAGAATTAATCCACGAACTTAATTTCCTTTATTTTTTGTTTCCGTCCTTCATCCAATATCCAGACTCTACAACACCTGTCAACCGAAATAAGAAGTCTTATGATACCTTACATACTTATAATACCTTATATTCTCTTTACTCACCGCCAGAGTCCTAGGACTCGGGGTCCTGTCATTTCTCAAGGAAGATTTTCCCCCCCTCCACCGTTAGATGTCTAACTTACGTTACGGGGGGACAGTACGATTGTCTCCATAAAAAGTGTCTCGATCTTGTTTATTAAAGTGTCAAACATACCTTTATGTTTTTTGGAGCTTATCAGTTTCGTTAGAACTCTTTCTTCTTACCTTGACCTCCTTAGTTGGACGGACTGAAGTCCGAGATGATGTTTCGGTGTCAGTAGTTCTCTCATACCATGACCGTGTTCCTGTCTTTATTTGTAGTTACCTTGTTTTATCTTTCGGGTCTCCATTTAGGTGTGTGGATACCTGTGGAATAGAAGCTGTTTCCTCCGTTCTTATATGTTACCTAGTTTCTGTTAAAGAAATTGTTCGCCACGACCCTTTTGATCAGTTGGTGAACAACTTCTTACTTTGATCTAGTGAAAGATTGTGGTATGTTTTTTTATTTGAGTTTGACCTAATTTCTAGATTTGCATTCTGGTCTTTGATATTTTGAGGATCTCCCCTTGTATCCGTTTTGTGAGAAACTGTATTTAGTGTCGTCCTAGGAGATACTGGGTGGAGGGTCTTATGACCTTTATTTTCGTTTTTATTTGTTCACCCTAGATTAATTTTAATTTTCGAAGACGTGTTGTTTCCTTTGATATTCGTTCCACTTTTCTGTCGGAAGCCTTACCCTCTTTTATTATCGTTTACTTCGTTGACTGTTCGTTGATTAGAGTTTTTATATTTTCGTTGAGGACGTCGAGTTAAGGTCCTTTTATTTGCTGGGTTAGTTTTTCACCCGGTTTCTTGATTTGTCTGTAAAGAGGTTTCTTCTGTATGTCTACCGATTGTTTGTGTGCTTTTCTACGAGTTGTAGTGAGTAATAGTCTCTTTAGGTTTAGTTTTGGTGTCATTCCATGGTAAACTGTGGTCAGTCTTACCGACACTAGGTTTTCAGATGTTCGTTATTTACGACCTCTCCCACACCTCTTTCCCCTTGGGAGAATGTGACAACCACCCTTACGTTTGATCATGTCGGTGATACCTCTTGTCACACCTCTAAGGAATTTTTTGACCTTTATCTTGACGGAATACTGGGTCGTTAGGGTGACGACCCGTATGTGTGGCTCCTTTGGTCTTAACTTTCTCTGTGTACATGGGGTTACAAGTAGCGTCGTGACAAATATTCTCGGTCCTGTGTCTTCGTTGGATCTACAGGTAGTCGTCTACTTACCTATTCTTTCGACACCATGTATATGTGTTGCCTCATAATGAGTCGGTAATTTTTCTTATGTAAATTTAGTTAAGATTACTCCACCTACTTTGACCTCGGCTAATGAGTCTGACTTCATTCGGTCTCCCTTTTTTTGGTTATGTCATATGATTGTGTATATATACCTTAAATCTTTCTACCATTGCTATTGGGACATACGCTCTGTCGTTTTCTCTGTGTCTACATATCTTGTCAGAAAACCTGAGACACGTTCTCCCTCTCCCACCCTACTAAACCCTCTTACCGTAACTTTGTACATACTATAGTATATTCTTTCCTTAGTGGTCAGATCCAAGCTACGTCCTATGTCCTACGAACCCCGACCGCGTGACCCTACTGGGTCTCTCTACCACACCCCTCCCTCCACCCTCCCCCCAAGTCCTAACCCTTGTGCACATGTGGGCACCACCTAAGTACAACTACATACCACTTTGCGTATGTCATAACATTTCATTTTATTTTATTTTATTTTATTTTCCGTCCCACCCACCCTTTGGAGAAGTACACTTTAGATGTCCGACCCGGAAGGTCCTTGGACACAGAGTTGTCTCGAGTTCGTCTTCTGATAACGACCGATACACGAATAAGATGTGGTCCTCCACGATTTTTCTCAAACCGACACTTAGGTCCACGGTTCCTACTAACCTTCAAACTAAAAAGGAAACGACCTCGGTCGTCCCGGCTTCTTCTCCAAGTGTAAACTAACTTAATGCACCTTATCATTTACCTTGTGTCATAAAATCGATGAAGAAGAAATTACGAAAGTCATACACAAATACACTTAAGACCATTTCTGGATCTCGTTATTTCGATTACGAATTAGGAAAGATCGTTTCTAATTAAGAAAATTATTAAGTTCAACCAAATAGTCTAAGCAACTCCCTTAAAAAGATTCGTTCATCTTCTTATTAAGTCTGGACGAATCACACAGAATAAAACCACTTGTGTACAATAAAGGGAGTAGAGACATAAAATTAAACCACTAATGAAAACTTTAATTTATTTAAATAACTACTATGAATTAGAAGGAAAAAAAAAAAAAATGGAGATCCCAATTCTGAAAAACCATCATAGAGTATAGGCGAAATTTATCCACTTGTATTTTGGACAACGGGTACGATCTGTAAAAAGATCTGTACGACGATGACGACGATTCAGTGAAGTCAGTACAGGCTGAGACACGCTGGGGTATCTGCCGTCGGGTGGTCCGAGGGGGTAGGGACCCTAAGAGGTCCGTTCTTGTGACCTCACCCAACGGTAAAGGAAGAGGTTACGTACTTTCACTTTTCACTTTCACTTCGGTCTGTGAAAGTTTTTACTTTCATGTATATTAATAATTATTAATAAATATATATAAATGTGAACCTTTTGTCTATGGTTAACCTTACCAAGTTCGTTAGATCCTGTATTTCAATGGAATCAAAATTCGTAATTAGGTTTGTTCATAATTCTTTGCACTGATATTTGTTAAGATACTGAAGTGATATTTCGATCAAAAGCTAGTATTTGAAAAAGAGTAAATATCCAAATACTTCTTTGTACTAAGGTTTTTACGTAGAATTGTACTTTCCGAATTTATGAGTCCCATTTTGACGGTACTCTCTTTTTATTTTCCTTTAAAAATAAGGACATTAATATCCGTAATTATGCCCTTTCACACGTCGTACACATATAATTACGTAAACGATTAAAGAGATTCTATTAAAGACTCTGTAATCTTTCTTATTTAATTTCTGTCGAAAGAATCTATTTCCCACGATTCCCTACGTTAATATAACGATGAGAACCGCCTACTTTTATAGACTTTTACCCTTTAAATTAGTTCTAGCAATCGCTCTCAATCATGACTCGTTATTCAGTGTCACACTTTTATGACAATACTCTCCGATATCTTGACATACTGAAACCCTTTAAATGAATTTTAGAGTCATGTAGTCAAAAGAACAGATACTTTACCTATACTATTATCATAAAGGTGATATTCCAACAACACTCCTAATTTAATATGTACAGATTGTACATTTTTCCCTACTACGTCTCATCTGTCATATTACAGATCGATAACTAAAATAAACGACAACAAATCAGAGAGTCAGTACAGGGTGAGAAAACACTGGGGAGACATATCGTGTGGTCCGAGGACACAGGTACCCTAAAGGGTCCGTTCTTATGACCTTACCCAACGGTAAAGGAAGAAGTCCCATATACGGGTTAGGTCCCTTACTTGGGTACAGAGGGCGTAACTGTCCACCCAAGAAATGGTGACTCGGTGGACCTTTCGGGCAACTGAAATTAACCCAAGGGATTTTATTATTTTGAGACTAGTATAAAATATTAACAAATAGTACTATACGTCATTGAAAGACAAGGTGGAGGAAACGAACAGAGTACATTGTCCTGTCATTGGAAACTGTTTGTGCAGAAATACGCATAATGACGACATTTCTTTTAGTAAAACACAACAAGGTGTGTAAGTTAGTAAGACTGTTGTCGATTCATCCCTTATTAAACGTATTCTTGTGTACATATGGATACCGATAAGTACAACATGTACCGTCTTTGGCTATGTTGTAACATTTCGTCCCTAGGAGATTAATTTTTATTTAATTGATTTTTTTTTAGTTTTATTTGGATACATTGTTAATTAAACACGTTGTCAATCAATGAATCATACAGGAGACATGGTCCCAGTCTTATATGTCCCTTATAAGATAAGTTTTGGTGACAGAAGAATATGAAAGATATCTAACGTCTTCCTTTTCAATCTGTTTATTTGTGGAAATTATCTACATCATACATTCGCGAGACCTCCGTTCTCTTTTATCTAATTTACCATGTTCTTCTCCGTCTCCACCCTCTTTTCTCGTACCACTGTTCCACTGTAAGTTCTTCTTTGAACTCAGTGTTCCCCTTTGGTTGACGACAATGTGACCCTTTCGTAAGATTCTCCTCTTCGTACATGTGTCGTGGAGTCCGGACTCCCACGACTGTTCTAAGATCCTTCTTGGCCCTACGACGTAGTCTGACTTGTTTACTGTCACCCCCTACGTCTACCTTCTGGTCCAGACTCTCGTCCGGTCCAGTACTCAATGGAATTCAGGTATCATTCTTGAACTCGAAAGTTGGACTCATTCTACTTCCTCGTCAACCTCTCAAAATTCGTTTCTGACACACTTTGACCTTGTGTCGCACGAATCTAAAAACGAAAATTATACCACTAGTTCTCTGTGCCCTTTACTTAAGACTCGAGGCACTTTGTGACCGGTGTCGGTGGTTACCCGTTAAAGTAGGAGGTCGAGAGGTCCGAGAGCTTAGACAAAAGACCACAGGATCTAGGACGGAAATTCCCTATCTACTTTCTACTTATTCTTTCACCCTCTTTTCTGTTCTTCTCTCTCTTTTCTCGTTCTTCTCTATGAAGGACATGTTTATCCAGAGTAATGTTGAACAGTCTGTCAATGTTGACAGACTTTCCTCGTTGACTTCGTCTCAAACACGACGAAGATTCCTCCTGTCGTCGGTGTGAGTGGTGTAAGACTTAAAGGATCGAAAAGGTACATCAACGAAGTACTGGGATCGTCTTAGTGTACTAAAAACAGAGTCAAAGGAGTAGGAATTTTATTCCATTTAGAAGTAGGGTCCGACCGACGCTTTACAATTCACAGACTGTATATTATAGTTCCCAGTCATCTAAAACGATAACAAAAAATGTTGTTGTACTCTAAACATTATTCCATCATAACCAACGTTCTACCATGAATACTTTTATAGAAAAAACATTCAATTTTACGTGGTAATTCCACATGTTATTCGGATTTATTCTCTGACGTGATTTACAAGATTAACTAAAAATTTAGGTAGATTAAAGTATAAACAATTTTACAATAACTATGTTCCTCTTTACAGTAGAAATTTTACTATCATTTTACTAATGGTTTTTACTTTATTCTTTTTCCATCATAAACCAATTCTGAATTTTGTATTCTAGGTTATCGATTCTGATAAAGACGGTAGTTTGATGGAATTTAATGGTTAGTGTTTAATACATACGGACACGGTTTTATGTTGACGAAGTCGTTCATCACGTAAACGTATATGTTATTAAAATTAGTTTTCGTGGATCAACTAACGTGTTAATAGACAAAACGTATGTGTTTTAAACTTAAGACATGTACACTTAGGAGCAAACATGTACGTGGGTTAATAAAACAACCACGTTGAATCCTTAGGGACAAATTATATAATCCCACAATCAATAGAAGGTAAATATCGTTCTACCTAAGTCAGAAATAACTGACATACTGTCTTGAGGAACTTCTTATACCCTTACCTAGGACCAAGGTGAGGACTGTCTCCCGTTACGATGATATGAACGTAAAACACGATTCTTTTTTTAAATTTTTTTATACAAAAAGGTGTGTGTGAAAACGAAAAACGGAACGATAAATCTTCAATAAAGTTTTAAATTTCTTCTGAAATCAAGTGTCCCCCTTCGGAACTCACCACTAGTATTACTCAAGTGAGTTAAAAGGTGTAACAATCAGAGATTTACTGTCCTCACCCGACAACTAGGTTGATGAGAATCCGTAATCTCTTTTAAATCTCGACCATTTTTCATGGCTTAAATATCAGGATATCTGTCTTCGAAAGATACCTCGCAGATTTGTTGTTCTTGTTTTATCGGACTTTCGTCACTCCGTTTTGAGAGATACAATAATACCTAAACGCCCTGTTAGTTCTAAGATCAGTCCGGGTTTCATTCCCGCTACACTATGTAGTGTCCGACCCTTTTGACTACTGGTGTTATTATTTCAAGATCTATTCGTCCTTCAGATAAAAGGTTGATTAAATAAGACTTCGGGTAATCCTGTGTTCGGACAAGTTTTAGGTTTTAATAAGTGTTTGAGTATAATTCTCCAACGAGACATAATGTCTACCCAGTAACAACTATCGTCCACAGAAGACGGTAAACTTAGAAAGTCTACGTCCAGAAAAGGTGTACGAAAACCCTAGTCGGAACTCTTAGGTTGATTCTAGGTTAAATCATGGGATTTGTCTGTAATTTGTAGTGGCGACAAAGAGGATGATAAATGGGTTTACGTCTATACACGAACATTGTTCGTCTAAGATATAATCTCGTTCTCATCTTTGGGTCACACCCTTATAAGTACTAAAACGGGTGATGTATGACTAAGTAGTACCATCAGTCTGATGTCTCTCTAGGAAAGTTCGCAAGACTTAAGAACTTGAAACTTGGGACAGTAGGTCAAGCTATCACTTACCACATATATATTATTTAAAGGAGAGTTTATGAATTTGCGTAAGTAATGACAACGAAATTTGAGTCTAGTTCAGATTGATATCACTGAGAAGTTATTATGATATACCAGACAAAGGAAGGTTGCAAGTGAAAGTAATAGAGGACCTTCCCTTGTACGACATCATTAATTTTGTGTCGCCAAGAATCTCAGTCGGTACAGACCATACCCTCTGACTTGGTACGGAGATAAACAAACGACCTAAATAAGGAAGGGTGTGACTGAAACTCAAACCCGAAATAAAGCTGGTTACTCCGTATTCGTTCGTACGACGTGTCACTCCGTAAACGGTACCCCGGACAAGAGACCGCGTGAAGGACCTTGACTTGACGTACTATACACTTTCAAATTCGATAAGATGGCACCTCTCGACACTTCTTACTGAGTAGTACATCCTTCTTCCCTGTGTACTTCTTGACTCTGGTTGTCCATTCGAAGATGAACTTACATCTGTGTTTTCACCGGGGTCGGTTGAAGTCCACCTCGTCTTATTGACGGGTCGTTTGGATGTCTTAGTACCGTTGATGGTTCACCAATAAAATTCGGTGACCCTAAATCCCATCAAACAATGTGTTTTTATCTATTAACTATATAGAACCTAGTTTAAGTCCAAGGTAATGAACAGATCGGTAAGTTTAAACCGATCAACAAATTCGAAAGATTAAGAATGTAAAAAGTCGAGATACAATGTCCATTATTAACGTCATGAAGTATCCTGACACTTTATCTTGTTTCATTATTTATATTTATTAAATCACGTTATGGATTCACGAATCACTTTCAGTGAGTCAGTGTAGGCTAAGAAACACTGGAGTACCTGATATGTCAGGCACCTTAAGAGGTCCGGTCTTATGACCTCACCCATCGGAAAGGGAAGAAGTCCCCTAAAAGGATTAAGTCCCTAACTTGGGTCCAGAGGGTGTACCGTCCGCCTAAGAAATGGTCAACTCAGTGTTCCCTTCGGGTTACTTGATATTAAAAATAGTAGTCAAAGTAGTGGAGTTGGTAGTAGCGATAATGTTGTTAGTAGTGGTGATTGTGGTTGCGGGTATACTTACTTGTGACGGTCTTTGTGAAAGGACTATAGATTACGAAAGTACTACGGGAAACACAGAGATCAGATATTACTTTTAGTTAGGAAAAATTGATTCTGTAAAAATTACGGAGTATATGTCCGTTTCGAAGAAAGAAATTCCAGTTACTATTACATTTCATTACTTTTATTGAGTAAATCCATCGGGAAGTGTAATAAAGTAATCAAATGATTTCTCTAAACCGTTTTAGTGATTTTCATTTAAATTATCAGGATAAACTTAAAAACAGAATAACAGTACGTATAACAGAAATTTTTTTTAAGACCGATAAGATTATTTTTCTTTTTTTCTCGGGCACAGAGGGTACTTTTTCCTTAAAAGTGTTTCCTTATCTAAAACAACACATGAAACATATATTCATGTATTTTATTTTATAATTGGACTCTTCTCCTTATAAATATGTATAACTTACTTCCGGTCCTTTCTTACATCACACACCAGATTTTGTTACCGAAGGTTCGAGATAAGGACTAATCCTTGTAGACCCTACTAATTATTTTAAGTCTAAGGACGTGTGAAGTCAGAAGAGAGAGTTAGGAGCAAATATTGTTAACATGGTTTCCTATTATAAACGTATCAGTCCACTCCTTTCATAATTTTAGTCTAATTAAAATTTTTTACGTTTAAGTCTATGGGATACTAAACTAATGTAAGAAACCTCATGTCCCTAAAAAGATAACTAGAAGTTTAGGTTAGTCCACCCCTCAACTTTTAAGATGGGTCCCGGGTGGTGCGTGTTAAAGTTACAGAGAAGAGAAGAAAGATGAAGAAGAAAGAAAGGGGAGTATGAATCTGTCTTCCATTCATGAGGATTCACTATGACTAAGAGGACTTTATACTCCTTTTTCAATACCCCAACCATCCGGAAACGACCATAAGGGACCACCGAGTCACCATTCCTTAGGAGGAACCTCCTAAGTTACGTCCTCTACACTCAAACTAGGGACCCATCCCTTTTAGGGTACCTCTTCCTTTACCGTTGGATAAGGTCATAAGAATGGACCCTTTAGGGTGTCTGTCTCTCCGGACCACCCGATGTCAGGAACCCCAATGTTTCCTCAACAACAATCAGTTTAGTCGATGATTTGTTGTTGTTTTTGTTATCCGGGAAGGATGAGTTTCACACCAAGTACCTCGTCATTGTTGATGTCACACAGTTTTACGTTTAAAGTTCGGGACTATTGTCCCGTCACCAAGGGGTAAGGTCAAAGGGTATCTTAGTGATCCTTCGGTCTCGCAATTGGAAACCTACGGTCCTCGGTGGGTTCTCTGAGACTCACCCGGGTCATCCATTGAAAAAAAAAACGGAATCTAAGAACCCACCCATATTGTACATCAAACCCACCTCTGTGTGAGTAGAGTTCCTTTCTCTCGTACTTTAAAGTCTGACTAAAATAATGAAGAGGAAGGTACCGGAAGAGATCCGAGAATCCCTTTAGGACGAAGACCTTTAAGGAAATCTAAAAAAAATGTCGTGACCTGTTCCTTGAGAACCGAATAATAAGTCCCAAAGAACTGGGTGGGACGGATCAGACTAAAGATGGGACGGAAAAACTATTAGAGGAACCTGAGACTTATTTGAATTGATCTACGCATTGAAAGTATCATAGTCATCCTGGGTCATGATACGAAAGTTATGTTTTCAGCTCACAAAAATTCGTGACGTTAGTACCATTACGAATGTAATACCCATCCTGAGGTTGGGGGTGTCGGTGAAAACGAAAAATATTAAAATGACAACGTCCTATTACTATACTAACAGAGACTTATATGAAGTTATAAAAATTTTTACGGAAAAAACCTATTTTAGAATATGGAGTACGTGAACTTTTGATAAGTTGAGTTTGTTTAACTGAAAGAAATTAGGAAGTGTCAAATGACACCTAATTGGTCAATCACTCTCCCTTTTATCTGGAACCCTCGTTCGTTCTAGGTCAGGAGAAACACACGTTGACTTGATTTTTGACCGTAAAAGGGGGACATTAGAATTTTAACTAGAAATTTGTCACTTCATTCTCGTAATTATTTAGGCTTAGTTCATGAACTTTTCATTACAAAACTGACTTTAAGAACTTATCCCTCATTTGTTTCTCTTAAGAAATATGTTATCATCAATCAAGAACTTGACCGTCCAAATCGTAATGGACCCTTGTCTCTTTACGTTTTAAGACTCGAAATCACTTCTAGATGACGTAATCTTGGATGTAAAATTGTTCTATCGGGTTCACCAAGGATCCGTGTAGTTTCAAACTCTCTGTGACTATATAGTATGTCATCCTGAGTGTTTAAAAAGTAGGTTATAAACAAGAAGGGATTTAGGGTGGGGTATGTAGGGTTCACTTTGAAGAGGTAGTTGAGATTTGATTATTTGAGAGTTTCTTCATTTTATCCATTACTGGACTACGTTTTAAAAGAATATTCAGACTGTTACGTCTCAGGTACTTTTATGGTCGAGGAAGCATAACGTTTTTGTGTGTTTGCATAACTCAAACAAGAAGGTTCTATCTTTATTTTCCTATGGTCAAAGAGTCTCTACTTAATCTAACTACGTTTGGTGTGGACGAGTAGAATCAAAAGTTACTTGTTAGTATCATTAGGTTCCATTAATACGTTCAATTCCATAATTAAGAAAAAAGTCATAAATGTAGAAAATTCTTATCATCGTTTTTGTTTTATTAATAGACACGTCATTACTAACTCACGAGGTAAAAGTTATCTTTGTGATATCATAAGGAAGATTTATAAATCTGTGATTGTCCCATGAATGATAAAAAGATTAAACTAACTCTCTAAAACTTACTCACACACTTATTCACTTCATAGATACTTTTTTTTTGGAGAGGTAACTGTATTACGTTAACTTTTGATTTAAGAAACAAAATGAACCTTTTCTTGTCTTCTTTGTTTTGTAGAAAATTTTTAGATATATAACGTCTCTTTTGGAGATTGAAAAGAAAGAACTCTCGCGTGGTGACATCGGATACAAAATAATAATGATAATAAAACGTGTTGTAAATCATGGTACAAAGGAAGACGGTGTATATCGTAATGGGTCCTCTTTAGGGGTTTTCCTCGGTGTCACGTAAACATTGTTTCTTTTTAAGACGAAAGGTTACGTTACTAAGTTGATTTTGTTTCAACCTAAATTAGTCGATCCTTTGACATTTTTACTCTTAGTCGGACGTATAGTACTGATTCAAGTAATTGTGGAGGTACTTAACGTCCCCCTTTTTTTCTCTTTGTAGACCAAGAATAGTTTAAAGATATATTAAAATCCAAAGAGAATTTTTAATACAGAAATTTTATGTAACATGACGGAAACTATCGTACTTATAATCGTACAAAAGAGTCCTAGTAGGACCCGTTTGTCTACCGTTTTCACGTTACCTTTTGTAAACCTTTTATCATCGGAAAGGGTCCGAGGACCATATTCACATGTCCTCCAAGAAACTCAAGGTTAAAACCGAGGTTAGTCTTCTTTTTTCCCTTCCCAATATAGGGACCTTTTTTGTTACGTCGGATGAGATCTTGTACTGAAAGTCAGGCAAATTCACGAATGTAAAAATATCCAAAATATACCTGTATTTAGTAAAACTTAGAATCTTACTTTTTGTAAGTGACATCTAAACCTTTCTCTTTTTGGTTGAATGGTGTCATCAAATCAATTAAGTGTCCGTGGTAGTAGACTTTGTTGTTTTTGTATAAAACTATAACGTTAGTATTTTTGCGGGGTTTTATAAGTTTAACAGAATTTTGTGTATAACACTTAAATAGATGTCTTAGTTTTAATTTATTCGTTACTTTTATGGAACAGACTAGATTTAGTAAATCATAAAGTCTACTTTCGTAACGTAGGGATGATAAGGTCTAGGTTTAATCTATTAACAAACGAAAGTTATAGAAAACGTATACGTATGATCGTATACATATAAAGTGGTACAAAAGAAGACCATAAGTGTAAATTTTCATCCGACTTTACGTCTCAGATAACTTATTATGTTGGTAGTAAGACCGTACTTATGTCAGTACTGTGTGTAGGATTATACGTCGAGGCTCTGACGGTATATTTAGGGAAACGACTCGAGTTTTTAGGAGAGATAACAGATATCTCTTTTTTTTTCGATTGCATAAACAGGGTCACAGATCGTACCAAGGTAGTCAACGAGGATAGGATGGATTTTTAAAAGGGGGTTTTGAGAAGTTACGTGGGAGTAAGAGAAAAAGTCCAAATAGATAGTGTCTCTGAACACGGTATAGAAGTGTGGGATAGAATTTGTGTTTACAAAAGAAATCGTTATAAAATTAAAAAAGGGAAAAGGAGACCAAGTTATAAGAAAGATGAGTAAGAAGCCAAGGTGAAGTTAATCGTAGAGGAGGTACTTCGAACAGAATTACGGGTCTCTTCCTTAATTAGATTCACAAGGGTGGTATAAAACATTAAATACCGGTAGAGGGTAGTAAATTTTCTGATCAACATAACATGGACAAAGACGATTATTTCAAAATTAAAACTTCCTTATCACTACGGTAAGACTTAATTTGTGAAATCAAAGTACTTTTTTGTTTAAATTCCTTAACTTCAACTTCCTTTAAAGGAGATAGCTATTTACTGTAAAATCCGTTCAACAATTTCAGAAAAACATGGTATACCCTTATACAAGAGAAAAAATTTTAAATTTTTGTAGAATAAACTTCCAAACTTAAAACATGTCTCTCCACTATTATTGTGACCTGGAGATAATCATGTCATATACAAACTTTAATCATAAAATTTCTTGTCACTGTGTAAACGGAACTTGTTAATTGTACCACTGGGGACGTCGTTCTTACTGTAATCATCGTCTAAGAGTCCCCCTTTTTTTTAGAGAAATACAAATACATCTTACTTTACTGTTGTAATGAAACGACCATTGAAAAATAAGGACCGGTTCAATTAATGTAGTCTAGTCTAACACATTAACGTCCCCGAAGGGAGCACCGAGTCTCACATTTCGCAGACGGACGTTGCACCCTCTGGGTCCAAGCTAGACGCCCAATCTACTAAGGAACCTCTTCCTTTACCGTTGGGTGAGGTCATAAGAACGGACCTTTTAAAGTATCTGCCCTCTCGGACCCTTCGTTATCAGGTACCTTGACGTTTCTCAGCGTGTACTGACTCGTTGAAGTGAAGATGCGTAAGTGTGACAGAACAAGAAATAAGAGGAAGACCTAAGTATGAGTGAAAGTCGAAATTTTACAACTTTTAAGGTACGTTGACGAGGATAGTCCAAAAAAAAAAAGGAAGGATCTACTAATATTGAACCGATGTGTAGACAGAATAATTGTCAAAAGAATAACGAAAGTATATAATTTATAGGTCTTTTTTTATAACTCAACTTATTAATTTAAAATTTAATAGTTACATTTATAAAATTACACCTATAAATTTTATTGTCGACGACGACGATTCAGCGAAGTCAACACAGGCTGAGACACGTTGGGGTATCTGCCGTCGGGTGGTCCGAGGGGTTAGGGACCCTAAGAGGTCCGTTCTTATGACCTCACCCAACGGTAAAGGAAGAGGTTACGCACTTTCACTTCAGCGAGTCATCACAGACTGAGAAGCGCTGGGATACCTGACGTCGGATGGTCCGAGGAGCCGGGTACCCTAAAAGGTCCGTTCTCATGACCTCATCCAACGGTAAAGGAAGAGGTTACGTACGTACGTACGATTCGACGAAGTCAGTACAGGCTGAGACACGTTGGGATACCTGTCGTCGGTAGTCCGAGGGGACAGGTGCCCTAAGAGATTCGTTCTTATTACCTCATCCAACGGTAAAGGAAGAGGGTTTTATTCTTGTTACAAAGAATTAAACCACTCTCTTTCTTGATATAATCTAATAAACATGGATTTAGATCTGACTCTATAAAGTAGAAGTCTTAATACACAATAAAGTTGGGAGATGTCAAGAAGAGTGTCCTTCTTGTTACCATATTGTGTATTAATTCTTTATGTATACATATATATATACACACATATACACATATATATATATATAAATTTACACACTAAGTCGTTTCGAGGATTTCATCTTATTATGAGTCATTAACTTGTACATGACTATCAGACTCAGATGGTGGTCCAGTTATCATCTGTGCCAGAGGATATTCTCAGTTTCAATGGTTTCACAAAATTGTACTCATTTAGTCTATAGTAATACCTTCGTTGAAATCTTTATAATTATTACAATTATAATAGTTATTTTTAAAGTAAATTAACTCAAATCTATATTAATAATTATAGACAGTTGGATACTGAAACTAAAAGAATTTTTTAATTCTCACACCTGAAATGTGTGACTAACCAATCCCGATAGTAGTCATCGATTTCTTTGTCTCTTTACAGTCACCACCCAAGGGACCACCGAGTCGTTACTCTTTAGGTAGATGGTTACGTCCTCTGTGCTCAAGTTAGGGTCTATTCGGGTACATGATGTTGATGACTTGGATACGAGATCTCGGGTTTTGGGTGTTGTTGACTCGGGAGCGTTACGTTGATGACTTCGAGTACACGGGATCTCGGGTACGAAGTGTTGTTCTCTTCGGTGGGTTACTCGTCGCACGTGTTGATTTCTCATGTGGGGTCAGAGACGTTGATCTTTTTTCAGGTACGTCGTTGTTTCTAAGTCAAGTCGGTTTTTATTTATGTATATATATATATAAAATTTATGTACAGAAACCATTCGTCGGACCTTAAATAACAACGTAACAAGAAGACACGGTCTACATTACGTTTGTATCGTCCTGATCCCTGATATCCCTGTTTGTCGAGGGACTCTTGTTACTGGACTACCATCAGAGGATGAAGTGAGTTTTCCGTTGGTTTTAAATCGTTTCTCTTAGGGTAATTTTATTTACAAATAATCCCTTACGAATTAACTATAGACAGGGTCCCTATAAATTTGTTTATAAAAGAAAGTGTACTGACCTTAACGGTTTCTTGTCCTGTTAAGTTTTGGAGATTAAGATCATCGTTTAATATAAAAGTTACTGGATATAAAAGATTGTACAAGTCCATTAATTAAGTGATGGAAATAACTAGGTATAAAAGATATAAAGAAAAAAAAAGGTTTATCTAAAAGGTAAAGGAAGAGAGAAAGAAGACGTAAAACTAATCCAGGACTATTACCGTAGGTGTTTTATATCCTTAGGAAGGTCTATTTTATCTATTGAATGATTCACATATTGGTTGACTACTTCTTCTGTTTTCTAAGATAGTTTTTGAAATCTTGAAAACAAAACTGAGATCTCAGCGACCGTATTCATACTTTTACCTTAGTAAGGTTTATTTCACCAAATACCTATCTTGTACGTGGATACACGAAAAAATACCGAATTTTCTTCAAAAGACTTCTCAAAAGTATACGTTTAAATAAGTTTATCGTAAATGTTAATCGTAGATGGAGAGATATAAACTGGTAAATTAAGAGTATTTCCCATAGATAAAAGATACCTTCTTGCGGTCACAAACTCATGTCCTTGTCTTATGATTTGATCTATAGTAAGGTTATGACACTAGTATACTAAACAATTTTTTACTTCACTCCTTATTTAATTTATACATAATAACGGAAGAGATATATAGGTATGATTTGTCTTCCATCCTTATTCGGTCGGTAAAGATATAAATGAACATCCTGGTTAATATCTTTATTAATACTTTTGTTTACGTTTATCCATGGGTAAGACCCGTATCTTTTAATAAAATCGTCAATTTAAGAACTCAAGGTTATTATAGTGACTTTGTGTACGTACGAATATATGATGTGTGTATAGAAATAGAAATAGAATATATGTGTATGTGTGTGTGTGTACGTATATGTCTACGTCTATATGTGTATCGACCAGTCTCATTAAGAGGAAAGATCAAAGTAATCGAAAAGAGAATCGTAAAGGAAAAGAAGGATGGTTTTGAGGTCAAATGTAAAGACTATAGTCATTACTCGTTCACTTCCTGCACTTCGTTCACAGAAGTCACTGTCTTCTACTACCATTGGCCCCTTCCTTGGTTCTCACTGGACCTTGACCACACTGACTCGGAGTGATGTATGTAGGGTCCTTCTCGGGACCCGGTTTCGGTTCTTGTCTAAAACAAATTTTTTTTCCTATTTATAATCCAAAATAATCTTGAAAAAACAAGACTTTATGTTTGTTTAAAATAAAGTTGATATTTATTGTCCATGGAGATAAAATTAGTATAATCCGACCCCAAAAGGAATCAAAACAACGCATATTTACAGTTGATCCTTCAACTTACACCTGGAGGTACCAAGTCACCCTTCCAATCCCGATCTTTGTGTGTAACCCTTACCTTAGTATCTCTACCATAGATTCTATACCTTTAACCTGTCGTACAGTCATTGTTTCTCATCTTCCAAATCCGATTCGGATTCCTTCGGATTGTACTTCTGACTCTTGACTTCTGTTTAGTGTCAGTTTAAGACATTTGAGGTCCTCATTTGAGGTCCTCACCCACTACCTGTCGCTCCGGACCGCACGACGTCAAGAGTCCCAGCGTTTTTCAGCCTGTGCTGACTCGTTGACTTGACTTGACTTGAGACATTGGAAATCGATCTCTCCTTCTAAATTGACCCAGAAATAGTTCAGAGACGAATTACGGTGTAAGACACGATCCATGGGATTACTTGTTTTAACTGAGGGCAAACTAGACGGAATACGAAATCTCGTCACTAGGGGTTGTTAAATACCTTGCTCCCTGACCAAAACACCTTCTGTCAAAAAGGTGCCTAGCCCCACCCCACCAAAATCCTACTAAACTCGCGTAATGTAAATAACACATGAAATAAAAATAATAATAATGCAACATTATATATTAATTTATTAATTTGTTAACAGTGAACGGTGAGTGATTATCCCAAAACTATGCTCAGACGTTCGTCAACTAAATAGTACCAGAGACACGTCAGTTTGGAGAGACGATTACTATTTGACATAAACGTAGACGAGCGGTCACGATCGTAGTAGTGGAGTCCGAGTGGAGTCTAGTAATCCGTAATCTAAGAGTATTCCTCGTACGTTGGATCTAGGGAACGTGCACGTCAAGTGTCATCCCAAGTCCGCGAATACTCTTAGATTACGACGGTGACTGGACTGGCCTCCTTCTCGAGTCCGCCATTACACTACCCCTCGTCGACATTTACTTCTTCGAAGTGAGCGACTAGTGATGAGTGGAGGACGAATTCGGGTCAAGAATTGTCGTGTGAGTAGTCATGGTCCCCAATCCCTGGGGACCAAATGTCAGGTATTTTGATACAAAGAGGTCATAAAGACATAAGTGTTTTTGTAGGGTCACCGTAAGATTCTAAAAAGTTGAAGTTGGTCGTGAAATAATAAGGTCACAGGTCGTAAAGAATGTCGGTGGTGAGGGAAAGTAAAGAAGAGTTAAGGAAAGTTTTAGACTTTGGGTGTCTAATGTCGAATTTTTTTTTTTACCGAGATACTATAACAAAAGGGAACTTGATATGTAAAGTCCTTTTTCTCTATGATGTTGTCTAAACGTTACATAAACGTTGAATCATAATAAGATGAGTGAAATAACCTAAAATAAAAAAGGGATTTAATATTGACACGTTGTACCCTTGACGTTTCTAAAGAAATTCTCCTTACTAATTCCACAATCTAAGAGTCTAAAAAACACAATGAATAGTGATCTCTTCAATGTCCGTTTCGTTGTTACACGTAGATTGTGTGGTCATCTTCTTCATTTCTTTTAGAATCTTAAAGAAATTAGAAATTCTTTGATACATCTGTCTGTTCCGAACTTTGTTTAAAATGTCCGTCACAGAACGAGGTCCCGTACAAAAGATCGTAATCGGACCCATTTATACGAAGTCAAAATTAATTATTTTAATATTTACATCCTAGATACAAAATCGTTTCAATGTCAAACCCAAATACGTTACAATTTGATTTCGTTTTATTTCGGTATTTAATGGTATGGGAGACTTTATGAAGTTATACCAACCAAGTTTTAACTTAAAAATAGGGTAATGAGATCCCTCTATTTTCCGTATTTTTCCGTAAAAGTGAGTAAAAGTAGTAACAGAACTAGATTCAAAAAAAGAAGATTATGACTTTATCAAGAATTACATCGAAAACTTTTAACATAACAACAAACAAGAAACCGAAAAGAGAAAGAACTCTATTAAGAATTAAACGATTATATAACGATCGTGATGTCGAAACGTATAAAAAACGAACAAATTAGATAAACAAGATTTTTTATAGGTCGTTTAAAAGGTAGATTAAAAGGATAAGAAAAGTTTTAAGTAAGTTTTTACGTAAGAATCCAATTGAAACCAAACTTTATACTTCACGATTACATTTTAAATGGAAACGTAATATAAATCTCCTCATCTTATATAACTCTTCTAACTTATTGATTTCGTCCTAAAATTCCTCTTACAAGTGTGTGAATTCTTCTACCTATAAAAATTTTGTATAATAAGAGACTTTTAACGGTGACGTTTCTTTCCTTTTTAGTAACAAGTGTGATAAAGGAACCAAACCCCAACCCTTTCGTCTTTGGTCTGTAAAAATAGCAGAGATTGAGACTTCATCTACAGAATCTTGTAGTTCGAGTTTATTTGTGACCTGTGAAACCATGGTAAGTTACTTTATTTATTTGACTTACTTGTCATCCTTCTCCACCTTCCTCTTTCAAAACGCCAACTTTTTACTCGGAAATTCATAATAATTCTTTTAACACTAAGATATATTGTTCCTTTAGGTATTACATATTACAAAAAGTTCAAGTGTATAAGGACCACAGGACTTAGGGACCGAAACAAGTTCCCAGAGAAAGAAGTCAGAGAGGAATAATCTCGACATCCTAGACCACGAACCATCCTCAAACTCTTTCACAATGATTGTACATTCATAAAGTTGACGTTAGAGACAGATAAGAAATATATATATAAAGGGGAGAACTCAGGGGGTCAATTGTACTTTAAAGGAGATGTCGTTTAAGACAGGATAAATGGAGAAGAGAGGGATCAAAGATGAGTTCCCGTTCATAGGGTCATATATCATGTTACAAGGGGTATTTTAAAAGAAGCAAAAGAACCGTATAGGAGAAAAGATGACACTTATTTGAGTTGAACAGGTATTTCAAGATGAGAAAGTGATTTTAGTTCTGAAGATAAGTATTATGAACGAGTAAAAAAGGTTGTCTCGGGTGGAGGGAACGGGGTTGTTAAGTTTTACAATCCTCTTCCCCTTCTTAAACCATATACGAAGGGACCACCGAGTCTGTCATTTCGCAGACTGACGTTACGTCCTCTGGGCTCAAGTTAAGGACCTAGCCCTTCTAGGGGACCTCTTCCTTTACCGTTAGGTGAGGTCGTGAGAACGGACCTTTTAGGGTACCTACCTCCTCGGACTATCCGATGTCAGGTACCCCAGCGTTTCTCAGTCTGTGTTGACTCGCTGAAGTGAAAGTGAAAGGGTCTTCATTCCCCTAATTTCGTTCAGACCCTCTAGTACTTCACCTATGATCTTGACGTTCTCTTACAAAGTCATAGTTTCTCTGAAACGGTTTCAACTTATGAATTCTCTCCTCACATGTCCCTCCCCTTACTAATTACACATTCGAAGATCACCTCTATTCTCCCCTGTCCCAACTCCTTGGAATAGTTTATAGACTATACTTGTGAAAGGAGATGTAAAGTTTTATAAAGGTAATAGTAAGTGAATAAGAGAAAGAATGTAGACAACGTCTCCTTCGGACTCCAGTTAAACTATTAATAGTTTGTATTCCAATATTTCAAAGTTAATTACACTGAACTAAAACTTTAATCAATTACTAACTTTTAGAAAGAGAATAATTTGACAAACGACGATGACGACGATTCAGCGAAGTCAGTACAGACTGAGATACACTGGGGTATCTACCGTCGGGTGGTCCGATGGGGCAGGGACTCTAAGAGGTCCGTTCTTGTGACCTCACCCAACGGTAAAGGAAGAGGTTACGTACTTTCACTTTTCACTTTCACTTCAGCGAGTCAGCACAGCCTGAGAATCGCTGGGGTACCTGACGTCGGGTGGTCCGAAGAGGCAGGTACCCTAAAAGGTCCGTTCTCATGACCTCACCCCACGGTAATTGACGGAAGGTTTTGTTACATTAAAAGACGAAGAAAAAATAACATTACACTTTATTTTTGAACTCAAGATCTCGATTTTTCTCTAATCTAAGTTTAGTTCTGAAACGGTGATCGATACACAAGAGTTCTTTTCATCGTTCAATGAATTAGAGAGACCTGGAGTCAAGAGAGTAGACATTTACCCTTATTATTACCATAAATAAGGTATTTTATAATAAACGCACGTCTAAACTCTCCAAACCGTGTCGCAGTCGAACACTTGTAGCATTACTTGAATATGTTTCGGTAAGGAGTTTGTGAGGGGGACAAAAAAGAGAAAGAAGGTCAATAATACAGGTTATAAAGAGATTTTTGAGAATGTAAGGGATAAAAAATGAAGAAATAAGAAGGGTTGAGTCTTTTGTTCTTAACAGGTTCTAGAACATAAACAGAATAATAATAAGACTGTCGGAAAAGAAACCGTTAAAATAGGTAATGGTACCGAAGTCGGAAGTACCCCCGAAGGGTAGGTCTGTAGGGTAACGGTGGTTACTCAATATTGTAAGTTCAGTTATAAACCTGGGATATACGGCGGGAAGACCAAAAGGGTTGAAAATAGTGAGGACGAAGACCGGTTAAATTGACGTCTCAATTAGAATCGAAGAGAAAGAGAAGAAGTGGTGTATGTGTGCATAAAAGTATAAGAACAAATTAAAATGAGAGAGAAAGTAAGAGTGGTGGTGGTAAAGTCAAGTACGGTAAGAAACAACGACAAATCCGAGATCCAGTACAAGATGAGAAACACTGGGGTCCCTGACATCGGACGGTCGAGGAGACAGGCACCCTAAAGGGTGCGTTCTTATGATTTCAGCCCAACGGTAAAGGAAGAGGTCACCTAGAAGTACTGGGTCCCTAGTTTGGACGCAGAGGACGTAACCGTCCGTCTAAGAAATCGCGACTCGGAGGTTCCTTTGGGGTACAGAAATAATGGACTAAAGTTTGTGATGTCTAACTGAACAAATAAAGACCTTAAATTTATGTACTTAGTATCTCCTACAGACTAAAACACAGACCGAAAAAGATGAGTTATAATACAAACTCTTAGTTGGTATTACTATATATACCGTCGTCAAATAAAAGTAATAGTCCTTCCTCGGGTTATATACTTATATGTTACTGAATAAGCAAGTTGATAACTACTATAAATCCAACAAAGGTGAAATTCTAATATTTATTACCAAGATATTTGTGTGATTTTGTACAAACACCACTTTATGTGTGTTAAGATAACCTATCTATGTGTGTCTTCCGTATTTGTAGTTACGTGTCATTTCTGTAAGAATAAAACAACTTTATTCTCACCGATGAAGATTTACCATCACCTTATGCTTCTTAAAACACAGAATAAGATTCGAAATAAGAAAAGTGTCATTTCTTTAACCTTTAACCATTTGTTTAAATAAATCTTATACTCAAGACCGTAATCTTTCGGACTAAGTCCCTGAAGGGACCACCAAGTTACCAATCCTTAAACGGACGGTGATGTCCCGTGTACCAAAACTAGGGTACCAGGTCTTAATCCTAGGACACATGACAGGCCGTTGATTCGGGAGTACACCGTCAATCACTTGGTCATGTCCTTTACTTCTGGGTCACGTCGGTTTTATTTGGATTTTATTTATTTATTTGATCTTTCAGACTTCACATATAAGTCCCTTTTTTTAAGAAAGGTAAGTTATTGATTTCGTAATCGTTTTCTTTTTTTGTTTTGTGGATTAAGTTTGTGGTCACGATGATAGATAGAGAAGAATAAATGTATAATTATCGTTAAGGGAACCTCTTCCGTTACCGTGGGGTGAGGTCATGAGAACGGACCTTTTAGGGTACCTGCCTCCTTAGACCATCCGACGTCAGGTACCCCAGTGGCTCTCAGCCTGTGCCGACTCGCTGAAGTGAAAGTGAAAAGTGAAAGTACGTAACCTCTTCCTTTATCGTCGGGTGAGGTCACAAGAACGGACCTCTTAGGGTTCCTGTCCCCCCGGACCACCCGACGGTAGATACCCCAACGTGTCTCACCCTGTGCTGACTTCACTGAATCGTCGTCGTCAAGGGACCATCAAGTCAGTCATTTCTTTGACGAACGTCACGTCCTCTGGGTCCAAACTAGGGACCCAACCATTCTAGACGACCTCTTCCTTTACCGTTTGGTGAAGTCATAAGAACGGACCTTTTAGGGTACCTGTCTCCTGGACCGGTCGACGTCAGATACCCCTATGTTCTCAGTCTGTGTTGAATCGTTGAAGTGGTGGTAGTGGTGATGATAAAATTCAATGAATTGGAATATCTTCAAGTCTAAGAAGTAAACGGGTAGACATTTCAACCCTTTAGACTTGTAACAACGTTCCTTATTTTACGGATAGGGTATATTTGAGGTCAAGTCAAGGACCTTTTTGATTGGTTTGTTATTCATAAGTAACCCTAATATAGTAATATAAATATTATTCTCCTGTGACAAAACAGTGAGTACTAAAAACCGAACACTTTAAACCCAATCTATGAATCTTCTTAAACAACAACACCTCCTGAGTCTTCTTATACGTAATAATAACTTGGTTCATATCCCCTCCTTTGATAGACATTAGATGGGTCTTCACTCCGACATCTAGAGTCGTGGTTTTGTCATTCTCATTGTGACCGTTATCTTAACTCCCTTAAATGACACAGTCACGTGACTGACTTTGTAATGACTACGAAGAGTACAAAGAAACATACATATATTTATAATACTGTAGTTTCCTTTACTAATATACACGTTTAACCCATAGAGAATTTTAAAAATAGTCGACCTTGATATGAGTCGACTTGGTCGTTTTAGATTTTGTTTATTTTGTGGTAAATGTTCTTTCGTCAATTCTTTTAGATACATACTGTTCGTTTAAAAAAGTTGGGTATAACGAGTAGATACTAAGATTCTATATACACAGTACAAATGTTTAGACAAGGATAACTCTATGTATGAACTTAACGAATAGACAAGTCTTAGGAGCTTTTAATATTATTTTACCTTAAAATGTAGTGACAGTTAACCTCTAAATCAGGTTAATTTTTATTATTAAAAGTAGTCGAAGACGAATAAAAAGACATTATGACACTATTTAATAATTTGTGTGTGTGTGTGTGTGTTTAGGGGGGTTTTGATCTTCTCCCGAAGAATCTGCATACTCCAATGTATGGTTATTTGAGTAGGAATTTAACTTTTATGGTATTTAATTTTTCTGTATATGATGTGGATCGGAAGATTTGTAGTTTCGATTCGTATCAGAGGGAATTTGTATGAGTCTTTATAGTCGGATGTCCACCTGTTTTAGTAGATTGTATGTCGGACAAAATATCATTTCACGACTCATGGAGTCCATTGAATGACTTACGATATGACTTTCTTTTTGTCCTACCACATACCCATGTCTTACCATCAATTCACATAACCAACAAAGGAGAGTACTGATACACCAACTGACCCTCGAGCCCGACCAACGGGACTGGTCTTAGTACTCTCTTAAGGTATGGTGTATAACGATTGGGTTGTCTTCTATTTTTAACTTTGACAAAGACGACTAATGTATAGTGGAAGTGTGGTGACATTTCACCTTTTTAGTATTCAGTTTGTAGTATTCAACCCTTGGTAGATATAATCTAAAAAATTTTACTTTCTTTTTTACCATGTCTTGGACTCGCGTTACGTCCTCTGTGCTCAAACTAGGGACCCAGTCCTTTTAAGAGGACCTCTTCCCGTACCGTTGAGTGAAATCATAAAAGCGGACCCTATAGGGTACCTGTCTCTTCTGACAGGACGATGTGAAGTACCCCAACGTTTCTCGGTCTATACTAACTTACTGATTGTTTTAGTCGTGGTAACGAATGACTATAAACTGAAACCCAATCAAGAGAGTACACATCTTTCTTACTAACACTGCTAATTTCTTTTTTTGTTGTATTTTATAAGAGTGTTCGAACTGTGTTTTATCCAGCATACCTTATAATACAAAGGATAAGGAATAATGAGATAAAACTTTCATAAAGGAAGATTCATTTTCTTTAAAGGGTTAAAAACCATAAAAATAGAAGAAGTAATGTCTGAAAAAAAAAAAAAAAAAATTACGACAAAAAGAAGTCAGTGATTCATCACAGACTAAGAAACACCGGGGTACCTGATGTCGTACGGTCCAAGGAGACAGGAGGTGATAGAGGGTCTCACACCAATTAAAGTACAAGTAACTCAATCACCACGATAGATTGGTAGAGTAGGAGACGACAGGGGAAAAGGAAAACGGAAGACAGAAAGGGTCGGAGTCCCAGAAAAAGGTTACTCAGTCGAGAAGAGGAGTTCACCGGTTCACAACCTCGAAGTCGATGTTGTTGTCTGAAAGATAAGTTATAAATTCCAACTAGAGGAATTCCTAACTGACCCAAAAAACCTATGATGAGTAATATACCGACGTGCCACCGTCCTCCCGGATCTCCTCGATAAGGTGTAAATTCCAGTCTTCCCCGCCATCACTCCTCTATGGGGAACAGGTTCCATTCCTCGTCGCAGACGTGAAACGACCTCGTCGGTACTACTCTATGGGGTACTGGTTCCATTCTTTTTGGGTTCATTCTACCATCCACAACGTTCTCCCGTAGTCTCCCGTCTGTGTGACTTTGGTATTAGTGTCTTTTGATCAGTTAGATTAGTGTGATCCTGATGTGGTAACAGATTGAGTTACTTTGATTCGGTGCAGGGACCCCGGTGGGTTCTGCCCGTCCAGTACCAACTCTCCAGACTGTATTACACCCGGTGACCTCTTCCCTTACTGTTTGGTGAAATCAAAAGAACGGAACTCTTGGGGTACTTCTCATACTTTTCCGTTTTACTATCCTATGGCTTTCTCCTTGAGGGGTCCAGTCATCCACGAGTTATACGATGACCTCTAGTCACCTCTTTATTGAGGTCTTTCTTACTTCCCTACCTCGGTTTCTTCCAGGTTACGATATTTCTCGTTATAACGTATCCTTGGACCTTACACTCCAGGTACTTAGTTTCGTTTAACCTTCACCAGTTTGTTCTACCGTTCTCACTTGCAGCTGTAAGATCCTTAATCGCTTGATTTTACCTGACCTTACCCACTTAAATTGAGTCTACTGGTGATATAGATGATGACGTTCGTCCTTTGGGAGTCTTCTTTACCTCGTCGGTAGTACCATTTTTTTTTTCTCAGACTTTACGTCATGAATCTACGTCAGAGTTTTTGTTGTCTTACTAGAGACAAGTAAAGGTTCCGTTTGGTAAGTTATAGTGTCATTAGGTTCAGATACGGGGTTGGTCATTGCGACTTCTTCTACTTCAACTTGTCAAGATTCTTCTGGATGTTCTGGAAAATCTTGATTGTGGGTTTTTTCCACAGGAAAAGTAATATGCCCTGACCTTACGTTTTCATCCTTCGTTCTTTGTGGACCTCATTACCCGTTTAAACCGGAACCTTATGCCTTACTTCGTCCCGTTTCCGATTATCTCAAAACGGTTCTTTTACGTGACCAGTATCGTTTGTCGAAGAAGGTTGTTGTGTTCTCTTCTGAGATGTGTACTTGTAGTGGTCTACCAGTTGTGACTTTAGTCTAACTAACATAAAAAACGTCGGTTTCTACCTCTTCGAGATATATCAGTTGTTTTTGTTCTGGTCCTCGACTGACATCGAGTCTAGTACTTGAGGAATAATGGTTTAAGTCTGAATTTAACTTCTTTCATCTCTTTTGGTAATCTGGTAAGTCTAGACTGGATTTAGTTTAGGGAATACTAATGTGTCATCTTCACTCTTTATCTAAATTCCCCGATCTAGACTATCTATCTCACGGACTACTTGATACCTACCTCCAAGCACTGTAACATGTCCTCTGTCCCTAGTTCTGGTAGGGGTACCTTTTCTTTACGTTTTTTCGTTTTACCGACAGACCCCTCCGGAATGTTTATCGATACTTTTCTTCTCTTCGTTTTTCGTTTCCTCTTTTCCTTTCTATGTTCGTAGACTTACGTCTCAAGGTTTCTTATCGTTCTTCTCTATTCTTTCGGAAGAAGTCACTCGTTACGTTTCTTTATCTCCTTTTGTTGTCTTACCCTTTCTGATCTCTAGAGAAGTTCTTTTAATCTCTATGGTTCCGTTATAAAGTACGTTTCTACCCGAGTTATTTCCTGTCTTCACCATATCTGTATTGTCTTCGTCTTCTATAATTCTTCTCTACCGTTTTTATGTGTCTTCTTGACATGTTTTGTCTAGAAGTTCTGGTTCTATTAGTACTACCACACTAGTGAGTGGATCTCGGTCTGTAGGACCTTACACTTCAGTTCACCCGGAATCTTTCGTAGTGATGTTTGTTTCGATCACCTCCACTACCTTAAGGTCAACTCGATAAAGTTTAGGACTTTCTACTACGACACTTTCACGACGTGAGTTATACGGTCGTTTATACCTTTTGAGTCGTTACCGGTGTCCTGACCTTTTCCAGTCAAAAGTAAGGTTAGGGTTTCTTTCTTTTGCGGTTTCTTACGAGTTTGATGACGTGTTGACGTGAGTAGAGTGTGCGACCATTTCATTACGAGTTTTAAGAGATTCGGTCCGGAGTCGTTATGCACTTGGTACTTGAAGGTCTACAAGCTCGACCAAAATCTTTTCCGTCTCCTTAGTCTCTAGTTTAACGGTTGTAGGCGACCTAGTAGCTTTTTCATTCACAAGGTCTTTTTGTAGATAAAGACGAGACAACTGATACGGTTTCGGAAACTGAGACACCTAGTGTTGTTTGACACCTTTTAAGACTTTCTCTACCCTTATGGTCTGGTGGACTGGACGGAGAACTCTTTGGACATACATCCAGTCTTTCGTTGTCAATCTGGACCTGTACCTTATTATCTGACCAAGGTTTATCCTTTTCCTCATACAGTTCCGACATATAACAGTGGGACGAATAAATTGAATATACGTCTCATGCAGTACTCTTTACGACCCGACCTTCTTCGTGTTCGACCTTAGTTCTAACGGCCCTCTTTATAGTTATTGGAGTCTATACGTCTACTGTGGTGGGAATACCGTCTTTCACTTCTTCTTGATTTTTCGGACAACTACTTTTACTTTATTCTCTCACTTTTTCAACCGAATTCCGAGTTGTAAGTCTTTTGCTTCTAGTACCGTAGACCAGGGTAGTGAAGTGACCTTTGTCTACCTTTTTGTCACCTTTGTCACCGACTGAAATAAAACCCCCGAGGTTTTAGTGACGTCTACCACTGACGTCGGTACTTTAATTTTCTGTGAATAAGGAATCTTCTTTTCAATACTGGTTGGATCTATCGTGTAAGTCTTCGTCTCTGTAATGAAACGGTTGTTTCCAGGTAGATCAGTTCCGATACCAAAAAGGTTACCAGTACATACCTACACTCTCGACCTGATATTTATTTCGACTCACGGTTTCTTAACTACGAAAACTTGACACCACAACCTCTTCTGAGAACTCTCAGGGGACCTGACGTTCCTCTAGGTTGGTCAGGTAAAACTTCCCACAGTCGGCACCCTAAAGAAACCTTCCTTACTACGACTTCGACTTTGAGATCATGAAACCGGTGGAGTACGTTTCACAACTGAGTAACCTTTTCTGAGACTAAGACCCTCCATAACCCCTGTCCACTCACCCCTGTTGTCTCCTACTCTACCGAGCTACCGTAGTGACTGAGTTACCTACACTCAGACTCGCTTGAGGCCCTCAACCACCACCCGTCCCTCCGGACCACACGACGTTAAGTACCCCAGTGTTTCTCAGCCTGTGCTGACTCACAGACTTGACTTGACTCGACTTGGCTTGACTGAGTAATATAGGGTTTGTGTAATTCCGGAATTTCAGTCATAAATAGTTCTCTCGGTCTCCGATGTTAAGGAATCTGTTTTCGAATCTGTATCAACAAAATTCATATTCAAAAGACTTTACACAGAGATAAAGTGAGATTTTAAATATACACGTAGTCCTATTCACGTGTAATAATAGTATAATCCGAAAGACTAAAATAATGTTTCCAATATGTAATATATCATTTGAACAGAGTCATATAATGAGAGTATCATTAGAAAGTTTCAGTCATAAAGAGATGGATACTACCATAAAATCCATAGACAGACGAGGACGGTGTATATATTATAGGTTATCGTTAAAAATAAAAAAAGTTACTTGGATAGTAAAAAACTGAAGTCAAGTAAAAAATAAATAGACTTAGGATGAACTCGAAGATGTTCAGACACAAGAAACCTGTGATGATCGTTACTAAAGACTTCCATTCTAACTTTGGGAAATGGATATCTTTATTTCTGTGATAACTATATTAGAATAATCTTCAGTCTTTTACAGTATAGTTTTATTAAGTTCTGGTAATTGTGTAGAGAGCTTAATTGTCTTCTTTTATCTCGTGTAATTGTGAAGACACTTCTGGTGAGAAGGTTTATCTTTACTCGAGTGTTATATTTTTAATGTTTGGCTTCCTCATGTCCTTAGTCGATATTTACTCTTAGTCATCTACATCTTTCACTTTCTTTTTAATGTAAGGTCCTTTTATTGTCTTTTCGGGTCCTGTCTAATAGAGTTTAGGATTGTAATTATCTAAGGTTCCGTACATCAACTTAAAGTTAAAATTGTCTACTGACCGAGAGTATTAAAATAAGGTATATGTTTGTATATAAAGTCCAATTTTTTATAATTCCAAATAAAATAAAAACCGTATATACTATCTCAGTTTTTTTCTCCTTTTTGAAGATGGATTATAACCAAGGTTTAGTTTCTAAAATATATTTTCATATACTTACTAACTTTGTATTACAGAACTAAGGGAGGGACTAAGGGTAGAAAACGATGGACATTCTCCTTTTATACTTTTATACTTTTGAGTAAATTTTTTTAGACAACAGTTTGTGTAAACACTGAGTACATAGTCATATCATGTTACTTTTTGATGTCATTCCAAGTGATTCGCCGGAATATGTTTAAGTCATTCACGATCTAAAGAAATCTCTGTCGTAGTCAACAAGTCTGTTTACTTCATGGAACGTCTTCTCTCCAATGACCGTGTTTAGTTATGTGACTTTATACGTAAGTCAGGTATACCATAAAGTCATTACCCACGAACTTTAAGTCGTGTGTCTTAACGATATTTAGTGTTCGTCTTTAATATAATTTCCTTTCAATCAAGACACTAAACATGAGTCTTTAGTCACCTTTACACATGGTTTTTATTCTCCGAAAATCTGTATATACAGTTTTCTTTTTACTAAACACAGTAACGGTAAGTATTAAGTATACAAACGAAGGACACAGGTCAACTTCAACCTAAAAAAGGTACGGAGGAAAAGGAATGTGTCCGTTGGGAATTTCATATATTCTTAGGGTTTAATCCTTCTTTGAGTGTGTTCACTAGAAATAATTTTTGTTTCCTTAGTGTTTTTAGGTTTGAGTGGTCTTGGACCTCTTCTTTTGTGCACTGATCTCCTCATAAAACCTTACTCTATTGGTATCAACGTCCATGTATCACCCTTTTCATGCTGACTCAATCCTACTTTGACCCAACCTCTCCTGGATTTACCATTTCTATTCTCCGGTCTTCACTATTCCGTTCTCCTTTTGTCCCTCGAGATCCATAGTGACTAACACCTTTTCTATGGTATTTTATTGACACTAGGAATAATTGACGTGAAAATGGAGACAGATGTGATAGATAGATAGATAGATAGGGATGTGTGTGTGTTAGAGGGATCTGAACTTAGTAATGGTTATAAAACGACAACAGACAATTTCGATGTTAAAGGCGTATAGTCCTTGTTGGGGGTGGGGTTGGGGTTTACGTACGGAAGTATGTGTACACGGAAGTATGGTGTTCGTGCGACTCACCTTTCACGACACTACTTGACTGACCTACTACAAGTCACTGGATTTATCCTCGAATCTTATAAACATCCACACACGTACGGAATTAGTTTACTTTTCATCCGGTTTAGATACACAAATGAAAAAAAATTTTGGTGTCGACTCTTTGGAGAAAAACACACACACGCGCACACACACGTACGTATACACTGACATTTTTATTTATTTGGTAATGGGACTTTTTCTTTACTTGGTATCCACCTAAAGATAGTTTTATCTGTACTTTACCTAATTTTTAATTTGAGGTCTGACCCTGTTTAAAGCACAAAGAAAAGTTAAGGGTTATTACGTAATCCTATGTATTATTTTAGGGACTCCTATACACCGTGACTGACAGGAAAAGAACTATTAGTCCCGTACCAAACCTTGTTTCTGAAATAGAGTACCTAAATACGAAAGATTCTAATTGTGAGTTTATGGTTTATTAAAGTTTCGATCGTTTGTATACGGTGAAACAAGTCTTAAAACTGGTAAAAGATACTGAGACATATCTTTATTAGGGATATTTACAGTGATAGTTATAGATCTCTACGTGTTTTATTCGTTGTTTTCATATGATAAAGAGATATCATACCGTCTTATAGTACGTTACGATGACTGATGTCTTCGTAGTAACTCTAGTAATTTGGACTTCACCTTTACGAAAGACGATTCTAAAATTTTGTTCTCGTTTTAAGAGTGTACGACGGGTGAACTTTCCCCCATAAAGGGAAGACTACGGAGTCCTTTCCTCATATCCCGCTGAAGGTAATGGTAGACTTACCTCTCCCTACTCTCAGAACACACAATCTGACTGTTACAAATCAGAAAATTTAATTGGTTTCTTAAGTGTCGATGTGTTTTCTTACAGTTGTGATCCTTCTTTTTCTAGGGTTGTCTTAATTTACACAAACTTCTCGAAGACATCAGTTCCTTTATTTTATGATTTAAATATTACTCGGCTACAGTGATTTGTCTTTTACCTGTATTCTTTAGAGAATTTCGTTAGGTCTGTAAACTGTCTACTTCTTTGACTCCGGCCTTTTTCCATTCACTTGATGTTGTCCCAATGGATCACTTAGGTACAAAAGACTCGTGTTAAGTCACCAAGAAAGCCGGTGTGGACACAGGGTCGTTCGTTTCTCATGTCGGTCTCCTTCTAATATGTCAATTTGAAGTCTACATTGAGTTAAAATAGGGGTTTAGTACGTCCGTAGTTTAAAAATAAATAAATAAACCGGTCTTAATGGATCTTAGATAAAGACAAAATGTTTGTCTCTAAAACGAGTGAAAACATAGTTACGTACGTACGATTCAACGAAATCTTTACAGGCTGAGTAACACTAGGATACCTGTTATCGGGTGGTCCGAAGAGACAGGGACCCTAAGAGGTCCGTTCTTATGACCTCACCCAACGGTACGGGAGGAGGTCCCCTAGAAGGGTTAGGTCCCTGACTTGGACACTGAGAAGACAGAGGACGTAACGGTCCGTCCAAGAAATGGTGATCGTGGTGGACCCTTCGGGAAACATAGAATTATTTATTAATAAAATAGTATAATACTGTAAGAAAAAAAGGGGGATTTAAACCATAAACACCGAAACTTCGTTCTCTATTCCTAGTATACTATAGTGACCTGTCGAGTTTGTGGGACTGGGTAACCTCAACAACGAATTAAAAGATGGATACATCGAAAGATAATGAAATAAAAGGAAACGGTTCTGACGTCAGTAAAGTTGGGGAAAGGGTCGAAATTCAGGAGTGTCTACACCCGTGTATTTTTCTGAAAGTAGAGGGATTACTTTTATAATGATAAAGGTAAACGGGGGAAGAAATCAGTTGAGGAAAAGTACAAGGGGTGTCAAAGTTCAGTGAGAACAACTTCAACGATAACGTACGAACAGTGAAGTACTTCTGACAAATCCGAGAGAGTAAGGTGGAAGTTTAAATAGAAGTAGTTGTGAGTAGAAGTTAGAAAATTTATACCAAAAGACTGTAAGTAAAGAGAGTACGAGAAACGTCGGATAAATGTTATCGGTCCTGTACCTTCGTTGGATTTACAGATAGTTGTCTCCTTATCTATTTCTTCTACAACATGTATATGTTTATCTTATAAGGAGTCAGTATTTGTCCTCGTTTTAACACGGTCAACGTCTGTACACTTTCCTCAAAGGCTCCACCAAGTCACCATTTCCAAGATGGACGTTTACGTCTTCTATGTCCTCTACGACAAACTAGGGACCCAACCCTTCTAGAGACGTCCTCCTTTACTGTTAGGAAAAATCATACGATCGAACCTTTTAAGTACCTGTCTTCTGGGACTGTTTGATACCAGATACCCTAGTGTTTTTCGACCTTCACTATCTCACTAATTCATTCGTACGTCCGTAAGTCCACCTACCTGAAATCCAGACAACATGTGTCACTTCATTCAGTCTTTCCCTTTTGTTTATATGATTACATATATGTACCTTAGATCTTTTTACCACATTTACTTAAAGAAACATTTCTTCTTTAACTCTCTGTCTTTATCTCTTGTTTGGATACCTATGGTTCCTTCCTTCTTCCACCCTACCTAACCCTCTAATCTTAAGTGTATATATGTCAGTTAATTCTTCTCCACCGTTCATATGTGTCTTCTTGATATGTTCTTTCCAAAATTACTGGGTCTATTTGTGTTACCACACCAGTGAGTGGATCTCGGTTTATAGGTCCTCACACTTCAGTGGACCTAGGGTCCTTCGTAATGATGCTTGTTTCAATCACCTCTACTACCTTAGGTCTACTTTATAAAGTTTAGAATTTGTTACTACAACAATTTCACTACGTACAAGTTCGACCAAAATATTTTCCGTCTCCTTAGTCTCTAGTTTATCGGTTGTAGACGACCTAGTGACTTTTTCGTTCTCTCAAGGTCTTTTTGTAGATAAAGACGAAATAACTGATACGGTTTCGGAAACTGACACATCTAGTGTTATTTGTCACCTTTTAAGAAGTTCTCTACCCTTATGGTCTGGTGGACTGGACGAAGAACTCTTTGGACATACGTCCAGTCGTTCGTTGTCAAGCTTGACCTGTACCTTGTTGTCTGACCAAGGTTTATCCTTTTCCTCATGCAGTTCCGACATATAACAGTGGGACGAATAAATTGAATATACATCTCATGTAGTACTCTTTGAGAGCCGACCTTCTTCGTGTTCGACCTTAGTTTTAAAGACCTTATTTATAGTTGTTGGTGTCTACTGTGGTGGGAATACTGTCTTTCACTTCTTGATTTCTCGGAGAACTACTTTCACTTTCTCCTCTCACTTTTTCAACCGAATTTCGAGTTGTAAGTCTTTTGATTCTAGTACCGTAGAAAAGGGTAGTGAAGTACCGTTTATCTACCCCTTTGTCACCTTTGTCACCGTCTGAAACATAAAAACCCAAGGTTTTTAGTGACGTCTACCACTAACGTCGGTACTTTAATTTTTTGCAAATGAGGAACCTTCCTTTCAATACTGGTCGGATCTGTCGTATAATTTTTCGTCTCTCTAATAAAGCAATTGTTTCCAGGCAGATCAGTTCCGATACCAAAAAGGTCATCAGTACATACCTACACTTTCAACCTGATGCTTCTTTCGGTTCATGACTTCTTAACTACAAAAACTTGACACCACAACCTCTTGTGAGGACTCTCAGTGAACCTGACTTTCCTCTAGGTTGGTCAAGTAGGATTTCCTCTAGTCAGGACCCATAAGTGACCTTCCTGACTACAACTTCGACTTTGAGGTTATGAAACCGGTGGACTACGCTTCTCGACTGAGTAAACTTTTCTGGAACTACGATCCTTTCTGACTCCCGTCCTCTTCCCCTACTGTCTCCTACTCTACCGACCTACCGTAGTGGCTGAGTTACCAGTACTCAAACCCATCTGAAGCCCTTAACCACTACCTGTCCCTCCGGACCGTACGACGACAAGTACCCCAGTGTTTCTCAACCTGTACTGACTCGCTGACTTGACTTGACTTGACTTTCACTACGTTAGTTATACAGTCGTTTAAACCTTTAAAACCTTTGGAGACGTCACCCGTATCCTCTCTTTTCAGTAGAAAATAAGATTAGAGTTTATTTCCGTTAGGGTTCCATACAAGTTTGATAGTATGTTAACTTGAATAAAGTATAGGATCGTTCTAATACAAGTTTTAGGAAGTTCGATCCTAAGTCGTCATGTACTTGGTTCTTGAAGGTCTACATGTTCGACCCAGAGGTTCTCCGTCTCCTTGGTCTCTAGTTTAACGGTTGTAAGAAATCTAGTACCTCTTTCGTTTTCTCAAGGTCTTTTTGTAAATGAAGACGAAGTCACTGATGTGATTTCGGAAAATGAAACTTTACCTAGTGTTGTTTGACCTTTTAGGAATGTTTCTCTACCTTCATGACTGGTGTAATAGACATAGTACTCTTTGAACACACACCTAGTTCTTCGTTGTTAGTCTTACCTTGTACTTTGTTACCTGACCAAGTTTTAACCCGTTCCTCATACCGTTCCGATACATAACAGTGGGAGGAATATATTGAACATATGTCTCATATAGTATGCTTTACGGTCCGACCTACTTACTGTTCGACCTTAGTTCTGACGGTCCTCTTTATGGTTATTGGAGTCTATATAGTCACTATGGTCAGATTACCGTCTTTCACTTCTCCTTGATTTGTCCGAGAACTACTCTCACTTACTCCTCTCACTTTTTCAACAGGACTTAAAGTTGTAATGTCTTTTGATTCTAGTACCGTAGGTCACGGTAGTGAAGTCCCGTTTATCTTCCTCCCTTTCATCTTCGTCACTGTCCAAAAGAAAAGAACCCGAGGTTTAGTGACACCTGTCACTGACGTCAGTACTTTAATTTTCTGTGAACAAGGAACCGTCCTTCCGATACTGTTTGGATCTGTCGCATAATTTTTTGTCTCTGTAGTAAAACGGCTGTTTGTAGGTACATTAGTTTCGATACTAAAAAGGTAGCCAGTACATACCTACACTCTCAACCTGTTATTTATACTGACTTGTGGTTTCTTAACTACGAAAGTTTAACACCACGACCTCTTCTGAGAACTCTCAGTGAACCTGACGTTCCTCCAGTTCGGTTAGTTAGGATTTTCTTTAGTCGGGCCTTAAAAGTAACTTACCTGATAACGATTTCGACTTCGAGGTTATGAAACCGGTGGACTTCACGTCTCAGTTGAGTAACCGTTTTTAGACTACGACCCTTTCTAACTTCCGTTTTCCTCTTCCCCCACCTTCTTCTACTTATATAACCTATCGGTAGTGACTCAATTGTCTGTACTTAAACTCGTTTCAGACCCTCTATTATCTCCTGTTTCTTCGGACCGTACGATGTCAAGTAACCCAGTGTTTGTCAGTCTGTACTGAATCCCTGATTTGTTGACACACATTCTATTGATCATTCTTGACTGATGTATCGTGTCCCTTATGAGACAAAACTCATTAATCTCACCTTATGAGATGAGACAAGAGACACCACTGGATTTACCCTTCATTTAGGTTCCTTCTCCTCTACATACATAAACACGCCGACTCAGTGAAACAACATGTCGTTTTTGATTGTGTTGTACCATTTCGTTGATATGAAGTTATCTTTATTTATTTATTTATAAGGAGTGTCTCTTGGAGTATCTGTAGAGACAAGAGAGGATGGTTACGGTTCTTTTGGACATAAAACATTGTATGAAGGTTCAAAAACTGTTCTATTAGATTATTTAACAACACAAGATTATGTGTTTTCACAATCGTTAGAGACTCTGGTAAAAACTTGAGAGAGATTTGGAAGACTTGTATTATGTAAGTTTGTCTCCTTACTCAGGGTGACTCCCATAAAGTCCTCTCCTTTCTGGTCGACTCCTTACGTTAAAGTCGTCATCGTCACCCCGAATTGTACATAGAGTGTACTACGGTCGAACGTAGTCTATAAGGTAGGACTGTGTCGACACTATATAGTGACGATGTTTACCTCTGTAAACACTTTCCCTTCTCATTAGTTTAATATTTTATGGACCTTCGTGAACCGAAATTGAGGACAAAGGAGTAAGTCGACCAATGATTAAACTTTTTTTCTTTTACTAAACGTGTTTAGTTTTTTTTCTCTCTCTCTCTTTGAATCTCAACTGATTTAATTAAAATGAATACCGTTCTGATAAACCTTGAAACTTTTTTTATTCTTTTTAATCTTTACTAGTACTTATATTTAAGAGACAGGTTAGTTTTGACACTACAGTGTATCGTATAAACAAAAAGTTGAGTTGAAACAAACATTAGAATCGAAACAAGAAAAAATGAAACACTGTAACCAGTTTCATAAATTATAGAAATTCGAAACTACAGAAATGTAGAGTTCATCCCCTCTCTCCTAATTTAATTATAATTTAAATTCTAACAATATTCCTAATTCAATCTCTTGTAAAAATTTTCATCAATTCGTGTAACACACCGTGTGCTATCCGGAATTGTTTACTATCTAAAAAAATAATATAAAATCAACGTTCAAACGGAAAATGTTCATCAATATATTAGTGATTATGGTTCCACTAAAACCTGGGGTCCTCTGATTGTATGGAGATATTTTGACTTTCTGTGTCAAAACCCTCTTTATTATCTTAAAAGGGAATTTTGTTAAAAGACGTGGACAAAATCTTTACCTACAACATATTGATAACTCTTAAGTGGAGGATAATAAATTTTGTTACAAACTAACCTAAGTTTAATGGAAAGTTGTAAAAGAGTTTCCTGTTAGGTTTGAGAAGTTAATGGAAAAAGTGTATGTAGAGTCTTTCATAAAACTCACGGACTTTCCGGTATTAAGAAATAAGGACTTCAAAACTTAAGGTAGACTACTTCTATAGTGTGAAACACTTCATCGTGGTACAGTGTCTTTGTTATCAAATTTAATTGGAGAATGACGGAAGTCAGTCCACGAAAGAAAAGGAGGTATTTTCAATTAAATTACGAAAACTTTCTTCGTTCTAACCGTCCTTAACTCTTAATTCCAGAAATGCAGTGTTTTATCCGTGACTGATCTAACTCATCGTTATATGAATTTTAACAACCGATAATGTCTTTGAGTTTATGTAAATCTCTCCCTGACGGAATTCCCTCACTACCATTAACTCAGAAGGACCCGGTAAGTCAGGTACCTATGTAGGATCCCTACTATTAATCTCGATAAGTTGTACCGCTCACAACATAAAATTAATTTTTTTTTTTAGTGACGGTAGTAGAGACTATGTAATACATCGTCTCTAGTCTTGGTGACACACTTTAATGTACCTCCTTTACCAAAACAGACCCGTTTACGGGAGTTTTCAAAGTTTGACACTTTACGGTTAGATTTCGGTAAGAAAATAATTTGTTCATGAATAATCCATCATGGTAGACGGTTAAAGAAAAAGGACATTCGTGACCCATTTTCTTACCATACTAGGGACGAAAGAACCTCAAATTACTTTTTCCTCTTTCTAAACTTTGTTTTTTATGTTTTTAAATTTTCTATTAAAGTCTAGGGTCTGACCGGAGTACCCGTACATTGGACACGTCAGTGTGTTCCGGGACGAAATTTTCCCGAAGTTTGAACCAAATTAATTACAGTTAACGAAAGACCTTTAAGAATCATTAAAAATTGTTCTACGGACATGAAAGTAAAACATGATCTAAGAAGGTTAATACATAGGTCAGAATGAGTTTATCATTATTCAAAATATTTCCTTTATTTTATTACTCTATCTCTTTCTGTCCCCAGTACTAAATGTTTTGAGGAAATCTGCCCTCAGGTTTTTTCGGAAAGGGTCCTTTATTAAATACTCGGTACTTAATATTATAAATGGTTTAATCACATAAAGTGTTTACTCTTCTTTGACATAACTTAGTTTGAGTTGTCTATGATTAAATTGTGGATAAGACACGTTCTTCTGTAATCTAATGAGAAATTCCTTATCATCCTACGTCAAAAACAGGTGTCATTTAAACTTCACTTTTTTTCGTTTCATGTGTCCCTCAAGAGTTATACGAAAAGTTCTTTACTACTATTTATGCTCCTAAGGTCGTCACCTTTTATGGTCGTTTCAAACCCTTTTATTCACTTTGACAGTCCCCTTCGTGTGACTAACTTTTGCGGGTCGGACCGGTCCGTGGTATCATTGGTAAACGTACGCAACAAAATACTATCCTCTAGGATTATTCCTTATACCTTGATTATTCGGTGGTGGTTGGTCTTCTCAATCCCTTTCAAACTTTCCTCTGTGGCGCACAGTCAGGTGAAGGGTCTTAGGGAGAGCGATCGTAGGTAGCACCGATTCGCTACGTACGCGGTGGTCCTTTCTGACTTAATCTTACTGACCGGTTTCTGGTGGGCCTTTGATTAGGGTAGTCGTGTTTTGGGCTGTGACGCTCGGTGCACCGTCTCGACAAGTGGACCCAAGAGAATGGGATGACAAGAGGTAGGCCTACGGGAAAGGGTTATTTTAGAGAACGAAACAGTCGTACACAGAGGAGCCTGTTAAGTAAAGGCTCACAATCAGGGTCAAAGCCCGGGACCTTCCCCAGGGGGAAGGACGTTGTTTTGGAAAATTTTGTCCCGTCATCCTAAAGAAACGGTGCCAATCATTTCATCCACTACATCTCTGTGACAATTTCTTATCTTCAAGGGACACCAGTGGTGTGTTGTCCGGTTATTAGGTTCTCTGTTCTACAACTCCAATCCTTATACTGAAATAAAACTTTAGACCGTTTGGCTCTTCTACCGTATGGTCACGGAGTTTCGTTGGTAGAATGCCCCAGATCTACGGTCTAAGACAATATCTTTTCTCTACCTCCCCTTCACTCCTTAGCGCCATCTTTCCGGTAATTAAAACGTTCTTAGAGGACCTTACCGGTAAGAACCATCTCCCTACAAAATTCCTACACAATTAAAGAAGGAAGGACATCGGTAGGTGTCCACCTGTCCAAGGACTTGTTTCCGTAAAAGTAAATTGGAAGTCCGTCTCTCCGTCCCAAGGGACTCCGTCCGGTAATACATACCCGTCATAGCAAAATCACTTGTTTTCGTTATCCTTCGTTTCAAATTTTTTATCCTTGTGTAGGTTGTAACTCAGTTTTAAGCGAAAAGGGATATTGTTCCGAAGAAATGGTCCGTCTTCTTTATCGTATTAATTTCCGAGTCTTCCGTTCGTCTTATGGGTACTCGTAATTGTAATTTATGATAAATTTTCATTTCGATGTAATATCTTACCTACCTCCTTTTGTAAATTTTTTTTTTTTGTGGGACCCACCTGAGTAAATAATTAAAAAAGAAAAGTAAAATTTAACGATTCAAAATAACTAAGATAAAAATTTCATATAGAACTTATGTTACAGAGAGATGGAATGAAGACCGATGGTAGAGTAAAGCTGTACTGACGTAGTCGAAAGGGGACCAGACAGAGGTCAATCCGGAGAAAGGGTCTAATCAAGAGAAGGGGTTTCAGTCTCGTGTGAAAGAATTTTCTTTTAGACTAGTACTATGAGAACCTAAACTATAAAAAGTTTCGTCTCAATACTTACCTATTCGGGACTAAGACTTTAGTCCGTCTTGTCCTAAACTTAGAACGGAGAAGTTGAATGGTCGACACGATATACTCCAAAAACACCAAAAAAAAAAAAAAAAAATCGTAAGACCTGGAGTCGTAGGAGTTTCGCTTCAATACTATTAAGTTATTTCGTAACATACGTTTGACTATTGTGTCGTTCCTTTTGTGTCTCTTGTGGGTCATTGACAGTGACAACAGTTCTACATCAGTCTAAGGAAACACACCACAATTTCCGGGATTTAGTTGACTGAAAAAAAGAGAGATCTCAGTAAAGGACGGAATAAGATGTACAGGTGTAGGTGTCATGAGTCGATGTACTGTACGAGCGGAAAAAAAGGTACGACCCGGAAGAGAGTCCTTACGAAGAAGAGGTAATGGATAAACAGAGTAAGGAAGTTGGATGACATCAGTAAGGGTGAACTACTGATACTTCTGAGTATAGGTCTAATCAGGTCACTGAAAAGTTTCAGTGTGTCATTCATCGTCTTGTTTCGGGACTTGGTCAAGTTTAAGTATGTTTAGGACACGAGTAATGAGAGACATAAAAAACAGAGTGTGTAAAGTCTATAAGAGACCCTTTTATAAATGAATTTTTTTTTTTTTTCTAACAAGGTTTTTATGTTATGTCATGAAACAAACGACGCAAAAGTTAAGGGATAGAAAAGAGGAAGTAACTCTTAATTATACCAAAAGGTGTTGTGGAATAAATACACTTCACTTTAGTCTTGTGTTCATTTACTCGTTTTTAGACTGAACGAGATATCGATGGTTCTTATTTTAAGCTAAACCCCTATGTGCCCAGATAATGGGAGAAAACACCCCCTTTGACTCTGTCAGTAAAAGTTCATCGTGAACAAAGTTGGTATTTTTCGTGACAGTAAAACTTCCGTAAATCCCTTTAGACAGTGTATGTTTTTAAAATTACCCTACGATTAGACGAACCATTTTAATTTCAAAATTAGCATTTCAGACTCGATTTCATTTAAGTCTAACTATATCTAAGTGAGGTGTCTGTAGTTATTAAAAGGTAATACAATTTTAGTTAGGGTTAAAATGTACGTTTGTCGTGTAAGTTCATTTTTGGAGTCTCCAAACATAGGATGGTTTTTCTATGAATAAAACCTAGAGACCTTTTTGTCGACACACAAAAATTATTCTTCCTGTGGTAATTCGAAACTATGGAGGTAAGGACCTTTTTAGGTCGAGTATGAAAGATTAATCTGTAGTGTTCACCAAACGAGAATCTCTGATTGTCCCTCTTTTTTTTAGTTTTCTTAGGACTCCTTTTTAACCCTATTTTTTTAATCTGATTGATGTCTTGAACTAATTTTCGTGTACTTTGATAGACTTTCACCGTATATGCATATCACGATATTTTATACGAAGAGAACCCTACGGTAACGGAAGAGGGTATATTATACGAAGAGATAGAATCCTTTGTCCACCTAAATCTTTCAGTAAATTGGACAAGTTTTGAGTAAAGGAGTAGACGTTTTGCCTTGTTGTTAGAGTCGGAACAGGTAAGAAGTCTTTAAAACACCTCTGAGTTGACAACCCATCAATGTTGTCCTTTTTCCTCAGGTTTTATCGCCACCGATTTTCTGTTTCTTTCCTTTCTGACTCTTTTGTCTTGTTTCCTTCCAGACTCCTGACCGCACTCTTGGAGTCCACTTCGTTGTCGGGAGGACCGATCGGACTGAATGTAGCCCGTCCGAGTCCCCCACCTCTTTTGGTTTTTCTTCTCGGTTAAAACTTACCAGAGAAGAGAACAGAAAACCCAGTCGGGTGGGGGGATGGAGTTCCTACATAAAAGGGAAAGAACGATTTATTTTGTCTCGACATTGACTCGACATTGTGACCAGGCGACGAAGTTTAAAAACGACGTCACTCCGTTTTGAACCCTTTAATTTGTGAGGGGGTTGTAGAAACCACAGTAAAGAGTCTAAATTGGACCGACTGTGTTGGAGTCGAACCCGGTTCGTGTCGTCTTCTGGTCGAGTCGCTTTCGAGGACGTCACCTTCGACTTGTGTTTCTTTTGGGTCACGTCACCTTCACTACTCTTCGGGTCACACGACCTTTGGCCTTGTCGTTTTTGTCTGTGTTGTTTTTCGAGTGTACCGAGTCAGAACCTAAGGTCTTCTGGAGGCCAATTTCATCCTCCAGGAACGGGGATACCGACCTTCCTGTATACCGATTGTTTTAGAATTAACGAAATGTTAGAGAGGAATAAAGGAACTTGGGGGACGTTTGTCTACTCACCGTTACCCATGTTGACTCCCTGGGACCGTCCCCGACGAGTGGTCACACAGGGTTTTGAGGTGACAGACGACACGGGATCATCGGCAACGGGTTCGGCCACTCCCAAGGAGACAGGAATTGGAACCACGGTTCCTAGTCTGGTTACTTTTAACACCCGTGTCCAGTCCATAAATCGTCTAAAAGGTCGTCCAATACTTCCCCTAAGGAGTAAAAAGGATGACGAATAAGGAGGGTTGTAAGTCGAGGAGAGAGGCAGATCCGGTGACGAATGTTTCATAACCCGTCCAGTAGTAGAAAGGTAAAGACTTTCAGCACAAACTTTGACAAATGGATTCTAACCCTAAGTTTAGATGCACCGTCCCTGAGACAACGATACGGAACAGTGAGTCAACATACCAGATACAGTAAGAAAGTTTTCAACACGGGACGGGGGAAAGAGAACAAAGTACGAGAAAAGGACTCGGGGTAGGTCCGGGTATCACAACGGAGATGTTAGAAGACCTTTTTGTTGGTCTTTTATCGACCGGGAACACTCCCTTTATAACATATTATAGGTTAGAGACATCTCTAAGTCCGGAAGTAAAGGGTAAAGGATGTTGTACACGTTGTTGTCGTAGTGAATCACTTGGACGATGCCACCCACTGTCCGTGTGTTACGGACGATCTTCAGGTAGACAGCCACCGTACTGAAGTTCTCGTTGACCCGAAGGCCCCTATTACAAACGGTGAAACCCTCAATCGGGACGTCCGGAAACTCTGGGTTGGGAATGGTGGAAAGAGGATTTCAATGTTTGTATGGGGACCTAGTTTTAGAGGTGAGGTGAAAATACCTGGTAGACCAGACAACGGAGAATAGTTAAACAAGAATTCGGTGAATAATTGAGGATGTCGGTCCTGGGACGGGGGAACATCCGTTGTAGTAAGGTGAGGTGAATAATAATTTTATGAGATTATAAGGATTGTCCTGGTCTATTGTGTGAGGAAACAGTAATGAAGACAATAATGAGTCTCACCCATATACTGTTACTTTGCAAATGGTAACCCTTGTGAGATTTGACGAGAATACCTCCTGATCCCCTCCTTTAGTCACTGAATATAAGGAAATCCTGTTGTGCTCATATTCCGAATACAGACAAAACGGTCCAAGGGTCAGAGTCCCTTGTTTGAACCTGACAAAATGTAGTACCATACATAAGGGTAGGTGTAACCTGTTTGACCGTCACTCAATTCTTATGTTAGGGAATTAGGATGGGTCGTGATCAGTGTGACCTCTGAAATCTCTTCGGGTTGAGGTTAGGTCCACAGGCTCCTCCAGCTGGACGGAGTTGGATGGATCCCTAGACCAGACGTCTTCCAACTGTACGGATTTGGACGGGCCCCTAGATGGTCCGGTCCCCAGAGTTCTCCATCTGTATAGAGCTGGACGGGTCCCTGGGTTTAGAGTCCTCCGACTGGACGGAGTTGGACGGACCCCTAAGCTAAAGGTCCTCCGACAGTACGAGTCGGACGGACCTCTAGACGTTGGACTGGACCCCTGCGGACCGAGAATTCAACGTTGTCATGACCCATCCTATTCGAAGTCTTTCTGAGTGGAGATTCCTTCAGGTGGTTATTTTATCCTCTTCAAGATAATCAAAAAAAAGAAAAAAGAAAAGGAGGGACAGTAGTGACAGAAAGTCTACCCTTCATTGGTTAGGTGAAGGGCTGTCTACGGGATTTTACGTAGGATCCATTGACCTTCGACAAACTAGGGGATTGAGATTCCTCTTCAGTGAATTTTAAGGAAACACGGCACCGAACCGGTACCATAGGAGACCCTCTATTCCTTGTGACCCGACTCCTACCCTCAAATTTAATGTTATGGTAGGACGTCGATCTGAATAAGACGTTTTCTGTTCCCGTTACCTGTCTCTAGAGGATATAGGTTGAAAAGAAGACTGAATTTCTATACTTCCCTGAGAAAGAATTGATACCACAACGACATACGGGATTTTCACTCGGATGATCCGTTTACCACAATCCGTGTCTATTGGTTCTCTTCCTTCGAGGACCACTTTAAAGTGGAGGGTACCGAGGACTCAACGGATCACGAGGAAGGAACATAGGTTTGCACGACGGTGTAGGTTCTCGTCGGGGAGGTGTTTTCGGTTGAGTTCATACAGGGAATCAACTTTAACCTCCTCTTAAACCTGGTCGAGCCAGGTATTCTGGAAGAGGAAGAATCTTGATTCTGTCTAGTTTGTTCTGGACACTTCGATATGTCTACTGGGTCCGTTTATATATCTATGTAAGGTTGTTTAATGGAACCGGAAACTGAACCTTCCTGTAGTACCAGTATAAATCAGCTTGAAATAGACTGGAACTCGGACTTCCATTTCTGGAATTTCCTTCGGGTCTCCATACGGTACCCCGAAGTGTACAGTTCGTTATTTAGGGAGTACCCTCTTTGGTACGAGGGGAGGATTCTAGGATCAACCTTAATATCACTACGACTCGTGTAGACCCTTCCCCTAGTAAAAGACTAGACACGTTTCCGTTCTGATTTTCGTCGGGGTGTTTTTGATTAGTCGACACGGGTGTAGAGTCGTTATTGAGTCCTCGGGTCACTCTTGAGGTAACGGAAAGACCTTTCCGATTTTCTCCGGGAGGTTTTCAAATGGGTAGACCCGAATCTGAGAATACTCCCTGTCCACTAAAATTTCCTGTTTAAGGACAGGGTCGTACGTAATCTGTTGTCCTATTTCAATGTTGTCGATGTCGTCGTCCTCGGACGACGAAGAAATCTACTCTATCAGGTCTGTCGGTGGTTATGGAAAGGATTGTCTCTTGTCCTCTCTCTCCGGTTCCGGGTCCTTTCCCTCTCTTCCTTTCTCTTTTCGGTACGGGTCTACGACCGACGGGAGGTCCCTTCGGGATACCGTTTGGGGTTCAGGAATTTCCTGTTCCGTGTTCCGTTTACGGATTAGACATCTACCCGCCCCATAACCCGGTACTTCACAGGTTTGGTACTGTTTAGAGGATTTTACCGAACGATTTTTGTCGTAGTCAACCCTGTAACACACCGTGACACGAGGGCCTTGGGTTCTCGGAGTTCCAGTTCACGGTTCGGACGGGAGTGTTAACAAGTTGTCCTGACTTCGTCGGACGAGATCAGTCGGGAGGACAGTGTCTATTGGTTGTACCCTGAACTCGGTACCCACGTTGACCTACACCGTCCGTCCAGACTCTTAAAGAACAAGTGGATGAGACAGGACTGAAGGATGAGGCCTCTGAAGAGGAGGGTTTGGACATGGTAAAACCCACGATGTCCTTTTTGTTAATGTTTTTCTAAGTGGGTTGATGAAGAAACAACGGTCCTCCCTGTTTATAAAAGGGTGGTCAAAGAACACCAGGGGTTCATAGGATGAGGGAATAACTCTTCTCTATATGAGTGATTTGACCTCTGATGGGAACACTACCCTTCGAAAAGTCGGGGATCTCGGGATGTCGCAGACTAATGATGACTCCTTGGGTAATATGGGAGAGGTTATCCCTCCCTGGTTTTTGATACCCTCCTGTTTTAATTGGGGGTCCACACCCTGGTCCCCTGGGGACCTACTCGGCTGGTACTGTTCGACTTGGCCAGTAGTAACAGGAGACTATAGCGTGAGTCAAAGGTTTGTTCTTTGTTATGGGGGAGTCTTCTCTTAGAGTCCTTCTTGATGTTGAGATTACTTATTTAAGGAACGGACACCCGATAACCTGGGGTAGTTAAACTGGTCAAGATGTCACATTATGGGACTAGGAGGAATATTTCTTTTTCTTACCCTGGACCACTTACCAAGTTCTAGAAGCCTAGTATTTACTTCGACATCAGGGGGAGGTAGGGTGGCATGGGTTAGGGATACATTAGAACCCTCTTTAGGACGGGTCACGGTTCGCCAAATGTCAGGACCTAGAGTTACTACGTAACAAAACGTATGCTGACCGATTTTTAAGTTTATATAAAAACGGAAGATCACCCTCCGACGTCTTCTTTTTGTGGTTGTCTACTGAACCTACCATAATGGAGTCCCCAAGTCTCTATCGTCGGGGCGGTGGGGGGACGGTAAACCTGTCCGAGAATCCACCCTAGAGGATCTAGACCTGGACCCTGGATTACCCTTTTATAATATTATATATCTACTGGATAATTAGACAAGAGGTCTACTCTTTTTACGGGTTGTTGTACGTTAAGTCCAAGATTTGAAAAACAGTCTCTTTCTTATATTTCAGAAGGTACGATTCCGTGTCTACCAGTTCTGTTTCCAGTGAACGTACTCTCAAGTCTAATGTGTGCCTAGGTCCTCCGACACGAGATTACCTCATGTTCCTTAGGAGGTCAACGGGAGGGGGTACTGAACTTTTGTTAACACTCGAAAGGACCCTGATTGACACATGACATCTTAGACCTATGGGTTGATGCCATATTAACAGGTCGGGCATATACTTTCAAACTTCCCTACCCTACTAAGTTAGAGTGATTACACCCCACGAGGTGTTTACTTCTGCCTCCGATGTGATTTTCTCCGGAATTGAGTTCGTGAACGGAACTCCGACGGTCTAGGTCTTTTTCGTGAGGTTGAAATACAGGTACTTTTCCTTCCTTATCGGAACCCTCACAATTGAGTTTCCATCCCTGGACTCGGGGTCGGACATGGAATGAATAGGTTCTCCGAGTTGGGTTGACGGGCTCCGACCGGAGGGACGGAAGCTTTAGAATGTCGATAACGTCAGGACTATCTTCTATGAAATCTTGAGAAAAAACACCCGTTTGATAAAAATGGTCGGTGGTTCACTTTGTTGAGGACTTACCCTCTCCAGTAAATAACTACAGACTAGTTTACTACGAGTCTATAGTTCATCACGACTACCTTTTAGGTCCGGTGTGATATAGGGAAAAACTCCAAGAATTGGGTCAATGGGTGGACGGATGGGGGTTCCCGAAAGAGGGGAAAGTGAGAACGGATCTTTAAAACCTGGTGTCCTGTTTTGGGGTTCTCCCCAACAGTCCTCTTGGAGACTGGTTTGGACTCAATTAAACTATGTGACTACCTTTATCGAAACAGAACTTACCTTTTTCTTATCGACCTATACGTCATCAGAGGTTAAAACTCTGGTATCTCCCATTTATAAACGGTCCGGTTAACCGACTCGAGTATCCGTATTGAGTTCGAAATCTTGACGCTTTTCCTTTCTCTCATTGGTAAGTGTGACTGAGGTTCATACGGAAAGACCACAATGTACGTGTACGACGATAAACCTTTCTTTCTCAGGTGAACTGATGGACTTCCAGGGGTTAGTTCATACCACTAATTTAGGAATCTGAGAACCTCCGTCAGGTAGATGGACGACTTCAAAGTCAAAGGGTAACATTTCCTGTGGCTTTTCCCTCGTATCTTCCCCGTACTCCCTTGGTTCGTCGACTAGTCCGTCGATTCTTTCGTCGTAATGACTTGTTACTGGGTCATCCCCAATGGTGGAATCAAGGTGACTGATTAAACGGTCTTTAAGGAAGTGTATGACTTCCACTCTGAGAATTTCGATTCTCACTCCCGAAAGTTCTACTAGTATTCCCCACCAAAGTTTTCCTCCCTGAGGAAAAAGAAGGACCCTGGGAGGTCACCTTCAACCAATTGAGGAATATACAGTGGTGAGTAAATCCCCTCTTCCGGGAGGTTTATAGTGATCTTTACAGGAAGTCTCCCTGTCCGGAGGTGCACTGATATATCGTTCACCAGAGGGAACAGGGTGAACGGTTAATTTGTTGGGAGTTCCTCGGTTTCTGGGGTCGAGGGGATCGGACAGGTAACCGTCCCCTGGATGGGTCCTCTCCTGACCGTCTACCTGAAGTGGATCTACTGTCAAAGAGTTTTCATATTTATGGACGGTCAATACTATCGATGTACGTGTCTCATCTGACTTTCCGAAAGGGTGGGACTGACTCTTCCGACTCCTCCACCATTTTTTTGACGAGGTACTTTAGTAAGACTCTAAACCAGACGGGTCTAGTAAGGTTTCACTGTTACCCTGGAGTAAATGAAGATTCAAGAAGAAATGAAGATTCACATGAAGGTTAATAATAGAGGTAACAAGGTCCTCCGGAGTCAGAAGTCCTTTTCATCTTTCTCGGTCGGTCAAGAATTTTAGTCGTTATTTTTTCTATTGGGTCCTCTGGAGGGACCCTACCTTCCTCCGAAATGGTTATCGAGAGGAGACGTGGGTACAACAGGGATTCCTTGTTCAACGGGAAACAGGAATACTCTACCATACACCCTCTTGAACACAAATACGGTTACTAGAGAAGTATCCAGGTCTTCGAGTCTAGGAGGTCCGAATATGGTACCGGTAACCCGTTAAGGTTGTCCTATATGTGAACACCTCACAGTTTGTTCTGGGTTTTCTAAGATTTCTCGGTGGTGATATACGAGGTCTCTGAGTTCAGGATTAATTTCAGACCTTTCTACCTGGGGGTTTCCGAGTTGAGGTCGGGTGTACATTCCCGGGGATGGGACCTTATGAAAGATGGGAGTGTCGTCAGTTCCATGGTCTGTGTTGAGAACTTAAGTGATGAGTCCTCAGTTTGGTACCTTCTTGTGTCTTCTCCTATGGGTTAAATGGACACTCGGGGACCCTCTAGAGTCTATGGATAAATCCTGATGTATACTCACGGTAAGATTACTTGTAGGAGGTTTAATTCAAAGAACCCTATTCTGAAGAGTCCTATCGAGATTTCTCGGTTGTGGCAAACTGAGTCCTATCGAGATTTCTCGGTTGTGTCGAACCGTCCCCAACATGAGGTTTTGTCTGTCCTCTATCTAGAGGACTAGAAACTTATTCCTCTCAGAACTCGGTAGAACTTACTGTGTACAACAAGACCCATTTATGGAGGTCGATTCAATTTCTTTAAGAGTGTCAGGAGTTCCTTTTTTATAAGTCTAGGATACCCTAGAGTCATACTTGTCCTCTCAAGAACCCCACCGATGTTAGAGAGAAACCCCCTAGGAAGAGGACCACTCCCCCTCACACCTCAACCGATTACGGGGATGATTAAGGCCAATAGTGGTATAACTACGACGAATATTAACGAGGTACATAGTGGTTAACAACTTGGACAAAACAGAGACGAGTCCAGTTGCTCGTTATTGTACGTCACGGTCAAGTTTTTCCTACATATTTTGATGTGGGCAGGTTCCTTTTATGGTGAGTGGGAATCTACGAGTGGTGATATTCCTGAGACTCCGAACTTTAATCGTTCTCCCCCTCCGGGTTACGGGAGTGACAGGGTCGAGTCGTCCTTCATCGGTCTCTCTGGAACTACGGGGATGAGGGTTTCTTAACCTGGAGGGTAGAGAACTCCCCCCTTACAATCCATCAATCTTATCCTTTTTCCTCAGGTTTTATCGTCACCGATTTTCTGTTTCTTTCCTTTTCCGGGTGTTTTTATCTTGTTTCCTTCCAGACTCCTGGTCTCATTTTTGGAGTCCACTTCGTTTGTTGGAAGGACCGATCGGGTCAAATGTATCCCGTCCGAGTCTCCCTCCTCTTTTTCTTGTATTTTTCTCCTCGGTTTCAACTCGGCGAGAGAAGAAAAGAGAAGTACAGAAAACTCATCCGGGTGGGAGGACGGAACTCCTACATAAAAGGAAACGAACGGATTATTTTGCCTCGACATTGGCTCGACATTGTGACCAGACGACGAAGTCTAAAAAGAACGTCACTCTGTCTTGGTTCCTTTAATGTGTGAGGTGGGTTGTTTTAGTTCATCAGTTATATATATATATATATATATTTGTTTTGTGGTGCGAAATTTGCATATGTATGATTAGTTTATATTACACTATAGTGAAGTGTGATCCTTTCTCTGTATGTAGGAAGTTGAGAGAAAGGTTGACCATTTTCTTTTTTTTAGTGAATTCAGAAGAGAGACTAACAGTGAACTTAGTAGACGGAATGGTCCTTGTGACAAACAAAGGAGGAGAGGTAGTTTAATTTTTTGTTTTTTTTAAAAAAAAGAGGTACTTTCAAGAGACTCTGGATGTCGGAAACGAATAGAGGGAGAGTTTATTTTTAGGACAGAATTTAATAATGTTCACTTAGAAAAGTTCAAGAAAGGTACGAACAATCAGAACGGTAACGTAGGTCAGACTTTCGGGCAGTCTTGTCTTACCATGAACACAACGAAGGACAACGTCCCGAGTCGAGATATATGTTCCTTTTTCGAGTTCTCACTTAACGACTTACATAAGTAAGTGGGGAACCCTTCCTACTGACCTAAAGGATAAATCGATGGGATTATTAATAAGTATCTTTTAGTAAACAAAACAGATTTCTCTTAGATACGGTCTCAATCTATACACATCTGATTCGATGTAATCTCTTTTATTCTATATCGAGAGACAAGTTCAAAGAAAACGTCGAAGATAAAAATTGTTATTCTCGTAAATAGACTTCTAGTTAGACATTACTTTCTGTAATTATTTACGCCTCAGACTGGTTCCAATTATAGTCTGTAAAAGATCAAAATTCGGTACGTTGAAAAATCAACCGATAGAACACAGAATCAAAGGAATATACATGTTATCCCTACGATAATGTCTACTCTATCACGAATAGGAGAACCGAGACACAATAATTCCGGATGTAGTTTCTTATAAACTTACTGAGTAGGTAAATGGGTGAACGATCCATATGTATATGCCTAATTTATATTAGGAACCAAAATTCCTGAGTTTCACTTTAGTAGATATTAAACTAATCGTTATTACTTACATACAAACTTGGTCTCACTACTTCCTCATGTTCCTTTCTGTAATAATTAAGACACACGTTAAAAAAATTTCCCTCTATACTGTCTTCTCGGTAAATTAAACCCGAAAATGAACACTCGTTTTAACAAGACCAATCACCCTTTTACACCATCTCTTATTTTTGTGAAAAGTCCATTCGTTAATTACTCGTGATCCCGAACTTAAATACCTTACAAAGGACGTTTTTAGATTATCCTTGTGTGAATACTTCTATAACGTTCTCCTAAGATAACATTTTGACTCACTCGTGTCCAAATACTTAAGATTTCTTTCCGGGAAATAGAGTGTGTGTAAAATATATATATATATATATATATGTGTATGTATGATGTATATATGTGTATATATTATACGTATATAGATTATATATATATAATACATATATAAATAAGTTTATAAAAGTAATAGTAGGAAGACATTGTACCATATATGGAAATTTTACTTCTGAATCGGGGAATCTTTATTCATTATATAAGTCTATTAATTTTTGACATTTTAAATTAGACAGTTAAGGATTTGTTATTTTATCTTCATCTACAAAAAATTTATCAAATACTAGAGGTTAAGACATCAATAAAATTACTGTTCAGTTGTCAATCGAAACTAAAGAACTATTCATTTTAATTATAATAGATAAAGTCTTTGTTTTTAGTTAAATTTAGTCCGGATATTTTAAACTTTTCAAGCTCTTAGGATGTTACGACGAATCTTTACTCATCTAAAAAGTCCCCTTTTTACCTACACATATAATAAATCTTTGATTGTTGTCTTTACATAATAGGAAAGAACGAAACACCAAAACCACCATATTGTTTATATTCTGAGTTAAAAAACATAAATAAATAAATAAAAACCAGTACGTCACATACCCTAGAGTCAAGGGGTGGGTCCCTAAATTGGAGTTCGATATTATCACTTTCGTAATTTAGAATTGGAGATCTAGTGGTCCTTTGAGAGAACCTTCTAGTTGACGGGTCAGTACAGGCTAAGACAAACTATGAGGTACCTGACATCGGGTGGTCCGGGAAGACAGGTACTCTAAGAGGTCCGTTCTTATGACCTCACCGAACGGTAAAGGAGGAGGTCTCCTAGAAGGGTTAGGTCCCTGACTTGGGTACTGAGGATACAGAGGACGTAACCGTCCACCTAAGAAATGGTGACTCGGTGGACCTTCGAGTCCCTCGAGGGATTTTAGGTCGTGTAATTAATAACCTTAAACGGTTCCGTAAAAGTACCTATCTATGTATAGTTGTGTCTTTCCTTTTACCGTCGAACAACAGTGTCTACTTAAGTAAGTGTCGTTTCTTGTCAAATATTTCCACTGACATTCCTTTTATTTTGTTACAAGTCTCTACAAGTATAAACTTTCGATCCTTTGTTATTTTAAATTAGAATTCTTTTTATAAAACACTCATCTTTTTCGTAAAACGAAACAGTTGTGTTTTGAAACATTTATGGTGACTTATCGTAATTTTATGAGGACTAACACACACTAGATCATTTCTATTTTTCGTAAGTATACACTACAAATTTATAACTACCATTCCCTCCCAACAATGACTTTTTTTCTTTACTGATGTTGGTCGAATTTAACCACAAAGTTTCAGTACTTCAAATTACTGATGTTTTGACATATGATTTCTAAGACTTAAATATATATATTCCAAACTTCCATCATTTTACGAGGAGTAGGTACAAATGGATCTTCTCTGGTTCACAAATTAGTGATAAATTATTATCAAATGTTTTATTAACATTGACAACAATATTTATATTATTTTATAATTAACTATGAAAAATCTAGATACTTGATGAAATCGAATGTCCTGTTAATTGAAATAAATCACTTGGTTTTTCATAAACCGTTTTATAAAATTATATTTCACATAAAGAAGTAACAATTTTTATTCCTAAAGTTAAAACACCCGTTGATCGGTCTTGATTTAGGACATCAACGATAGTCCTATTCGAGATAGTGTCAAACCACTACTGAGAATTTTGTCATGAAGTTTTGGTAATAATAATATAAAATTTAATGACTGTCCCTTAGAACCTTTATATACATTTATTCAAATCTGGATTTTTTAAATAATCCTTTAATTTTCTGAGAACGAGGAACCTTCTTTTCGAGACTGTTTGGATCCGTCGTACATTTTTTCTTCTCTATAGTAAAACGACTGTTTCCAGACAGATCAGTTTCGATACCGAAAAGGTCAACAGTACATACTACACTCTCAACCTGATATTTCTTTCGACTCACCACTTCTTTACTACGAAAACTTGACACCACAACCTCTTCTGAGAACTCTCGGGAAACCTGACGTTCCTCTAGGTTGGTCAGGTAGGAGTTCCTTTAGTCAGGACTTATAAGTAACCTTCCTGACTACGACTTCGACTTTGAGGTTATGAAACCGGTGGACTACGTTTCTTGACTGAGTAAACTTTTCTGGAACTACGACCCTTTCTAACTTCCGTCCTCTCTTCCCTACTGTCTTCTACTATACCAACCTACCGTAGTGGTTGAGTTACCTGTACTCAAACTCGTTCGAGGTCCTCAACCACTACCTGTCCCTTCGGACCGTACGGCGTCAAGTACCCAAACGTTTCACAGTCTGTACTGACTCACTGACTTGACTTGACTTAGTATATTAATACGTTTACATACGTACGTCACTACAAATCACATTCCTATAAATATAATGATCTTCAACCTTTGTTGGTTATGGATAGTTTCCCTCTAACTGGTTTACTTCATATGTGGAAACGTACGTATACTACTGTACGTTGTATTGGTGATTTTAATATTACGTCGAGTGATGAATGCTGTACTTTTTTATGAATACTGTATAGTTACTTTTTTAATCATATGGTATAACGTAACTAAAATAGATACATAAACATGTAGTTTTATGGGAAGGTTTATACGCGTATCGAAACACTGTGTACATTGATTATAAACCGTCACTAAAAAAAAGAGTCACTAAAATAACAACACGATAAAGAAGTGTCAAAATACGGAACGATTCTGACTGTAAACTATTATGTTCACTGACAGGTACAAACTTTTTCCTTATTGAAGGAGTAGAATTACAGTATATAGTCTTTTGTCGACATAAATTACTTGTTAACAGATAACGGATTCCAACAAGGTACGTATTGGAGGTTTCGGTATGTGTTACCGGGTCGTAAATGTATGATGGAAATTTTTCATAAAAAATAAATTGTTATTGTGAAAGTAAGAATTTTGTTAAGGAATTCACCATCTATTAATATAAAAGGAACAGTCACACAAACATAGTCAAAATATCTGTAATGTGTGTCTATTATTTTTCCCTTATTACAATATCGTTGTTATTAATACGTTATTAAAGGAGAGGGGAAGAAAATCCTTAGTCCTCTTACTCAGATTCTGACCCATTCGGTATTTTATAAAGACGTGTACTCATCGATTTTGAACTTAACGAACTTTACAGTAACACACGAAGTGGACACCATGATGGTTAAAGTTTACGGTGTTTTTACAAAAGTATAAGAAGTAAGACCTGTTTCTATTAGACTCGAGTCCTTATGTTGGGTACAGAGACCAAATTGTTATATGGTGAACCCTGAATTGCAGGAAAAATTATGTCTAAAACAGTGTAGTAAAATATCACTTGTAACTTGGTCGGATTTCCACTTTTATGACGATTGGTTTTCTTCTGTAGGTATTTTGTGTTAACAATTATCAATATGAGAACAATTTACAAAGTGAACCATAACGACAATTATCCTAAACTGAGACCGATTGGTCGGTAGGACCCTGTAAGAACCGTGTACAGACTACCTCACATATCCTTTCCTGTGGTCACAATTTCGTTTTCTTTTCTCACCTCTTACACTTTCTTATTACCTTGGAAAACTGTTAATTCTTGTTTGTAAATTTAACGGATAAACTCTTATTATATACATTTATAAATGATTCGTGAAAGATCCAAAATTGTGTTATGATTCTCGAAACATAGGTGATAAAATTAGTCATAAACATTCATACATTGTATTCATATGAATGTTAGAAGTAAAATATCTTCTCCTTTGAGATCGTGGTTCTCCTATTAACACCGAACAGTATCTGGTGTATCGACTCGAGAGTCGAGACGTACTAACATCTAAGAACCAACAGTCAGTAATGTAATAACACTTCTTTCCTTACTCCATCGTTAGTCTGATATTCAATTTAACAAACATAAAATCCGTAACACCTCATCGAAAATTATGTCGGACGAATAACCCCGACCACGTGACCCTACTGGGTCTCTCTACCATACCCCTCCCTCCACACTCCCCCCAAGTCATACCCCTTGTGTACATATGGGTACCGTCTAAGTACAACTACATACCGTTTTGGTTATGTCATAACATTTCATTTTATTTTAATTTAGACCTTTTTTTGAAGTCGAACGAATTTTTATGATCTTTTTGGTCTACTTTTGTGTATCTATTCTTCGACAAAAGAATGTCCATGACGTCTCAAGACTCAGACGAGTCTAAAATCCCGGTTCTAGAACCTTTCCTCTTTTAGAGTGACCTCCGTTCTGAGTGTATGAAATCCTATACACGAGTAACAATTCATCAGTGGTCGTAGTCCGTCTTTGATGTTTGTTGTCTTCCATGGTCTCGCAAGATGTCACAGTTTGTCACTCCCGTTGTGTTTAATCCCAAATATAGTCGACTCCATCGATATTTGCGTCCTCGGTCTAGAACTTCTCTGTCTCCTTATCTCTTCACTTGGGTCGAGAGAACTCTGTCGGAAGGAATTCTCCGGAGACGTTAAAAGTTGGAAATATTCTGTCTTCGGTTTCTTCGGTTTATTTATTTATCGACTTTTAGCCTTACCTTGAGAACCGTCAAAATGGGACGATTCCTCTATTTATAACCAAAACTCTTTTATGATCCTTCCTGATCTTGACCATTTATGGGGTTTGAGATCAACAACAACAACAACAACAACAACAAAAACTCAAATAAGGGAGAAAGTTGTTGTGTTCCCTACGGACACGTGTACATGTAGTGGTCTGTCTGTTATAGTTTTAGTCTGACTAATATAAGGAACATCGGTTTCTACCTCTTCGAGATATGTCAGTCGTTTTTGATATGACCTTCGACTGACACTGAGTCTAGTACTTGAGGAGTAACGTTTTAAGTCTGAATCAACTTCTTACATCCCTTTTGGTGATCTGGTAAGTCCATGCTTGATTTAGTTTAGGGAATACTAATATGTCACCTTCACTATTTATCTAAATTCCCTAATCTAGACTATCTGTCTCACGGATTTCTTAATGTCTATCTTCAAGTATTATAGTATGTCCTCCACCACTAGTTTTGGTATCAGTTCTTTTTCTTTACGTCTTTCCGTTTTACCAACCGACTCTCCCGGAATGTCTATCGACTCTTTTCTCTTCGATTTCCGTTTCCTCTTTTCTTTTCTATATAGGTAGACTTCTGTCTCGAGGTCTCTTCTCGTTACTCTCTATTTTTTCCGAAAGATTGACTTGTTAGGTTTCTTTATCTCCTTTCATTATCTTACCCTTTCTGATCTCTAGAGAAGTTCTTTTAATCTCTGAGGTTTCCTTTTAAAATAAGTTTCTGTCGTGTTATTTCCTGTCTTTGACATACCTGGATTGTCTTCGTCTTCTATAATTCTTCTCCACCGTTCTTATGTGACTTCTTACTAGGTTTTTGTAGAATTACTGGGTCTATTGGTGCTACCACACTGGTGTGTGGATCTCGGTCTGGAGGACCTCAGGCTAAGTTCGTCCGGAATCCTTCGTAGTGATACTCGTTTCGATCCCCTCCCCTACCGTAAGGTAGGTCCGATAAAGTTTAGGATTTTCTTCTCCAACGATTCAATGACATGAGTTATATGGTCGTTTAAACCTTTTGAGTCGTCACCGACTTCTTGACCTTTACAAGTTAAAAGTAAGGCTACGGTTTCTTTCCGTCACTGTTTCTTACAAGTTTGATCGTGTACTAAGATGAGTAAAGTGTACGATCGTTTCAGTACGAGTTTTAGGAAGTTCGATCCGAAGTTGTCATACACTTGGTTCTTGAGGGTATGCGTGTTCGACTTAAAATTTTTCTGTCTTCTTGGTCTCTAGTTTAACGGTTGTAAGCAACCTAGTATCTTTTTTGTTCTCTTAAGATCTTTTTGTAGATGAAGACGAAGTAACTGATGTGATTTCGAAAACAGACGTACCTAGTTTTATTTGACACCTTTTAAGAATTTCTCTACACTTATAGTCTGGTGGAAAGAACAGAGGACATAAGTCCAGGTCTTCGTTGTCAATCTTGGTCTATACCTTGTTACCTGACCAAGTTTTAACCCTTTCCTCAATACAGTTTCGACATATAATAGTGGGACGAATAAATTGAATATACGTCACATATAGTACGTTTTACGGTACGACCCACTTCGTGTTCGACCTTAGTTCTAAAGACCCTCTTTATAGTTATTGGACCCTATCAGTCTACTATGGTGGGAATACTGTCTCTCGTTTCTTCTTGATTTTTCCGAGAACTACTTTCATTTTCTCACTGTTTAAGCCGAAATTTTAGTTGCAAGTTTTTTGATTCTAGTACCGTAGGCCAGGGTAGTGAAGTACCGTTTGTCTACCCCTTTGTTACCTTTGACTCTCTGAAATAAAAGAAACCGAGGTTTTAACGACTTCTACCACTGATGTCGGTACTTGAAATTTCTACGAACGAGGAACCTTCTTTTCGTCACTGTGTGGATCTCTCTCATAATTTTTGGTTTCTATCATGAAACGGTTGTTACTAGACAGATCAGTTTCGATACCAAAAGATCATCAGTACATACCTACACTCTCGACCTGTTACTTTTTCCGACTCGTGATTTCTAAACTACGGAAGTTTGACACCACGACCTCTTCTGAGAATTCTTAGGGAACCTGTCGTTCCTCTAGTTTGGTCAGTCAGGATTTCCTTTAGTTGGGACTTATAGGTGATTTTCCTGACTACGACTTCGAAGTTATGAAACCGGTGAACCACGTTTCTCAACTTAGTAACCTTTTCTGGGATTGCGACCCTTTCTAACTCCCGTGCTCCTCTTCCCCTACTGTCTCCTATTCTATTGACCTACAGTAGTTACTAAGTTACCTGTACTCAAACTTGTTTGAGGTCCACTACCACTTCCTATTCTTTCGGACAGTACGACGTCAAGTACACCAACGTTTCTCAGGCAATACTAACTTACTGACTTGTTGTTGTTGGTGTGTCTACCTTTTGTCCATTCGATTTGTGGGATTTGAGCTCAACCATCTGAGAACCCAAAATAAGGTCCCACTCCCTTTTTGTCTTTATTTGTTATTATAGGGGTGGACGATCGGACATATCAGTAACGAACCTAATTCCACAAAAAAGATTAGATCAACTCACGATCTTCTATCTTAGAAGAGACGTCGAAGAAATCACAAAAAAAAAAAAAAAGGGGAGGTTGTAGGTCACAATACCTGTCTTACAAACAAAGGGTGTGTTTAAGTTTATAACTTCTCGATTTCAGTTTACACTACCCATCTTTATCCTGAAACTCTTCATTAATCCAAATTTAATCCAGTACTCCCACCTTAGGGTACTACTCTAATCCCAGGACAACTTTCTTTCTCTCTGGTCTCAGGGGAAAGAGACACGGTAAACTCCTGTGTCGTTCCTTTATCAGAAGACTCCTTTTTTCACCCCTTTATTCAGTCGACTGTCGAGGAAGAACCTGAAGATCGGAGGTCTTGACACTCTTTTTTTCATGAGAACCAATTCGGTAGGTCACAGACTAGAAAATAATCCCTACCTTCGGGTCCGATTATACGACATATTTTATTTTGTAGTACCCCGTATACTTCCTTTTTATCGTATTCCTATTGTGTCTGTTGTTTTTATTTGAGTATCCAGTAGACCTATTACCTTAAAAATCTGTCCATGAATTTGATTTACACTAATTTTGTAAGTTTTACTGTTATTTTCTTAACGTAGTCTCTCTACTTTTGATTCTTTTTATTAGTTTATTTTCAGATTTTATATTTTATACGTTGTTGATTCTCGGGTGATAGATTCGACTCATTACCTAACCTGTCTTATCTTCTCTAACCACTGAACTTTTACAGTCATTTTATTAGGACTAAATAAATGTTTCCCTTTTCCTACTTTTTTTTTTTTGTTGTGTTTCTTCCCATATTCTCTGTATACTCTGTGTTACTTTTTCAGATTGTATTAACACTAACCTTAGGTTCCCATCGCTGATGACACACCTGTAGAGTTTAGAGGGGAAGTCATGCCAGTGAGTGAGAGAATCCAAGACCTCTACGACCGTTGGGTTCGGAGAATCGAGTCAGGACGAAGTCCTTAAAGAGACGTAGTTTGTGTGTAGGGTGGGTTCCAGTGAGGAGACAAGACTTCCGACGGACGGAGGTCACTGGTCGACTACGTCTCGGTAGTCATAGTATACCGGGTATACCTCCCTGTAGGGGTCGAGTCTCCAGGGGCACCTCAATCGACTCCGAAAACAATGGTAAGTAGTGACGAGATGAGGAAGGAAACTCGTAGAATGAAGGAGATAAGGAGTGTGTCTACGACTAGGACTCCCGTGGGGGGGTTTAGGAGTAGAGTCTCAGATAAAAGATCCCTAGAACAAGATTCTGTGAACCATGATCCTTGTAAGGTCCTTTTGTCTATAGTTTTACAATAAAACCTCAACATAGTGGAAGGTCGACCGACCGTTACTTTTTAGGTAACGACCATCTTCCTTTTCACGTCTTCTCGGACACCGTTCAACATTGTCACCTCGGCAAATGACCATATATGGTAACGACAATATCATTTTTACTATCTTAACCTTCCAAGAAGGATTCACGAGTACTGCGTCACCTCTTACTTTTTCCGATTCGTACTTATTAGTGGTTAATTAGTTCTCATTTTCAGTCTTGGGGTAATTTATAGTATATTTCTATCTACTTATAGATAGATCAAATTTCTTAGACGATTGTTAGATAATGTTGATCTAAATCGTTTCTGTGATCTACGTTTGTATGTGTATTTTTTTAAACGTAAAAGTGAATGATCGTTTTTGTAAATTCTGTATTTTATAATGTAGATAGGCGTGTGTGTGTGTATGTATGTATATATATATTATATAATACCATTTAACCGACGTTTCTACCGATGGTTGTTATAGAAGTAAAGACATATGTATAAGGTGAGACGTGTAGTTCTTCATCTAACAAAAGGGGAGGTGAACTTAGACCCGACCCAGTCACTGAACAAAATTGATGATTTTACGACGTCTTCATAGTAATTATACTGAAACTCGAATTGTAAATACTCCGGAATGCAAAGACACAATTAAGAATTTAGATTAGATGGTTCATATTTTATAATAACAGTTGAGGAATTGCCACTATTAAAAGTACCTCACCCTCCAGTGCTTGTCCTCTTAAATACGTGGTGTCTCCTGTCCATCATAAATCCAGGGGGACACTTTAGTAGGACCTAGGGTTTTCTTTGTATCGTAGTCTATTAGACTCGGGTATTAGGGACTGTATGTTTTAGGACTGGTTATTTTACCTATAGAATGTTTTATCGGTGACTCAAACACACATATTAAAGTAACGATGATTAAAAATTGTGTCTACATTTTTCTGATAATAACTCAACTAAAGACGACGACGACGATTTTACGAAGTCAGCATAGGTTGAGACATGCTGGGGTATCTACCGTCGGGTGGTCCGAGGAGACAGGGACCCTAAGAGGTCCGTTCTTATGACCTCACCCAACGGTAAAGGAAGAGGTTACGTACGTACGTACGTACGATTTATCGAAGTCGGTGCAGGTTGAGACACGTTGGGGTACCTGTCGTCGGGTGGTCCGAGGAGACAGGTACCCTAAGAGGTCCGTTCTTATGACCTCACCCAACGGTAAAGGAAGAGGTCTCAACTGAAGATACATTATGATTGACTTTCTTTTTTTACTTGTTTGGTTATTTTCTTTTGATTTTGTCTTATTAATTTCGTTTCTTCCCCGTTCACTATACATAGTACACAACGGACTTGATCAAATTAGTACTTCGTCAAAACAACTCAATTAAGACTTAGTTTAATCTCCCACTTACCCTTACCTGCAGATCGTTGGGTCGTAATCTTACCTCTCAGAGTGTGTCTGTGACTGAGTGGTAAAGACTCCGTCCACTCAAAGATTAAATAATGGGAGAATTGACTACTTTAAACCCGGTGAAAAGGAAAGTTCAATTTACATCAAGTGAACGAATCAATTGTACCGTTTGGTTTCCTCGATTTTTTGTTCGAATACTACAAAATTTTTTATTAAGGGATTTGTAAACCCATTTATATAATAATAAACATCAGGTATGTGGAGTCAAACTTTCTCGTATTAAAACATTAAATGACTTCTCGAGAAAAATAAATGAAACGTCGAGAGGTACTCATAGAAGACAAGAAAGCTTATTACAACTTTTTATTTGAGCCGTCACGTCTGGATACGGAGACGGATTCCCTCTTCAGGAAACAAGTTTATCTTTAGTCGATAGTAAAAATCCTAAAGTGTTACGATCCATTATGCATACCTTAAAGTTTTCATAGGAAATTACTTGCTACTTCGGTGAGATTATGGATTCTCTTCTTATTCGGAAGTTTGTAAAGTTTCTTAGTTAAATTAAACTAAAGAACATCAAGGACACCATCTTGTTTCCTACCTAATGTTGATTGTAACTTCTCTCTTTCACCTCAAAATCACCCTAGTCCTTTAGTGATATTTAGGTGTCTACATCTGTTACGAAACGAAAGTTTATAAGTGTTTGTCGTAGGGACTAAGTCTCCGTTAACCTTATCAGGGGTCTCATCTTAGTCTCCTCATGTTGTACACACACGTATACACACTTTCACACAGTGTGTTTTAGTGTACACTCACACGAGTGGTCTCTAATATTTTCTATCCTTCTTCAGCTGAACCCCTTGTCCCCTTTTGTTTCTTTCTGTTCCTCTTGAAGGTTTCGTTTCTGGGTGAAATAGGATCGTACGAAATGTAACGGTCCGTAGGATGACTGTACGAAATACTTCCTGAATTCTACGGATATATGAATTTTGTTCAGACTTAGAGTTGTCTGTGTTCGAATAACTTAACAACTAGGACCTAGTCATCCTTTAGTCAAAAGAAAAGTTGTGACTTGACTGTATATGTATACTTCAACCTAGTCTTAATACAACTTCTAAATGTCCCCTTTTCGTCTTGATGAAAGGTCCTTTGACCAATTCAAATTAGAACGAAATAATTGTTCCGAATACATGTATCCGATGAGTGAGTTTCCTTAAGGTTTCTATACAGGATTAAGTACTCTTTGATCGTTACGGTTCCGTTCGACCAAAAAAAAAAAAAAAATTAATAGTTTGTAAACATGGACAGAAGAGAGGGGATATAATGGATAATTGTAACTCTGAATCATTATTGACTGTTATGGTACGTGGAATAAGAAACTTTCAGTGTTAGTATATCTTGTTTTTTTATAGAATTTTAAGAACTAATAATGACTTTTGAGTGTTCTCCATTTTATTTTCATACGAAAATTTTAATATCATCATGTTACCGGTGGTGTAAACGCCTGTTTAGTAGTTCAGTGATTCGACTTTTTAAGAAAGACCTTTAACATCAGAGTTGTAACCCAGATTACTTTCGGTCGAAGACTGACAGAGTCAAAGTAAACCGGTTTCAACCTGTAACAAAATATACTAACGAAATCACGAATAAACGAACCAACGAACGAACTAACTAGTCCGAAGTTCCTTAGTTACCTAACTAACTAAGTCCGAAACGAGTACTGTGAAGTAGTAGAAACCAGTTACATACCTGATGAAAGTAATTTGAAAAGTTCGAGAAATAACAGGACGTTCGTGTACATTCATTTTTTTCATGTATATTCTTCAGTTCTAAAACAAACTTTATAAACCTCACTTCTTTCTTATATTAATTTTAAAATTAACGTTATAAGTCAAAGATCATATGTCTTAAATATTACTTATTAATTTGAACCATAGTTATGGATCGTTGGATACCCACAATAGTCGAACTTTTAATAAAAAAGAAGACTCTAAAATTTTTAACTTTAAAGAGTGTTTTAAGTCTAAAACTAAAAGGATTTTTAGTCTACTACATTGTTAGGTTTCAGTCATAAAAATTAATCGTTTCTTCCTGTCCACGACTCTTCGTCTATTGTGGGAATTTGTCCCACGTACCAAAAACCAAACAGTCTCAAAAGTAGTTAGGACACCAGATTCAAAGGACATGAGGAGTGTAATGGATGGACTGGAATCTTTCATAAACTCACATTTTTTGTGTTCCGTTCTTAGTACGAAAGTTTTAAATAAGTATAAAATGGTGATTATATTATTTAATTGTAGAATTAACTATAAATGAATTTGAACAAATAAATAGTGTTTTTCAAAATAATGACAACTTTTGTTTCGTTATCGTTAGTCTACAGTTTTATTAGTTATAAATATGTTTATAATGTGAAACACATGTAATCTTTGGAGAAATCGGAACAAAGGGTAAATCAATCGTGTGGAAAATGAGATAAAGACGTGTTGATCGAAGGACGTCCATATATAGGATTGTCTAAACGAGTGACATAAAGACGGAATCTAAAAAAAGTTAGAAAATCGTGTATTAGTACGTATTAGATCTTCACGTTTCCTTACTTTTCAAGTGCCCTACTGACAACCAATTACTTCTATCATGGACATTTATTTACAAGAAAAGGATAAGGGATCCACTTGTTGAAACACCGCAAAGTGGAAAATTTCCAGAGTCACACTATTTGGTTTCACAACTGGGTAGTCACTTGAATAGGAAGTTATCGGAAAGTAAGGAAGGACCAAAGTGACGAAAGTTAGGGTGTGGTGCGTATGGTGAAGGTTTTTATTTCTTGGACGTCACTTCGAAAAAGAATCCGAGACAAAAAGTTCCATTTCTTTGATTCTATGACCTATATAACTTTTAAATTAATCCCAAAATTTATGTCTGAATGATTGTTCTTTCTACTCTTACTTTAGGAGAATTTAAAATAAAGACTAGAAACCTACCTCAAATGTCTTCGAAAAATTTTATTAAAGTGAATTAAGAAAGACATCTTACGTTTATGAAATTATTTACAATATGAATAAGTTGTTATTCTTTAGAATATTCTTTCGTATACACATACAACAGGAGGAAGTTTTATGACCTTAAGTCCTTAAATTTTTGTTTAAGACATACTTCCTTCGTCTACAACTTTATGAAATACTTGTAAATTTATAAATCGTCTCAGTAATTAAAATGTGTCGTGTACACGTATGTAAAGTCAATTCGTTTAAACACGTCGTCTTAAAAGATACGTATAAAGGTATCTGAAGCCCAACCACTTAGATGGGGAACGACGGGTATGTTGGTTATTCACTTGATTGTGTTCTTTTGACATACTGTGGAGTTAGTACCGGTAACATAATTTTTTTTTTTTTTTTTTCTGTCCTTAGACGATGGGAGGGGGGTTGAGAAGTAAAGAAAAAGATAAGAAACATGATAAATATCGTACTATATCTAAAAAAAAGAACTTAAACTTTTATCATAGAGTCAAAGAATTTCGATATATTAGTTAAGATTATAAAGAATCCCGTCGGACTCAGTGACCTCAAAGACATAGACATACGTGTAAAACGGAAAAAACCCGTCTACCGACTTTCCCGTCACGATTTTCACCCCTTGTCTGGAACTTTAAAGTCCCTTACTTGAGAAGGTGTCTTGTCTAAAACATTGTTTTGGTTCGCGATGAAAAACTTTTAGATTTAAAAATAAAGTCAGATGAGAATGATCTTTAGAAAGATTTTCCATGACAATGAATAAAATGACTACAGAAAGTGTTTTGTTCGACTTATGTTAAATGTTAAAAACTACCAATACAGTGATCCTTAACAACTGATCTACCAACATTAGTGTTATTATTGGAGTCTTTGATTACTTCATACAGTACCAAAAATAGGGATACAGCTTCTTAGACTCTAACAGTCCAAAAAATTATCTATTTGAAGTTCAAAAGTATTTAAGTAAGAAATAGTAGCCTGTTTCAGGTTGGTCTTAAAAGATGGTAGAGCCCCTAATCTCATAATCTGGAAACTCTTAGACGACTTGGAGAAAGCTTTATATATAGCAAGTGGTTGAATACTGAGTATAAAAATTATTTTCATACGAAATTATAGTGAACGTTGGGTACCGTTGTACCGTCATACTACCCTATGTTCTAATTCTAGACGATGAGATCAACGTTTGAAGTACCGATTGAACTCCATCCTACTACGAAGAGAATTGAACCGGTTGTGAATAGTCAGTTGTCTGAACTAATAATTAAATGGAAAAGAAAGAAAAATTAAAAACCGTACACTTTAAAAAAAAAAAATTAAAAACCGTACACTTTAAATTAAATGGATAAAGTTCACAACGAAGACGTAAAATCTCACGAAATAATTAAACGATCTCTTCGACATTGTTTCGTGGTGTTTGACCTCCGAGTGGATTGTCTTTATTAACGGAGTGTCCAAACCTTCGAACTTCAACTTTCAGTTCGACGGTCGTCAAGTAAGGAACACTCCTGACACCCTCTTCCTAGATAGGGTCCGGAGAGACACAACTGAGTGACTACCGACAGAAGTGAAAAGACACCGTAAGTGGGACCCGTACACAGAGATATAGTCTTGAAGAAGATACATATTCCTGTGGTCACTATAATCCCATTCCAGGTGGGATTACTTCAGGAAATTGAACTAATGGAGACATTTCTGGAATAGAGGTTTATTCATCGGGTTTATTAACTCCATGAATATAGACTCCACGATCGCCAATCCTGAAATTGTATAGTCAAAGTCCCCCTCGTGTCAAGTTGAGTATTACTCACGTATGTTGGCTTCTGATGATAAGTAAATTGTGTATAAAGTTTGTCTATGAAATAGGTCAATAGTACGATCTTGGTTGTGACTTCTACTCAACAAGACACAGTGACTCCTTGTTTGTTAACGTAAGTATATCTTATAAATAACCCTATTTTAAGGATCCGGAAGAAAGATTTAAACGTGATGGATTACTAGTGCGATAAGAGATACCTCGAAATGATAATACTATTGTTAATTATATCCACGTCAGTTAAGTGTTTGTTTAGGTTTATTTCCACAGTTGTGTAACATAATTGGTCAATCAAACACTACATAAACCAGTCCTTTTCGTGGAGATGGAGACTCGGACCCTTTACACTATGTACCGAAATAGTTTTACTAGAAGGTAACAGGTGATACCAGTGATACCACAAAAATTTTACAGAAATTTGTAATTCGAAATAGAAAAACCCAGAAGAATTTAACGTTAGACTCGTATTTCAATACATGATTATAACCGTAGTTTTGAGAACACGAGAATCCATAAACCACATACACTCATTACTAAGGAGATTTTAACATTCCCATTATAAGATATAACACTTATTTTACATGGTATATGTATATTTATATTTAAATATATTTGAAATGGTACACAGTTTATACTCTACCTTCATGACATCCTGTTATAAAGTTTAAGTTGAGGTGTTAATAATCAGAAGTTACCTTGATTACAGGATATACTTATAGGATATACTTTAATATGTGTTTTTTTATATTTTATTTGAAGAAACTTTGTAACGTACTAGTGAAGTATTTGGTGTAGAGTACAAGAAGAAAAGACGTTTTTCTTGAGTATCTTATTATATTTAATCGTGATCTTATACTTTATTATACTAATCAGGTTTTTATGTATTCAGGATATTTCTGTGATCTTAAAAGTTAAGTCACGTTTATCCTTTGTATTCTTTTTTGATTACTCGTGGTGGGACGTTTATGTTGGTAAACAGTCCTGTGAGGTGAATAACAATTCAAGTTCGTTTTTTGTCATGTGAGACAACTTCATTGAGAATAAAATCTACGGTTGTGTGTGTCCGTTTCCTCTTACTCTTGACTCTCAAAACGGACGAAAGTGAGTCTCAAATAGTCCCCCTGTTGAATATTCCACCTTGTTGTACTATTCGAAGAAACATAGTCAAAGACGAAAGTAAGGTTGGACCCTGTTGGATGACTTCCATCTAACGACCTTTCTTTGGAAAAAAATTGTTCGAGTCGTTATCATACACTCATTTGTGTTGTCCTCTGAGAAAGTAGTAAGAAAAGTCGAGGAGTTTAATCCTTACGAACGTAAGACAATCTTTCGTTTGTTTCGATTAGGTGAGTCTAGAAAACGAAGTCAAAGACTATTATAGTCGGAGATGTGTCCTTGTGACCGTTTTGTCGTCTCCATCAAAGTGATGGGTCTCCGATATTGATACTTCTTTTTCTCGAAATTACCATTGGTGTTTATGGTGATGGAACAGATATATTAAAGTCAAGTAATAGAGTTATTAAGATCTCTGACCATATTATAAATCAGGTAAAAGTCTATTCCTTTGATTCAGGGTCATTAATCATTGAATTCATTAAACGGGGTTTAATACGTTGACAGTTCGTCGTCGTACAGGGACACGGGGACACAACCCATCCGCCGAGGTGTGGGGGCTCACAGTGAGACAGGTGCGGTCCTTTCAAGGACTGTCTGAATCCAAGTGATCTCGAGAGGATGTCTCATTTCTGCACACCTACACCAAAACCTGAAGGGGTATACGAACCCAGTGCGTCAGTACAGGTTAGAAACACTGGGTGCTGGACATTGGGTGGTCCGAGGAGACAGGTTCCTTTATAGGACCGTTCTTATAACCTCACCCAACGGTAAAGGATGAAGTCCCCTATAAAGACTAGGTCCTAGTCTAGGTGTAGCGGATGTGACCGTCCACCTAAGAAGTGGTGACTTGATGGACCCTTCAGGGTAATTCACCGTCTCTTCCTAAGCTTTGGTTCGTCAAACTACAGTCTCGGGTCTGACAATTGGTGTTACAAGTTCTGTATCCTTTCAGTGATGGTTGTCTTTAGGTATGGAGGTTTGAGAATCCTTTTCATACGAACTTTAAGAGACTTCTTTTCTACCATGATGTATAATTCCCTTATCTTTCAGTTCAAAACGACCTCGTGTTTCATTCTTCCGAAGTTTTCTGTTCTGCACTACGACCTCTCTTCGATCCGTTGTTTCACTTACTAGGTAAGGGACGGTGGATATTTACTCTATAATCAAAGTCTTTATCAGTTCGACGAGAAAGGTACTACTACATACACCTTACCATAGATATATTGTAAATGTAATTTTAGACTCGGTTACACCGGTGAAACCTTGTTAAATCTTAATTTTCGTATTTTTTCAAGGTACAAACCTACCTTACTTTTTTCAAACCTACAAACCTACTTAAACCGTAATCATGGAAAAAACTGATAGAGACACAATTTTTACATATATATATAGTAAGTGTGTCACGATAATCCTATAGTAAGTCGGAAAACTCTTAATACAGTAAACTCGTTATAACAACATTCACTATTTTGACGAAGATGACTTTGTGACACAGATGTACTATACCATAAAATCGTTTCTGTCCCCGTAAAAGGAGACAAAATCTAATAGAAACGGTTTTCTAATAGAAATAGATTTTGTTCATCATCTTGTATAAAGTTTTATAAAAAAATAACCACTACACGAGTGGAGGTCTCGAACCTAAGTCTTTAGATAACAGAAAGACTCACTCCTAAGACGTTAGGATGATCACAGAGGATTAAAAAAAATATCGGGGTCAAGGAAAATGGAGAGTCGAGTACTGTCTCTGTTTATGGGTCATCACTGTCCATTGAAAAGTAAGATTACGCGGACATGATGACTACAGACCCGGAGACGCTATAAGATAAAACGTGGACTTTAATCAAAGATACAATGTCGAGACTTACACACTATTCTTCTTTCTATGTCATTAAATCTATTTGAGGTGATTTACCGAACTGACTTTATTTCGGTTTTCCTTCCATATTTACCGACTTCACTAATTCTGACAGTTCAAGAGACCTCATGTCAACCTCTTATTTTAACGACTACCTAATAATAAATAGGTACTTACACTCAAACCCCCTAAATTAATTTCTACAAGATAATATAAAAAGTTTCGAATAAACTTCGACATTCAGTTTTCGGCGTCATTGTCTCTTACAACGGAGACTAGTTTTTTGACTTACAGATCCGTATAACCCCTTCGGGAGAAGGACTCCAAGGAAATAACAAAATGGGATATACATTTATAACTTTTTATTTTATGATAGCCATATTGACAAAGAAATTTCTAAATACTCGGTAAGCTACCAGTTAAATATAGGTATATAGACACACACACACACACACACACACCATACTAATATAAGAATATACGTACATATATATAAATGTATATATACGTATACATACATATAAGTATGTATACACACACAAAGACATATGTGTATATGTATACACGAAAAGAATACGAACAACTGTTACTGAGTCACTAAATTAAATGAATGAAATATAAACAGAAACGACCCAGAAAGAACGACGTGTCCAAAAAGACATCGACACCGTTCACCCCCGATGAGATCGAAACCAGATACCCGAAGAATAACGTCACTGAAGAGAACAACGTCTAGTGTCCGAGATCCCATGTACTCGAAACCATTAACGTCGTGTACTGAGTCGTCAACGCCCGAGGGGGCCCGAGATCTCGTGTCCGAGTTAATCGACACTGTGTATCCTAATCAGCAAACGACTGTATAACTTAGAAGGGTCACGTCAAGTCAAGTCAAGTCAGTGAGTCAGAACAGGGTGAGAAACGCTCGGTACTTAACGTCGTGCGGTCCGGAGGGACAGGTAGTGGTAGAGGGCCTCAAGTGAGTTTGAGTACAGGTAGCTCAGCCACTACGGTAGGTCGGTAGAGTAGGAGACAGTAGGGGAAGAGGAGGACGGTACTTAGGGAGGATCGTAGTCCCAGAAAAGGTTACTTAGTTGTGAAGTGTACTCCATCTTTTTCATAACCTGAAAGTCGAAATCGTAGTCAGGAAGGTTTCTTGCGGGTCCTGGTTAGAGGAAACCCTACCTGACCAACCTGGAGGAACGTCAGGTTCCCTGAGAGTTCTCAGAAGAGGTCGTGGTGTCAAGTTTTCGTAGTTAAGAAGTCACAAGTCGAAAGAAGTGTCAGGTTAAAAGTGTAGGTATTGTTGGTGACCTTTTTAGTATCGGAACTGATCTACCTGTAAACAACCGTTTCATTACAGAGACGAAAACTTATACGACAGATCCAACCAGTGTTGAAAAGAAGGTTTCTCATTCGCGGAAAATTAAAATACCGACGTTATTGGTAGACGTCACTAAAAACCTCGGGGGGTTTTATTTCAGACTGTGACAAAGGTGACAAAGGGGTAGATAAAGGGTACTTCACTACCCTGGTCTACGGTACTAGAATCAAAGGACTTACAACTCGAAATTCGGTTGAAAAAGTGAGAGGAGAAAGTGAAAGTAGTTCTCCGAGAAATGAAGAAGTGAAAGACGGTATTCCCACCACAGTAGACGTATAGACTCCAATAACTACAAAGAGGGTTGTTAGAACTAAGGTCGAACACGAAAGGTCGGGTCGTAAAGAGTACTATATGAGACGTATATTCAATTTATTCGTCCCACTGTTATATGTCGGATGTGCATGAGGAAAAGGATAAACCTTGGTCAGACAACAAGGTACAGGTAAAGATTGACAACGAAGGACTGGACGTACATCCAAAGAGTTCTCCATCCAGTCCATCAGACCATAAGGGTAGAGAAAGTCTTAAAAGGTGTCAAATAACACTAGGTGTGTCAGTTTCCCAAACCGTATCAGTTATTTCGTCTTTATCTACAAGAAAAGACCTTGAGAGAAGGAAAAAGTTACTAGTCGTCTACAACTGTTAAACTAGAGACCAAGGAGACAGAAAAGATTTTGGTCGAACTTGTAGACCTTCAAGTACCAAGTACATAACGACTTCGGACCGAACCTCTTAAAACTCGTAATGAAATGACCTTTGTACACTCTACTCACGTTAACACGCCATCAAACTCGTAAGAAACCGTAACCTTACTTTTGACTGGAAAAGGTCAGGATACCGGTGACGACTCAAAAGGTTTAAACGACCGTATAACTCACGTCGTGAAAATATCGTAGCAGAAAGTCCTAAACTTTGTCGAGTTGACCTTAAGGTAATGGAGGTGATCGAAACAGGTATCACTACGAAAGATTCCGGGTGAACTGAAGTGTAAGGTCCTACAGACCGAGATCCACTCACTAGTGTGGTAGCACTAATAGACTCAACACTTCGAGAAAAAACATCTTAAGAGGACACATAAGAACGGTGGAGAAGAATTATAGAAGACGAAGACAATCCAGGTATGGTAAGGACAGGAAATAGCCCGGGTAGAAACGTACTTTATAAGAGAACCATAGAGATTAAAAGAACTTCTCCAGATATCAGAAAGGGTAAGACAACAAAAAAAGATAAAGAAACGTAACTAGTGACTCCTTCCGAAGGAATAGAGAGGAACGATAACAAACCTTGAGACGTAAGTCTACGAATATAGAAAGGAAAAGAGGAAACGAAAAACGAAGAGAAGAAAGGTGTCGATAAACATTCCGGAGGGGTTTGTCGGTAAAACGAAAAACCGTAAAGAAAAGGTACCCCTACCAGAACTAGGTACGGAGGACATGTTACAGTCCTTGGAGACAGGTATCAAGTAGTCCATGAGATAGTCTAGATCAGGGAATTTAGATAAAGAGAGAAGGTGACATATTAGTATTCCCTAAACTAAATCCAGTATGGACTTACCAGATCACCAAAAGGGTGAAAGAAACCAAATTCAGACTTAAACCGTTATTCCTCAAGTACTAGACTCGGTGTCAGTCGAGGACCACAACAAAAACGACTGACATATCTCGAAGAGGTAGAAACCGACATTTCTTATATTAGTTAGACTAAAACCACACCTGGTAGACCACTACAGGTACACATCTCAGAAGAGAACACAACAACCTTCTCCCACAAGCGATACTGATCATGAGAACGGACCTTTTGAGGAACCTACCGCCTTAGACTATCCGACGTCAGGTACCCCAGCGATTCTCAGCCTGTGTGGACTCGTTGAAGTGAAAGTGAAAAGTGAAAGTACGTGACCTCTTCCTTTACCGTTGGGTGAGGTCACAAGAACGGACCTCTTAGGGTCCCTACCCCCTCGGACGACCCGACGGTAGATACCCCAGCGTGTCTAAACCTGTGCTGACTTCGCTGAATCGTCGTCGTCACGTAAGAGAACCGTTTTGAGATAATCGGAAACGGGACGAAGTAAGGCATGAAGTTCCGGTTTAAACGGACATTGAGGTTCACGAAGAACTGAAGGATGAAAAAGTAAGGTCAGGGCATATTACTTTTCCTGTAGAAAAAACCCACAATCAAGATTTTCCAGAACATCCAGAGGTATCTTGACAAGTTGAAGTCGAAGAAGTCACAATGACCAACCCCGTATCCGACCCTAATGGCACTATAACTTACCAAACGGAACTTTTACTTCTCTCTAGTAAAACAACAAAAACTCTAACGTAGGTTCATGACGTAAAGTCTGAGAAAATAACTGGTACTACCGACGAGGTAAAGAAAATTCCCTAAGGACGGGTGTCATCATCTATATTACCAGTAGACTCAATTTAAGTGGGTAAGGTCAGGTAAAATCAAGTGACTAAGGATCTTACAGCTACAAGTGAGAACGGTAGAGGACAACCTGGTGAAGAGTAAACGGAACTAAGTACCTGGACTGTAAGGTCCAAGGATACGTTATAACGAGAAATGTCGTAGTCTGCAACGAAGATAGTGGTGAGTGTAAGTGTTGACCCATAACAAAAACGAAACCGAAAGTAAGTAAGAAAGACCTCAATAAAGAGGTGACTAGAGGTCATCGTAGAACCCGTGGATTGACTGGACCCCTCAAGGGGAAAGTCACAGGATAGTAAAACGGAAAAGTATGACAAGTACCCCAAGAGTTCCGTTCTTATGACTTCGCCAAACGGTAAGGGAAAAGGTCACCTGGTGTAAGACAGTCCGGAGAGGTAGTACAGGGTGGGTAGGATCCACCGGGGTGTACCGTACCGAATCAAAGAAACTCAATCTGTTCCGACACCAAACACACTAGTCTAACCGAGCAAAAGACACTCATACCAAAGTCACACAGACGGGAGACTACTTAGAAGGGTCTGGTCCCTAGGCTGGGTCCAGAGGACATAACCGTCCGTCTAGGAAATGGTGTCTCGGTGGTCCCTTCGGGTTTTCACTAAAATTTTTATTGAAAAGGATGTTCAGACGGAGGTCATCTTAATTACATGTTTTAGACATGATATCCTTTTTTGATTTGAGTTATATTGTACCTAAAGGTGTTATCCTACTAAAATATATGAGATTAGAAGTAAGAAATTCTTTTGAACAGGACAAAAATTTTGTACCACCTTTACGGTGTACCCAGTCTATATAGACCTGTCTAGTATACCGAATTTACTTGTTTATTATCCGTACTTATTCTAGGGTGTCCTAGTTGATGTGAAAAAAAGTGAGACAAGGGATAAAGATTAATCCTAGTAATGTACATGTGTCAATAATTTAGTTCAATCTCTGATTTGTACTTGATGTTAAGATATCTAATTTACACCATGTAAATGAACTATAAGGAGTTCACTTTTTATCCCAGATAAAAGAAACGGGAAATTAACCTCGACTGGACACTTCCGAAACTGATTAAAATATGTCTTCTTCACTACAAAACGATCTAGTTTCACGTCGGAAATTCCTCTGACCGTCGAAATCCGAAAGTAGGAACCTCGGGACCGACGGTAAATTCTTCAGACTTAAGATACAACCCTTCTGGTGTAAACCTTCGGTACTCATTTGTATCTCTCTGCCCGGGTAGACGTGGGGTGGCAGATCGACACGAGTGGTTCGACGGTGTATAGTCACTTTGATAGAACCCGGAAGATCTGGTCGGACTAGGACTACTGTAGGTACCTCGTCTTCACACTTAGACTCGGAAAGGATTCCAAGACCAAGTGTTATAGTCATCTTTTACAACGAAATTCGATGATTCTTAATTTTATAAAACAATATGTCGTCATTTACTGATCCATTAGAAATTTCATTCTACGCTGTACATGGATATCACTAATCACAAAAATGTAAAAACCATTGAAAATATCAGATCATATATAATACATTAAAGAGATTAATGTGATTATTTTCTTATGTATACCTAAAGAAGAAGTGATAACGAACTTAGTTCCTCTTTATCAAACCGATGAAAAACTGATTCGTTCGGACAATTTGTGACTATTATTTACTATGATAAGTTAACAATAAACCAAAAAGACGACTAAATATAATCACGGTGAGTCGTATAATAAACCAAAACACACGTACGACAAAAAAAGACCCTTGTTGATTAGACTATCTTCTCATACTATGTTACAACGAAAACAAAAACAATTACTTTAAAGTCAAAATAAGAAATTTCCTTAGTCTCTACAAGAACTTTTTCTACATCGTTTTATTATTTTAAGGAGTCTACTCGTACCTTCCGTGGATACGAATGAAAAGGGATTTTGAAAGTAGATACAAAAATTTAATTTTAGGGATTTACGTAAGGGAAGATACGAAAGGGTATAAATTGAGAGTTTGGATTTTGGGAGTTAGATACAAAACTCTATGACACGGAGTGTAAAGTGAAGCCCCAATAGTCTACAAGTTATTTAATTATCTTATTTAATTGAACTAAGTGCACCATCAGATGTGATATCGTTCATATATATATAAAATTTTTTACTATACTATCATGAAGATCGTAATTCTATATATTCTATTAGTGATAGTCACCGGAAAAATATCAGTAAGATTCCTCCTAAAGACTAAAATACACTATAGTCTTGTCTCCAATGTTCTCTATGTTTGTCAGGAAACAGAAAAGAGTGAGAAGATTCTTTTAAAAATTGTAAAACAAAAATCCCTGTCATACCGTAACGAAGTATTAAAGATATACAACATGGTATAACGAGAATTAATATCTGTTTTAATAAGTTTCATTTCCTTTAAGAGGTACACCCTAGACACCTTCTTAAGTCGATTTATTATATGACACAAGACATCTCTATGTAAGACATTTGTTACAAAAAAATTTGTAAAAGTCATAACTATAAAGTCTGGTCTATTAGACACAAATATCCTCCGACCAAACACGTAACGTTATAACAATCGTCGTAGGGACCGAGATTCGTTTACTACGGTCTTCGTGAGACTAGTAGTTTTTACAAATGCCTGTAACGGCTTATAGGGATCCCCTCTTTCTCGTTTTAGTAGAAGGTCCCTAACCCTTAGTGACGGAAAGTAGTTAATGATTCGACACACAACACACAATCAACGAGTCAACACAGGTTGAGAAATCTCGGGGTACCTGACATCGAGCGGTCTGAGGAGACAGGTACCTTAAGAGGTCTGTTATGGTCTCACCCATCAGTAAAGGAAGAGGTCCCCAAAATGGGTTGAGTCCCTAGTTTGTGTCCAGAGGACGTGACGTCCGTCTAAGAAATGGTCGACTCGGTGGTCCCAAAGTGATTTAAACGTACACTGACTTGTAATCTTTCTTGACATATGTGATAAATATACTTAATGACATATTCTTATATACGTAAATTAAATAAATAAATAAATTGTAATACTATTAAAGTTTAGTACGGCAGATCTTTGTGTAAACTAGATGTCTATAACTAGTGAATTCTTTAGTAAACGAGACAACCTCTAATTTACGTGGAAATAGAATCGAAGACTGGAAAAGGGGGTAGAAGATAAATCTAGTACAATTCTTTGATTAAAATTGAGTTAAAGAACGAAATAATATACACATAGATTTATGATAAAATTTCATAAATATCTATTTTATATTTATTTTTACTTACTATTTTTGTTTGTTTATTTATTTGACCGAAAAAGGTACTGTTAAACCCTACGAAGACGCGTACAATTATAAAATATTCAAATCAACGATTTAGGATTAACCATAGTCGAAAAGTCAATCTCTGATAAGACCTACTGTTTATTCATTCAGTTTGACATCGGTTAAGTAGACAGAGATACTGTTGGGATTTTGGTACATGATTACGGAGAACGGTGTAAATCGAGTTGACAGGGTACAAATAGGGACGTATATCTGTTATTATGAATTTCGATCGAACAATACGTAAAATAACTTCTTAGACAAAGGAACTCTAAATTCTTTTTACCAAGAGGAAAAAGTGTGAAAAAGGAATATCTGTCAATTGAAAATCTTTGTTCAGAGTAAAAGGACTCCAGAAATCCATCGTGTCACCATATCACCCTACTGTAATGAAAACGATAGTATTCAAGACCAGTATTAGAGACCATGAACACTTTAAAGTCTAGACATTCTTTATCAGGGAATTACGTCCACATATCTGGTAACCAATCTATATTCTTTTATTATTTTTGTTCGGGTTATATCGTTGGAAAAGGTATTTCAGTTAAGATGGTTTGACTTCCCTAATGGGAAATCTTTTATCTTCTTTTGATGTCTGGTTATATTGACTACTTATATCTACGTTTTTAAGAGTTGTTTGGTATTCGTTTGGATTAAGTTGTTGTGTAATTTTATTAGTGTGTGTTACTGACTTACTCTAAATTGGAACCTCACGTTTCTAAAACTGAATGTGTTTAGTTATTTATAATATATAGTGTAATTATCTTACTATCTCTTTCATTATACTAGTAGAGTTATCTAGGTCTTTTTTTTTAATTGTTTTATCTTGTAAGAAAGTACTATTTCCGTGAGTTATAACTCATACCTTCCTTGTACAGAGTTGTGTCATTTCCGGTGTCTGTTCATTTGGGTGTCAGTTGTAGCATAAGTTACCATTTTTCAATTTTCGAAAAGGAGACTCTATTTTTTGTTCTGTTTCCACAAGTGAGAGTAGTGAGGAAAAGTTTTAGGATCGGTCTCATTAATCCGTTCTTTTTCTTTTTCTTTTGTAAGTTTAATCTTTACTTCTACATAACTTTTTTTTTGTCATTTCGTCAGAGTGAAAGAACTACTATTGGTTTTTGACAACGTTGATCAATTTTTTAAATCATATCCTATGTTTTAATTGTAAGTTTTTAGTAAACGAAAAGACATATCATTATTGTTTGTTGCACTTTTGTCTTTATCTTATTAAAGTGAATGTTGTCGTGGTTTCAATTATTTTGTTAAACACGACAACACTATTCAAGAAATGGTGAACACGGTGGACCCTTCAGGGTTATTTATGCAAATTAGTTCCTCTATTTTTAGAGGAACATATAACTTTTAGTGTACTGAAACTACTTTCTATGACTCCTTCTGTATTTGTTTATTTTATATGACACAAGTATTTAGTCTCATTAATTATAACAATTTTACAGGTATGATGGATTTCGACAAATATCGACAAATAACAGAGAAAAGTTTTAACACAACCCTTTTAACCCTTAGTATGTGTCTTTTTACTTTGACTTAGTGAAGAAAATAATGATGGTAAGTGTTTTTACTTGAGTTTTACCTAATTTATGAATTTACATTGTATACTTTAGTATTTTATCTATTACTTTTACATCCTTCTTTAAAGGAACAGTAACTAGACGCGTCACTGAAAGTCCCCCAAAGGGACCGTCGAGTCGACAATTTCTTGCGTGGACTTTACGTCCTCTGGGACCACTCTAAGGACCAACTCTTCTAAGGGACCTCTTCCGTGTCCGATGGGTGAGGTTATAAGAACCCGAATGGACTACCGAGTCAGTCATTTCTTAAAAGAACGTTACGCCCTCTGAACCCAAACTAGGGATCCAACCCGGTTAGGAGACCTCCTCCCGTACCGTTGGGTGTGGTCATAAGAACAGACCTCTTAGGGGTACCTGTCTCCTCTGACCATCCGATGTGAGGTACCCCAACGTTTCTCAGTCTGTGTTAACTCACTGATTCGTATCGTATGGTTTATGTGTCCGTTGTTTTCGTTTATGATTGTTCACTTGATCTCATTTGATTTTTGGAAGATATGTCGTTTTCTTTGTTAGTTGTTTTACTTTTCTGTTGGATGTTTGCCCTCTTTTATAAACGTTTAGTAGATAAACAAGTCAAATCAAGTCAGCGAGTCAGCACAAGCTGAGAACCACTGGGGTACCTGGTGTCGTGCGGTCTGGAGGAACAGGTAGTGACTGAGGACCTCAAGTTGGTTTGAGTACAGGTAACTCAGCCACTACGGTCGGTTGTTCGAGTAGGAGACAGTAAGTGAAGAGGAGGACAGGAGTTAGAAAGAGTCGTAGTCCCAGAAAAGGTTACTCAGTCAAGAATCGTAGTCCATCGGTTTCATGACCTCAAAGTCGAAGTTGTAGTCAGGAAGGTCACTTGTGGGTCCTGACTAGAGAAAATCCTACCTGACAAACCTAGAGGAACGTCAGGTTCCCTGAGAGTTCTCAGAATAGGTTGTGGTGTCAAGTTTTCGTAGTTAAGAAACCACGAGTCGAAAGAAATATCAGGTTGAGAGTGTAGATAAACAATCCTCCAATTATAACTCTATAGATTCCCTGAAAATGTTTAGTTCTTGTTTTTGTTTTTGTCAGGTTAGTTTCTTACCCGTTTTTATGACTCATCTATAAAAAAAAGATTTCTGATGTATTTTTATCGGTTGTTCATGTACATTTAAATAAGTTGTGATGAATAGTTCTTTTACTTTTAGTCTTGGTGTGACTCTATAGTGGAGTGTAAACAATCTTACAGATAGTAGTTCTGTTCTCGATCATTTATAACCACTCTTATATATCTTTTCCCTTGTGAACACGTGACAACCACCCTCACTGTAACCATATCGGTCATACCTTTTTCTCATACTTGTGAACAGTTCTTATTTTCCGTTCGTTTGATTTTTGTAGGTTATTTCGATTTTTATCTTTTCAGTGTCCTAGGCTGTTGGGGTGAAGACCTGTGTGTTAATTTCCTTTATTTTTATCCTAGATTTTCTCATAGACGTGAGAACATAAGCAATATTAAGATAAGTACTATCGACTGTATACCTTTATCAGATTCACGGGTATTTCCTTACCTACTTATTTCTACAGTATACGTGTGTATCTGATCTTATAATAAGTCGGTATTTCTTCTTCCTTTAGGACGGTGAACCCTGTCGTACTTATTTTGAGTTCTGGCAATACGAATTGCCTTATTCAGTCTCTCTCTTTGTATTTATGACATACTGTCATGAAGATACCTTGGATCTTTTCGGTTTAAACATTTTACTGTTTGTCATGTCAATCACTTACCCTTACCCTTCTACGACTAGTTTCCCATGATTGAAATCAATATTCTACTTATTCAAGACTCCTAGATTATATTTTATACTAATAGTATCAATTCTTATGACCTAGTAAATGAACTTTCAACGACTCTCATCTAGAATCTACAAGAGTGAGGTTTGATCTTTACCATTAATACACTATACGACCGTCACAGTCGATTACGATACCACCATTAGTAAAGTTTTATATATAGATAAACTATTTGTGTGACATGTTGAAGTCACATGTGTTACAATATACGGTTAATATAGAGTATTTTGACCTTTTATTATGTGATATATTTAGTTATCCCTTGATGGAAACAAATAAATAAATAAATCCCCAAAATTTTATAAAACAATTACATTTTAACATTCCATATCATCTCCTATATATTACATACCATCTCCTATACATTCCATACCATCTCCTATAAAACTATATGTATACGTGTGTATATATATTAAAACAGTATATATCTAAAATGTACGTATATATATTTATGCAAAAAATATAAACGTGTACCATGGGTTCGACAAAAGGGTTTGTGTTAGTTGTTTTTCATATCTTGCGATACTGGTCTTTCAAGTTTAGACCTTTCTAAAATAAATTAAAAAAGAATCTCAATATTAGTTGAATTCCAACTGAATTTAAGGATTTCATGAATATTCGTAGACAGAAGGGATCACGACTTCAAAATTATCACGGGATTTCTCTTATAAGTAAGGGAGAATTTTATCTCTTCTCTCGTCTCATGAGACAGAAGGGCGTAGAGTAAAGGTGTTGTATAAATGAATTTTATAGAGATTCCCTTCATGGTAAGGGAATGTTCTACGATTCGACTCTGAACACAGGTTGGATAATGTGTGTTAGACTCTGAAAGTACCCCGAAATTGGAATTGTAAGTACACAAGAAATCGTTTAGTACTCTCTCAGTAAAGGATCCGTCCAACTATTCTTCAGATCCCCAGGGGTTCTTCTCACCCCAGACCTTAAGAGTTCCTCCTTCTTCCCTATTTGAAAAAAAAGGAAGAGATGTAAGGAATCCTAATATATTGTTATTACATAGGACGGACTCCTGTCAGAGACCTAATATGGAAGACCACTTAAGACAATAGAATTTTACATTTAATACCCTCATCCAGACCACTCCAGAAATGTTGGAGGTCTATAAGAAACCTAAGTAACCTCTCATATATTGATATACGTTCCCCCATGAGAAAGACGGGGGAAGACTACGGATACAGTCTTCAAAAGAGATAGAGGAAATATGAAATTATTTTGAAATAATGTGTCTTCGAGACTTGCTAGTTCGGAGTAGAGACCGGGGCCTACCTTAAGAAGAGGAGGTCCCCGGTTCTTAGGGCCACAGAAGCGCACTAAGTTGTCGTTGGAAAGTTAGTAAACTGGGTCAACCTGGAGATGCAAAAGGATGTAAACAAGGAGGTCATAGAAATGACTTTCGTATATTAACTTGTAAGTCAGTTAATAACAGCTACCACTGGGTTTTCCTCGTTTTACCTATGTTTAAGGACAAGAGTACCCTGAAGATCATTTTGTCTTGTCATTTTTGTCACCTTCTTTATTCTGTAAATAGTAGACCACTGTTTATGATACCTCACGACCCTACCCCGTCTTTAAGTGAAAGATTATGGGAGGAGTACCTTCCGGAGTGACTTTTGTAAATTTGTTTTTGAATTTTTTTTTTGGTTTGAACTCGTGTGATCATTAGACCCCGTTCCCACAAGGTCCTTTTCCCGACGACGACGACGATTCAGTGAAGTCAGCACAGGCTGAGACACACTGAGGTGTCTGCCGTCGGGTGGTCCGAGGCGACGGGGACCCTAAGAGGTCCGTTCTTGTGACCTCACCCAACGGTAAAGGAAGAGGTTACGTACTTCACTTTTCACTTTCACTTCAGTACAGGCTGAGAATCGCTGGGGTACCTAACGTCGGGTGGTCCGAGGAGGCAGGTACCCCAAAAGGTGCGTTCTCATGACCTTACCCCACAGTAACGGAAGAGGCGTCCTTTTACTGTTGTATCCAGATTTTAGTAATTCCATTTTTACACGGACTGAACAAGTTCGTTGTCAATCCTCTTGTCCCGACGACCCGTCTCATTTCTTTCCTGACTAACCACTCACCAATCTAGTCCCTTGACAGTCCCCAGTCCGGTCTTTCCCCAACCGTCCGACAAAATTAAAAATAAAAGGACTCTACGTACGGTAACTCCCCAAAGATCACCTCTTTACTGTGTTTGACTGAATACAAAACTTTTCTAGTGAGTCGAAGAGACTATCCTTGTCCGAAACGACCACCGAGTCTGCCATTTCTTAGACGGACGACACGTCTTCTGGACCCAAGTCAGGGACTCAACCCTTCTAGGGGACCCTCTTCCCTTACCGATGGTGAGGTAATAAGAACGGACCTCTTCAGGTACCTGTCTCCTTGGATCGCCCGATGTCAGGCACCTCATTGTTTCTCAACCTGTACTGACCGATTATACGAGTGATGTACCTCTCCTTTCCCTCTTCGTTCTGGTCCCTCCTCGGGCCCAAATTTAGTTCCACCACTATCCAACATTCCTCGTCATTTTAGATCTTTTACTTTCCCAACTTGATGAGTAAGTAAATCACTTTTTAGTGAATAATTGTAAGTAGTCTACGATCTATGACAAGATTCTCAATATATACGTCGCCCCTTCTTTTGTTTTGTCTAGTATGGATGTGACTAGACTATAGATTACCTCAGGAAATTCTACGTCCGGTCGAGATTGTAAGAGTCATATCAAGTCTTTATAGGTCTTGTAAATGAGAAAAGTCACTCCCCTATTTTTCTTTGTTTGTGTATCACCGTGTCCAACGTTAATTTTTTGTCTTACCGACTATATGCGACGAAGATTATTAACGGAGTAGAAGGTAGTCGTAAAGTTACTTTTCGGTCACTTTTTCCTCCGACCACATGGATTTTTTTACAACTAGTAGACGTGTCTACAGACGAGAAAGACTCATTAAGGATAGGGGTGAAAGTCGAAGCGTTTCGCACAGAGAAATACCTGGTACAATAATTACTTTACCTTTTCTTACGCGTCCTTTCGGACGACAACAGACTTTAATAGAAATGAAGACATGACGGTGACCGTTATTGACAGAGGAGAGGTCTTAAGGCCTTGTCACTTAAGAAAGAAGTGGCCTAATTTTCGTTTTTTGTTATTTTTGTCTTGGTGTTGGTGACCCCCTTTTTATAGAATAGTAATACTTTAATATTAAAACAGTAGCATAAAACTCATCCCAACTACACTCGTTGAGAATCCGTTAAGTCGAACAAAAATTATTGAGTTCAATAAAACTTCTAATAGTTGTCTGATAGACTACTAATTCTGGTGAGGGGTATTACGAATAATAAGGTTTGAGTACAGTCAATCTTTACACTTTTCGATGTTAAAAGGTTCTATGGTCATCACTTAAGATCAACGGTATACCTACAGTTAAGATAATGTCACACAGTAATATCAGAGTCTTTGACTCTCCTATATTCCCTAGACTGAACGGCCAGATATCAGAAACACTTCCCTTTTTAGTAATTCCAAAAATACTCTAAACCTTGGTCTAAGGAACCTTAGTACATCCCATTTTCTTCTCCCCAAGATGTATAAAAGTAAAATTTATCAAACCTTTGTTACGATTTTACGAAGATCACATCGTAAGATATATATGGATATATCTCATATTTAAAAATATATCTAAATTTACACATAAATACAACATATACGTACAAATATGTATTTATCTACGTATGTACAAGTTAGATATATGTAAATTTTAGATATCGATATAGATATTAATAATAAAATGAACACAATCTATATTGAAGTCAGAATAAGAATTGGTTTTCATATGTAGTCTTAGTGAAAACTCTAAACCATATATATATATATATATATATATATATTAAATATATATATTTATATATGTATACCGTACTCCGAATTCGTAAAGGTTATTTCTTCACAGGTGTTTTAAATCGAAGACTGTTATAACATCTGAAACAATGAATTTACTAAGAAGACTATCTTCGTTAAGTTTTTCGATTGTATAGAATTTTATGTAGTGGCTCGACCATGCTTTCTTTCTTGAATACCTACCTAATTTTTAGTTTCACTTTCGTCTTTATAACCCTCCAATGAGTCCCGGTCATCTTCAAAAGTGGGAGAACCACAGAGGTTTAGAACTATCGGAACTCAGAGACAAAACTGTTTCAAGTCATGTGTCCTCTACTTCGGGTTCAGAGTGAGGAATATCACTTATATACTCTTTTGTGGTTTGTTTTGAATTTGGGATTCCCTACCGTTGAGTCGTATTTCAAATTACTATTGATTTGTGTCTTTAAGTCTTGTTCCTTTATACAGGCGTGACTGTAACAGTTACTTATATTTCTATTTTTTAGGTTTCCATTTTGTTTTCTTTGAAGGACCTTAAACGTATTAGTGTTTCACCTTACGTTCAGTAAAGAGTCAAACACAAAGTCAAAAATACGATGAACAAACTCGTATTTCGAAACATCCTTATTAAATTGTATCTAAGGTCAAACAACCCCAGGTGACCATAGGTACCAGTTAAAGTTTAAAAGTGACTTGTTTACGTCGAAGTTATTCAGAAGTTTATTAAAGGGGTATTTATTAATAGGATCCTTCTATTCGGACTTCGCTTTTTAGTGTGTTATTCCTTCCTTCCGGGACACTTACTCTTGTTTGTCTTTATTTTCTTCCTAGTTTGAGTGTTTCTGAAAACTATAGTGTTAAATTGATTTAATTCTTCATTTATAATACAAGGGGTTTTTCACTTTATTACGTGTTCCTTGATCTCTCGTGACTTAGTTATTTCTTATGAATTTTATTGTTTTAACTATACGTTTTATACATTATTAACTAAAATCTTTAACTTATCTTACCCTATTTAAAATCACATCTACGTTGATTTAATTCAACATACTCTTCTTTAAATCGAGTCTCTCTTCTGTACTTTTCAAATACTTTCCTGTTCCATACACGTCCTATTGTATTGTTGAATTGTTGTTAAATTTAAAGACCTTCCTCTATCACCTTATTTATCTTTATTGTAAATTTATACGTCATTTCAAAAGGTATTAATATAACAACTTACTGTCTTATGAAGTCTGTCTCTTTTGTGTTTTCCAGAGATCGTCCTTTTTGTTACACTAGGATATGGGTTATGTATTATTATTATTTCCACTTTTGGTTTGTGTCTTTTTTTGTCAGAAAAATTTTCACCGGTTTCTATGTAGTCGAGTTTTATACCGTAAATTTGTCTAGTGATAATAAAATAGTCGTTTTTTACTTTTGACCTTCTGTCTACTTATCATAAAAGTTACACTATTATCCAGTAAGAGTTAGATTCTAAGATATGGGTCATTTTAATAGAAAATTTTTTTAGTGCTACTTTAGTACTCTCAAATGATGGTTCGTAAAGAGTGACTTCATTTAAATTCAGTTTTATTTAGAAAAGTTTAATCTTTAGATTTGACATTCTTACTTACTACTTGTTTTTGTAAATACTTATACACCCATATGAATTCATTTGTACTTTTATACATAGTTATTTCTAATACCATTTAAACACCTATTTTATTTTGTTCTATCTTCGTAAGACTCATAGTATCTTCAACCAAATTAGAAACTCCTCTCTTCCCTTTTTTATAATTTATCGTAAGAAGAAGAAATATTTCAACGATCAAAATTTAGTGTAAAGAGGAATATTTAGGAAAGAGACTAAGAAATTAAAAAATAGAAACTAAACAATTCCTAAATCTCAAAATTTTAGGAAAAAACAACCAAAACCTATCTAAAACGTGTCCTGATCCCCTCGGTTTAGATTGAATATGAGTAAAACTACAGGATAGTACGGTCGACGGAGTCGACTTTGACTCTGACTTTTCGGGCAGAAGTCTGTAATAATCCGGTGTCGTTACGAAATTAAGACTTGAACGGTATGTATACGACATCTATCGAAATAGTGGATAGAATCGTATTCTGTTAATAGTCGATATACCGTATTAATATTGTACTTCAAATGTATAGGGATTTTATTTACTTTTTATTGAATCATAAATATCTTTAATTTTAAAACTTCTGATAGCTCGACAAAGAGAAGGTCCTTAAAAAGTATAAATGACCGAGTTTACGAACTCTTTTTAAGGTTTTGTCCGAGTAGGAAATGTTACATACGTATTTTAAGACAAAAGTTACACGTACAGTATACAAAAAACTACGTTTTAATTTAAATACACCATTTATAGTCGACTTCGTAGAAACTAGAAACAATGAGATACAGGGATAATCCTTAAAGTATAGGTATTTTACATCCCATAACTATGTAGAATTAACGGAGTTACCTTATCTTTGGTTATGACAATAATTTTGTTCCGAAAAATTTAAGAGGAATCGTGACGGATATTTTAATTTGTTATAAAACACACCGTACGAACAACCACACTTGTTGATGAGTTTGGAGAAATACTCGGTAAATAAAGTACAGTAATGTACACGTTGTAGTAAAATAACCCAACCGAATCTTCATTCAAACAAGTCTAATGTTGAGTTTACTTGAAGAACCAGTTGGGTTATTTTAGTAATATGATTTAACGTATAAATTTCTAATGGTTAAAACACAATTACTCATTTGTAGTTTTGATTTTGTCCTATGCAATCTAAAAGTTTAGTAAATACTTTAGGTTTCCCGTTATATTTCAGTATTAATGTAAAATGTTTTCACTAACTTAGTGTATATAAGGTATACCACGTAAATATTTTCATATTGTACGTTTCGTTCTACTTTACACTAGACCTTTATAATTAATATTTTATTTTTACATAAGAAAGTTAAGATGAGGAATTGAGAGAAGGAAAAAACCTACTTTCGTTTAGATACGGAGCCCTGGAGAAGTACGTCTCATGTGTAAAGTTTCTTTCTAAGACATTTACCATCTGAAGAATTATGGTTTCTGTTGATGACTATTGATGGTTATACTTTTTTTTATTTTGATGTAAATTATTGATTTAGTTCTCATCCCCACACTCTCCATATATAATTAAAAAAAGAAGTTTTTCGGTTTTATTTATACCTATATAGAATTCACCGTTTTGATTACATTTGTTTTTACACTCAAAAAATTTTTTTTAGACTACGGATTTGAATTTCCTCTTTCTTCAAAGTTTTAAATTCATAAAAATTCATTTAGAATAGTCTTCGATATTTTCAGATTTTTCTCGAAAATATTCTTTTCTAACACTCGTGGCATGATCAGAAATTAAACAGTAACGAGGTAAACAGTCACATAATAAGGGGTGCTCTAAGAAACGATTTTTACACAGAAAGAATATGAGAAAAGAGATACAGACAGAATTAAGATGTAGTAGGAACAAAGGAATTTCAAAGTAAGTGAAATACACAAAATAATGGGTACAAAAGACTTTTTTATGTAGTATTTTTAAGAATGTCTTTATTGTGTATATATGTTGGTACACATAATACGTTTTATACTTTCTGTTTTCATAGGTAAAAATTCTAGTATTTGTTCTAACCTGTAGGAATCTAACAAATTGTAAAGACCAATACTCGACCGTTTACAAACTGTCGAACTAACGGTCCTTTTCACTGGACTAAACATCGTAAACGGGTAAAGGTATTCCTTTATGACAGTTACACTGGTAAAAGTTTGATGGTTACATTCCAGTGACTTGTATCCTTAACTTTCTCTGTGATCGTTGAGTACTATATCAGGTCATACTCAATCGAGGTCATATGGTGCCATCATAAGACAATATTACATCAACACCGAGAGTGTTAAGGGTCCCGTGAGGTCACTATACATTTCTGACTCAATTATGTAGAACTTATTTTTAAGTATTAATTTGAGGTCATGTTAATGTGACTTAAGGGGTGACGATTAGTCTTTAAGTTCACAAGGATAATCAAGTCATTCTTACAAGTACTATTCGAAAAATCATGATGTTCTGTAAAATTTACCGGTAACTTTAAAAGATATGTGGTTTTGGTTTATGTAATGTCACAAATGTATCAAGACGATACATCCAATGTATATCAAATAACAATTGACACATATAGACACGTCGATAAAGCGTTGTATTTTCACGACCTTTAAGTTGTAAGGTGTTTGTAAATAAATCGTCATCAAGGACACTCTCTACAAACCGTTTTTTACCCACTTAGTCTATATTTATTAATACATATATATATAAAAAAACTAGAAGATATACAAAATAAATAAATAAAAAAATAAAAAAATCGCCCTCTGAAATAAAATAAAAATAAAAAAAAATTAAAATTTTAGAAATTAAGAATGTACGAAAGGATGTGTGTGTAATAAGTACAGCTGAAAACCGATAATTTACGTGCATCTTGTTTCAAAAACAACGAATCAATCTTAGATTTGTTAGTAACGGATTCACTTTTAAAAGTTCTACTAGGGATCTTTGTCTAGATAAGTTAAAGGGTGTCTTCTTTGTTTATGACTTAAAAAGTAGAGAAAAGAAGTAAACAATCTCAAAATCTTTATTTTCATATTTTGTAGATACAAACGAAAGGAATTTTCTGAATGAAATTATTTACGTCATTGTAGACCATGATCGTCTTCACCAATCTCAAATGTAAGATTCGTTGAGAAAGAAAAATAGTCAATATGACCTACTGAAACTTGACATATTACCCGTCTACTTCGTTAATCTAGGACAACGTCAAGTACATTCTTTACAGAGTGATTAAACACTTTGTTACGTGACCGTACGTCACTTACTTTTCATGTGTGTATCTGTATTCTCTATTAATAATCAAGGATGTTAAAGTACACATAAAACATATGTTATACCATGTATAGATTATTACAGTTGTAACGTCTTGTGACTGTTATGAAAGTTTTGTTACACAATTTATTGTCTACATACTGGAATAGAGTGATCCTAATGAAGTTTTTGGATCTCAAATGAGAGTAGTACGAGGGGTCCTCCGAAAAGTTCTAACCTCAAAAGAGTTTCTTCTCTTAGAACCTCAGATCTAAAAGTCATGTTTCCTATTTCCTCATACCAACGTCTTGTTTCGTATGTTAAAGAATAACTAAAACGACATGATTCATAATTTTTATAATATTTTATTATACGATGACCCTTTATTAAAAGGTATTTCAAGTTTAACTTATTTCTTCGTCTTTACTTACGATGAATTCTAGTCCCTCTCCTTGGTGTACTTCGTTCACTCGGTCCACACCAAATTTGACTTCCAGAAGGATTCTCACGAGGGACTACTTCTGGATAGAACTATAAATTACGAAATAATAATAAAGAATAAAAATAATCCATTTAAAACGGTTTCAAGTTGTTGGTTATTATTTTATAATTTCTTTTATTATTAGATTCAGATTTTATAAGATAAAGGTGATTGACAATTTTTTCTTATTTAAATAAAGGTTTAGTTCGTGTATCATATATTGTATTAAATTACTGTTGTAATCACGTATACATTGATGTAAAATTTTGTATTGAGTCATAATTAGTAGAGCAATCAAGTTACTTTATCGTTTGATTTCCTGAACCTCACTTCACTGGGTTGACTTTTAATACTTGTACCTAGGGTTTCTTCAAACAACGAAAAATTTAACATATTTTGAAATACGAGAATACCTTTCTAGATATAAAACAACTGAGAAAAATTACAGACTTACGAAGTTCCATTATTAATTCCTATTTTCTATATCTAGCATTTTTGGTGTGTTTAAATAAATCTTAAACTACGGAGGGTTTTTTGACACGCAGAATAAGAAAGTTTGGGAAAATGGACACCGAAGGGAAGAGAGTGTACGTAAATAAATTTTTGAGTTGATTCACTCCTTTTCTTACATTCCAATTTTTACATATACGAGAGAGACCAGTGTAACCCGGGGATAGTGTAGATTTAGAATTATACACCAATCGTCGATTGTAAATAATTCACGAATAATACCAGATACGGACACTTTTCTTCAAGACATAATAGAGTAGATGAGAAAAGTTTAAGGACAAAGGTAAAATATTTACTTCTCAAACTCCTTGTTTTCACAATCCATTGAAAAGATTTCAGTACGTTAACTACTTAAACCCCAACCTTAAACTTGAGGACTTCAAAATAAGGTCTGGAGTTCGAGAAATGATTACATAATATAAAGGTTTTCTTTCCTCTTTCCTTTTCCCCTCTTTTTCGTTGAATCATTCATCACTAATCGTTTTCTAACACTATATAGTGTCAGATATTATATACTCTTGTTATTATATACTGTCTAAACTTTTTGTCACAAGTTTACCGTAAAGGTCAGAGTATCATTTTGTCACACACGTTTCAGTTACTTGCCAGAGGACCCTAGACATTCGTTGGATAGGTTTTCTCCTGTCGTCATTCCAGAACTTACTCACTTTATTACCTACTCCGTCCTGTTTCCTTTCCTTTTCCTCTAACTTTCATTTCGTTAACTGCAAATAAATGACATAATGGGAAGGATCGAATTATTGTAACCCAAGTAATACTTCCATTCTAAACGTTTATACTTGGTTACAGATTCTAATCACGATTTTTAAATCATCTAAACTTTAATATACGGTGTACATTTGAAAGTGAGGTCTTCTTTGGTATATTTAAGTTATATAAGGAAGTGCAATTGGGTAAAAAGATTAGAATCAAGATCCTAAGTTTCTTCAAAATAGTTTCACAAGAGAACTCGCGTCGACATTGAAGATAAACTAAGTCATGACCTTAATTAACCTCACTGTCACATTATAAATGACTTTTGTATTGAGATACGATATGTATATAGAGTCGGAAGTGTAAATTTCTTATCTTTAAATTCGTAAGACTTGTAGTCTTGTTAGTTACTTCAATGTGTATGTAAAGTCCGTGTGACACGAAGGACGAGATCTCTTACGAAACCCACCAAGTCAACAAAAGGGAGAAAGGAATATTTTTAAAGTGACACTACACATAAAATCTCTACAAAAGTACATTTGGTAGTAAACATGTTGCACATATAAATTAAGATCATTCATTAGTAAGTTTGAAAAGTGTATATAGATCAACACAATGATCATATCCCAATTTGTTCATATTGATGAAAATTTGTTCATATCCCTTTTTTTCAACACTGACCTTGTTTAACCTATACAAGGGGAGACAGGATGGGGTCTCTTAAAAAAAAGAGTCCCTCTTATCTCGTCCGATGATAATGACATTTAATATAAGGATGGTGATAATAAACATCACAAAGGTCTCTCATACATAAAAATCTAGTAGTATTCATACTTAATTGAAACTTCATTTTTCTTATACAGTGATTATTTATTTGTGACGCAGTATAACACTAATATGTAATACAAATTTATAAACGCCCTCCGTTAAACATGAAAGTTTCATAAACAACTTAAGTCGGTCTGAAATAAGATTCAATTTTTTTTACATCTAATCATTTGTAAATTTGGAATTTTATAAAAGTCCTATATTTTAAGGAAGTTCAATTGGTAGATGGACACTAAGTACCATTTTTTAGTAAGTCATTATACACCGAAGTCATTTTTAATCTTGATATTATATATATGTGTGTATATTATACCCCTTTAATAAAAGAATCTGTATAAGTAATATTATTTCTTTTGTTTTTACAAAGACATGGAATTCTAAATTTGACAATAATATTACGGTGTATTTACATACGAATTTTACCCAAGAAACAATTATTAAAACTATATAACGGAATTCCAAAATAAAAAGATAAGATTGAAATATACTACTTCTTATGTATGGAAATAAAGGATTACGGATTCTTTTGACCTTTTATAACACATTACCTTTTCTATTAATATTTTGAAAGTTCGTTTAAACATTCTATGAAATTGAAATCTCTTCAACCAACATAAGAGATAACAGTTTTATACTGACTTTAATTATATCTTTTTAGTTGGGGAGAGTTTCGTTCATTGATTCCTACTCTTATTTCAATCTTGTCTATTCTTTATTTCCTTATACTTTTTTATTCCAATGTTAACCACCCTTCTTAACCAAACTTTTTACAAGAGTTGATAAACCCATATAAACTTAGAAGACTTTCGTAACACTTTCCATCCTAAGCTAGGTGTTTTTATAGGTGGATGGGGATGGAAGTTTCAAGACGTCTTGACGTTTGTAGTCGTAATAAAGATAATAAAGTCGACGGACCGAAGTACTTTTATCAAGATAGGAGATCCAATCTTAAGAACCGAGTCTAGTTCCAAGGTTCGGATACCACTCCCAATCTATAATTTGTGATTCCTACGATTTATCATATCATTTATCCTCATATGTTATTCTGGGAGAATTTTATCTCTCGAGTTCCCCTACTCGACGGTGGTTTAACGAACTTCTAGAAGTTGTCTGTCTAAAATGACAGGGGTTCTTACCGGGTTAATGTCGGTACTCCGATTCCAGTGATCAAGTCCAATATATTCGACTAATTTGGTTCATATATCTTTTACAACGTTCTCTAGGTGTAAAATCGAGGTCCTGGATGTTCGTCTCGACATATCTAGAGTTTTTCTCCCTTTCTCTAGGTGATGGATAACTTACAGTCAGTGTAATCCTTTCCTTTAGCCGTTTCCGTAGGACCTTAGAGTCTCCAGTGATAGTCCGTTACGTTTGGTTCTTTCGGATAAGGGTGGAATCCGTTTTCCATTTACTGGATGACGGGGTTTCATAATCGTTAGGAGACCGAGATTGAGGTCGTCGATTCGACGACGACGATTCAGTGAAGTCAGCACAGGCTGAGACACGCTGGGGTATCTGTCTTCGGGTGGTCCGAGGGGGCAGGGACCCTAAGAGGTCCGTTCTTGTGACCTCACCCATCGTCCATTCGATCAATTTACGTTTATTCAAGGAACAACACCGATAACGAGAATAACCCATGTCGGACCTATTATCCCAACGGTCAACTTGTGAGTTCGGGTCGGGACAGCGTCCTCTCTTCGACTTCTTTTTAGTCGGTCCACAAGGTTACATAGTGTCCTAACGACTCACGGTCCACGACCGATCGGGACGATTGTCCCGAAGTCGGTCACACGACACTCCACATCTAAGACTGGGTCTCGAGTGTAAGGAGACATAAAATGTCACTGTTATCTTTGGTTCAGATTTGGTCGGTGAGAGAGGAATATGGTACGGAGTCTAAAATAAAATCAGTCTTACCGAGAGGGGTACACTGGTTTAGTCTGGGTAGATCGACCGTCCAAACTTACGATTACTAGAATGATGTTATAATTGTTTCACTACAGACCTAATATTTCGACGGTAGGTACTTTGTAGGATGTAAATCCTGTAGTGACACGGGTTTCCACATACGTAACAATTACTTCAGGGGTGTTTCGATCTAGTGTCCGTACTACATGGACACTACTAGACTACCTCGAGTGTCTCTAGACGAGTTGATCATCATCCCTGATCTGATGATAGTCAGGTAGGAGTCGGTCCGGAGATCGTATATGTGAATTTTAAATTGTCGTCGGTTGGTGATTACGGGAAGTACGTAGAGGTGACCCTTTCTGGTGGGAGGAGGAACTGTCCGGAATCAGTGGAGATTCATGTTGGTGTGTAGTCTGTTACAGAGACATCGGGTTTTCTTACGACAACCCCTATTGGCGTAGAGTCTACACTCCGATGTTTATTTCTCTCGCTACTCTTGATTTCATAGCGGACATTTGTTTCCTACGACACCGGTAGTTCGGTACTGTAATATCGGTGGTCCTACACACCGAGACTCCTTTGAGTCCCATCTTTGTCCTACGGTTGACGACACTAGTGGGGGTTTCCTTCGAGTTCTATTCCTTTGCGTCCTACGACCGGGGTCTATCGACTTCACGTATAGTTTCCCTATGAAAGTCACTCGGGTATGAGAATCTAGAAGGGTGTCTCTCTTTTTGTGAGATAAAGAACTCTGTAGACCGAAGGAAAATAATTATGGTTAAAAAACTACAAGGGTGTTGGACCAAAACCACGTTAGTTGAGGATATATAAAACCGAAATAAGAAGGATAAACCCTATCACAAAGTAATAGACTCTACGATAGAGACCCGAATTTCAGGATTCTTACAGACGGCTTATATTGAAATTGGAAACCCAACATGTAAAAAGTCAGTTGTTAATGTTCCATCAATTACACGGGGGTGAAGTGACCTGAGACCCTAAGACGGGTGTGGAATAGGGGACAGGAGGTCCTCCTTTTACTTACTGACACCACTGACCGTTGAGTCTCTGGTTCACCGTTTTGATGGAAGTCAACTGCTTGGGATGTTTAAGATAACAAGACTACATCGATGACGACCGGAGTACTTCGAACGGAGTTGACTTTACAAACGTTTTAGAATTTAGGGGACGGTTGACGACTCGATGTAATCGATAAAGTACAAGACCGTTCGGTACATAAGAGTTGGTGTGATCGGTGTTATTCCGTAAAAGACGGAGGGGGGAGTACTCCGGTCGAATCTAGGCGTCCAATCCCCGGAGAACTACGACACAAGTATCGAGTCACAAGACCTACTGTCGAAAACGAAAGGTGTACTACATAGGTACTGTCTGGAATAACGGGAGTAATAGGAGTGGTGGTGTCCGTGGAGAAAATATGGGGTTTAAAAGAGAAATGTAGAGTGGGTATTCGGGGAGGGGTGACATGTATTGTTGGGACCGTGTTTATCCAGTCTAAAGATGTACTTATATATAAGTATGTTTTAAGGTTCTGTCTTCGAGTCCGGAATAATTTTTTTTTTTTTTAATACAACCTAGACAGTGGTACGTCCCGATCTGGATGTCGAGAAGGATTTCTAGTCGGAGAGTTCTAGTAAGGGAGGTTTCGTGACCCTTGGAGTAAATTCGAATGGTTTGTGAAAAGGAAAATCACTTACCTGGTTAGTCTGGAATAGACCCATTACGGATTCATGAGGTGGGTTCCTAGAATTATTTACACACAGGGTCCAGGACAACGAGACGTACCGGAAGGTTTGTACGACATACGAAGGAAGGTCTCGGATACCCATTTGTCGAGTTACGGTGAAAGAGAATACTAGAAAACACCCTTGTATCAAGTGGTATCCAATCCACTTCAGCGAGTCAGCACACGCTGAGAAACGCTGGGGCACCTGACATCGGGTGCTCCGAGGAGGTAGGTACCCTAAGAGGTTCGTTCTTATGAACTTACTCAACGGTAAAGGAAGAGGTCCCCTAACTTGGGTCCAGAGGACGTAACCTCCGTCTGAGAAATTGGAGGCCCGGTGGTCCCTTCGGGTATCAAGTGTTTATTAAGTTCTGAGATCAATTGATTACAGTGAGATTGTTTCTGAATCGGTCCTCGGATCCTGAAAAGATGACTATGTACTGGGAGAGAACCAAGAAAAGTACCCACTGGAGAATAAGAAGTCTAGAGTTAAATGTATAAAAGAGTCGGAGAAACTGGTAGTATAAATTTATTTCTGGAAGTGAAATAAGGAGGAAGTGTCTTATGAAAAGTTATTTTAATGGAACAAAATTAAGTAGTATCATGAATAGTGTTAAATAATTGAACGAATGAAAAGATAATAGACAAGGAAACTTTATGTGACAGGTTTAAAACAAATTATAGTACAGAAGTTATAAACCCTAGTACTAGACATTTATCATCGGAGTTATTTATAGACTTAGTTTTTCTTACTCACTCACCTACGAGGTAGAATCTTGATACTTCTTGAACTTTTATCGAAGACATAATATTAAGATGGAAGTCCGCAGAAAACCTTAAATATTCTCTTTTTTCTCAAATCTTCATCTCGAGTTCTTAAAATCAGTAAAGACGGTCACTTAATACGTCGATTCTTTCCTTAAATATAGGTAAACTTTACACTTTATTATCAGGAGTAAACAGTATCAGAACCTATAAGTATAAGTACATAAACATTGATTTTCTAAAACGTCTTCCGTTATTTACCAAGTGGTCTTGAGTAGTATTTTAATATATAAATTTCGAAGATCGTACTGAAACTTCAATAAAAGCTGACTTCTTACGTCTATTTCAGTCTTAGGAGAGGGGTTTAACAATTAAATTAGCTACATCTTCGTTTTGTTTTTGTTGGGTTGTTATTTTGATCCGTCGTTGAGAAAGTCCCAGGAAAGACGATCAACAAATAACATCTGTAGGAAAAGGGAATACAAGTTTCGGGAAAGAATAGGAGAAGGGAAGACTAGAGGGATGTACTACATAAGAAAATCGAAGACGTTTTGTTTGTCCGGCCACTGGGATTTTCAGATTATCCTTGTCGTTGTCATGGATGTATAACCCACAGATCGTTCATTGTGTCGTCTACCGTTTGTGTCTACCTTTACAACGGTGAAAGGACCATAGACACTTAAAATTTATGATTCTCTGTGGAAGAGGACGGAGGTACGGGAAATGATTATCGAGGACAGTCAACAGGTCGTTTCTCCTTTCTCACCAACATAGGTAAAAGAAACAATAAGGAGCACGTCAAATTCTCTAAGTTTATACTAAAAGTCCGTGATACGAAATTCCCTGTCTGATGACTTTCTATTTGTTTTCTAGTAAAGACCGTGGACAAAGATTCTCTAATTTACACTTGTCATCAGGAGTACCGGGGAAGTCTAACTGTGTGTCCATGATGATAATTAAGTCGACAGACGGAACGACAGGGTCAACACCCCACTAATGTGACTTCCTAATCTTGTTGTAAGGAAACCTATAAACGAAATTCTTTATTCGTCCATCCCTCCGTAGTGGTTTAGCGACTTCATATTTTAATCTGTTCGTTGTCGGTACTAGTGTGTTATTTTGTCGTTTTCCAACATAAATGTTTAGGTCTGAAACGAAATGAGACACTACATAGAAAGTCAAAGGGAATCTACTCTCCCCCCTACCCTTCTCACTCACTCACATACACAACGTCAACCCGTCCATCCGTTTCCTCTGGTTCTTTTCTTTTTAAGGTCGTACACATCATGATACCGCGAATTCCAGAAAAAGGATAGTAGATGAGGGAGAGTAAAGATTCTCTTCTAGTGGTTAAATGTAAGTTTCATATCATTTTCCTTTTTATCACTTTCTAAGACTAATTAGGAGAATGACAAATAAAAAATATATATTAAAATGTAAAAAGATAGAAAAGTTAAAATTCAACAACTTCATGTCTTTGTTTCCACAGTTTAAAACAGATTATAAGTCAAGGAACACTTTTATATAAAGACACAATTTTTACTTGAAAAAACGTACTATACGGACTTCAGATTGTATTGTTCTCTGTGTAAATAATGATGCAAAAGAATGAACGTAAGTATTTTCAAAGGTACAACCAGTACGAAAAGGATGAGAATTCAACTAGTGGAATTGAAACCTTTCATATAGTTTAAAGTATACAATCAACTAAGGGTGAGACTCTTAGTGTAATTGGTCGGTTTATATTTTAGGTTAGACATCGTTTGTCCTCAAAAGTCGTTGGTCATAGAAAGTGGTGCTAATAATAAAGTCACAAAATAAGTAGGAAATGATGATCTAGAATGTCCATGTCGTTTTTCACTGGACTATGTCACCTTTCCTTTCACAAGTTTGTCATCAGTGAATCACCTTTTCCCTTATGTATAAAAGTTTAATCTGTTGACTACAGAAGAGGTTTCTAAACCGAAGAAAAACTGTCCTTACTTTGACATACTCGGGTTGAAAAGTTAAGTTTATTTCCTGTTGACCCTATACCCATGTCAGAAGGGATGGAATTATTTAACGATGTACCCAACCCAACCTTGAGTCCTCTATCCTAGACTTTCAGAGTAAGTAGCAATCATATCTCCCTGATCTTAGTTGCACTTTCACGATACGACAGAGTGTATTGGTTTATCACTCAACTACCCTCTGAATTTTAAGCCATTTTATTTTGACATATCTAAATCGCAGTCAGTCAGTCAAGTTAGCGAGTCAGTACAGGCTGAGAAACACTGAGGTACCTGACATCGTGTGATCCGAAGGGACAGGTAGTGGTTGAGGGTCTCGAATGAGTTTGAGTACAGGTAGCAAAGTCACTACGGTAGGTTGGTAAAGTAGAAGACAGTAGGGGAAGAGGACGGAAGTTAGAAGGGGTCGTAGTCTGACTGTGTAGGTACTATAAATTTCATAGTTCATGAACTTACCCTCTTTTATAAACGTTTATTATACTGACTATAATTATGTATATATATAATTATATATATCCAACCATAGGTTTTATATATTTATCGACAATATTGAGTTGTACTTGTTTTGGTTGTTGGACTAATTTTTAACCCTTCTGCTAGACTTATTTGTAAAAAGGTTTCTTCCATAATCTACCTTTTATTCGTGTACTTTGCTACAATTTTTGGTAATTAGTAATCTCTTTACGGTTAATTTTGGTGTTACTCGATAGTGAAGTGTGGACAGTCTTACTGATAGTTTTTCTTGTGTTTATTGTTTACGACTGATCCTATGTCTCTTTTCGGGTCGTTAAGGTGAGGACCCATATACAGGTTTTTTTGACTTTTGTGATTAAATTTTTCTATGTATGTGGGGTTGTAAGTGTCGTCGTATTAAATATTAATGGTTCTATACCTTTATTAGATTCACGGGTAGTTGTCTACTTACTTACCTCTTTTAGACTGTATATAGACACACACAGTGTGTGTGTGTGTATGTTACCTTATAATGAATCAGTATTTTCTTTACTAAAACGATGAACGTTGTTGTACCTATCTGAATCTCCCATAGATCACTTTCAATGAGTCAGCACAGTTTGAGAAACGCTGTGCTACCTGATATATCAGGTACCCTGAGAGGTCCTATCTTATGACCTCACCCATCGAGAGGGGAAGAGGTCCCATAGAAGGGTTGGGTCCCTAACTTAGGTCCAGAAGGTGTAACGTTCGTCTAATATCTCCCATAGTCCGATTCACTTTATTAAGTCTGATTCTTTCTGTCTATGACATACTATAGTACTATAGTGAATATACACCTTATATTTATTATGTTGTTTGATTACTTATATTTTGTTTTCTCTTTCTGTTTTTATATTTCTTTTTTGATCTCACCACTTCTTTCCCCACCTGTCCTTTTTACCCCGTTCCCTAATCCTCCATATTTGATGATACATATTTTATTTACTCATTGTTCTTATCTAATATGTTGTGTCTCTTATGTCGGTTATAAAATATCGTTGATATTTACCTCATATTTGAGATTTAACACTTAATGATACGACGTGTGGTCTTTAAATTGTATTATAACAATTAGTTGATGTGGAGTCAAAGTTGTTTCATAATTCACGATACTAAGTCACTGAGATATGTAAATTAGAAAGAAAAGAAAGTGTCAGGTTTCCGTTATACTGTGACGACAACAACAGTAAATCAACGATTCAGTACAGGTTAACAAAACGTAGTGACGATGTCCCTATAGAATTAAATGTCTAACTAATATATATGTATATATATACATATGTGTGTATGCGGTTGTTTATATATATACACAATAAAGAAATTTACAGTTTTCTTTGTTGACCGACAAAATCGACTTGAATAGATCTCGATTATCACTGTTACTTTTGTCCTCTCGAAGAGTACTTCCTTGGATGTGTGGTTAGTATAAAGTAAAACTGTTGACCTTAGTATTTTGGAGTTAAAATTTATTATTTAGTTTAACAACTGTAAAATGGATTTAGTTATTAGAAGAGTAAAGTTTCTTTTTTATCTATGCAGGAATTTACTTTAATTTGTTAAATAACGAATTTATCTTCTCGTTGTTATTTTTTCTTTACAGCTTTAAAGATATAAAATATTAATGGGAGTATATAATACAGGAAAATAAAGACTGGGTCAAAAAATTAAAGTAATCTAAGACTAAAAGTTTAAAGTAACATCCTTTACATAAAAATTTTTAAGTTATGTAAACTCGGTGAAATACAAAAGAAACGGTTTGAAAATCTGATTAACTTTACGTGAAATCTGTAAGTATTCAACATAAAGTACGTTTTACACTAAGCCAGTGTATCGTATACCGTCAGTGTAAATGTCACAATTCGTAAATTTAAAAATATAAAATACAAAATTTCCCTGTTCATAGAACTCTATATATAAATTGTTAAAAAACGGGTATCACAACGAAGATATTAGTATGAAGGATATTTACTTTTCATATAACTTAAATAGTCTTTTCAAGTAAGTATTTTACATGTGGTGACTGTATAAGTACGTAGTTTATAAATTACATGGATAGACTGTATGACTATCTGTATCCTGCCACTAGATACGGATCTAAAATTAAAATTTTAAAGATAGGACGAAGTAATAAAATTAATGTACTCATGTACGGAAAAAACGTTCAATTGTAAACCGGTGTATTTCTACAACCGTTGTATTGGGATGGAGTTGGAGATCGGTGATAATTAGAGTATGAGAACTCCATTGGTTCTCGTCGAGAAGTGTTCCACGGTGTCGGAAATTCCCTTTTTACCCTATAAAGTGCAATTAATTTTATTACCAAGTATTTCAACGTATTAACAACTGCGCTGGTTAATAGTGGTATTTCGTCCACGATTTGGATTAAAATGTGTGAGGACCGTTTTGTTGAGTTAGATAGTCTCACCACGAAAAATTTAAGTTTCCGAGGAGTACTCGAATCTTAGAACCTTCAAAATTCGACTCTCCTCCGGAGAGTAGAAGGGATAGGAGAGTGGAAATCTGTCCTTTTGTGAATCTGATCGGTTACCTCTAATTTGTACTCAAAACCCACAAAAAAAGAAAAAACGAAAAAATTTTTAAATAAAATAATAATAATAAAAAAAAAATGAAACTTATAAAATAACCAAAACGGTATGTAGTTGTACTTAGGCGGTGACTTCATGTGCACAAGGGTTAGGGTTTAAGGGAAGGGTGGAGGGAGGGTGTTGTAGGGAGACCCAGTAGGGTCACGTGGTCAGGGTTCATAGGACGTGGGACGTAGCTTGGATCTGACCACTAAGCAAAGAATATACTATAATATGTACAAAGTTACGGTAAGAGGGTTTAGTAGGGTGGGAGAGGGAGAGGGTGTCTCAGGTTTCTGACAAGATGTGTAGGTACAGAGAAAACGACAGAGTGTATGTCCCAATAACAACGGTAGAAAGATTTAAGGTATATATACGCAATCATATGACATAACCACAAAAAAAGAATCAACAAACAAAAGAAAATTTCTAAGATCGATTTTCTCAGGTGTTAACTAAAATAATATGAGTCTCCATTAAGGTGGTTAAGTTTAGTCTGTTAGTAAGAGTTATCACAAGGGTTTATAAAGATGATTTATTACGTTAAACATGAAAAAAAAAAAAAAAAAAATGAAAAAGTTGTAGGTCTCCTCCATCGTTATTCATATTATTATCTTTTGAACGAAAAGTCAAACCGACTGTGAGTTTTATAAATTGTTTGACACGTACCTGTCACTTGTCTGTTTTGTTTATGAACTTCTAGTTATTTTTCCTTCCAGACATTTGTTGGACATATCGGAACGAGAAAAACACGTATAGAGATATCCACCGAGTCACCATTTCCCAGGTGGACGGTTACGTTCTCTGTGTCAATGTAAGGGACCCAACCCTTCTAGGGGACCTCTTCCTTTACCGTTGGGTGAGGTCCACAAGAACGGACCCTTTAGGCTACCTGACTCTTCGGACCACACTGAGACAAGGTACCCCAACGTTTTCTTAGTCTGTACTGAATTCGTTGATTTGTTGATATCCTTATCAGCGAAGATACCTTCTAAAACTGTTTTTGAGATGTAATTATCTTTGTAATCTTTCACCATCTTTAATATGAACTTTGTTCGTTTCTATCTAAAAATAACTGAACATTTAGGACCTTATGACGATCAAAGTATGTGTTGATAATATCTAAATCCCTAGTGAGTTACAGAAGTCTTGAGTCAGAAAGAGTGACAGAAAGGGTCAGAACGGGTGAAAACATAACCTAAGTACGAGTCTGTTGTACGAATGGTTTACCTTCTGTAGTAGAGTATAGAAAAAGTGACTTCTGTGTAGACTGAACTATCCAAGGTCCTTTTATTAAGGGTTCACAAAGGGATACACCTATATGGACCCGACTTTAATCACCTTCAACAGACCCCTACGAGTACTGGGAGTGACCATCCTAGTGATATCATATATAGAGTTTGACCCTACACAATTCTCATTTTGTTCCTCAATACCCATTAATACAACACTGTCATTCTCATTTACTTCTCAGTACGTTTTCTCCTCCGTATCAGTACCGGAAGACTCCTTTTCGTTATCTTCGATCCGAAAAATTTCAGGTTTATAAGTAAAATTACATGAATAAAAGAAATGATAAGTAAAGTCACTATACTCCGTCCATAAAAATTGGAAGTAAAACTTCGACTCCTATCACTCCGGGTCTCGTGAATCCATTGTCATTCACTTTCTTGGTTGTAAACACGTTACTAGATAACCTGAGACGTGGTGTATAAGTAAAGAGTTATGGTTTTTTTCATTACTATTTTAATTAAACCAATGAATGATATACTGTGTTTCTTATACTTTTCAATTACTTCTGATACCTTTCTTATAATGACTTTTGTGTATAAAAGTAATAATAACAAAGTTTTATGTTGTGTTGTTTACGATCTCCGTCACCTTACTACAAGGAGTTAGAAACCACTAAGGGTTCAACCTAAAATGTTGGAGAAAATATTATTGTCAAAAGTGTGTAAATTCCATCTTAACTAGACACATAGAAGATTTTCTAAGGGGTCTTAACTATTGGTAACCGAATTTTTGTCCATCATTGTGTCAGTATCTTTATGTCGTAAATGTAAATATGGTACATACATGGTAGGACTTTTTATATGGTAGGATTTTTTTTTTTTTAATCCAAACACAAACGAAGAAAGTTAACAGAGTTTCTTAAACCTAAAGTAAGAAGTTATTTTTGTAAGAGTTGTTCATTTGACAAAACTATTAGACTTATCAGTTCTGTAACCGTACTCCCGAGAGATATCCTTAAATGAGATCTAATTGACGTACCCATAGTTTCTTCCGTCACTACAAATTAGTTCCTGACTTACTAAAATCTGATATTTTCTCCTTCACTTTCCTTTCGTAGAGGAATCAACAGTTTTTCAGAAATTCCAGAACCTAAGACTATAAGACTTTCCAATTATCGAACTATTGTTATTAGTCATGTCAAGTCAGCGAGTCAGTACAGGTTGAGAAACGCTGGGGTACCTGACGTCGTACGGTCCGGAGGGACAGGTAGTGGTTGAGGACCTCAAATGAGTTTGAGTACGGGTAACTCAGCCACTACGGTAGGTTGTATTATTATTATCACTTTTAATTTTGTTACAAAAAGTAGTAAATACCTCAAGTACGATTATCGTGATTCATGAAACTCATATAATAGAGAGTAAGAATGTTTTTTGAAGGTAAGACGTTTACTCTTTTAACTCTGACTCTCATCAATGTATTTAACAAGTTCCAGTGTATGTGTTACCTAGAACGGAATTTAAGTTCAGACTCAATTAAGGATTGAGCAGGGTAAGAGGGGTAGGGTCTATCAAAGGTGAAGAATGCACAATTTCTACTGTGCACTGTGAACAAACATCTCGTGACTTATCGTGCAATTTTTTTTTTCCATACGAGACTTTGTGGCTTTCTAATTTTTTAGTCTTATAAGTGTAGAGAAAAAAAGCAAACAAACAATTTATTTCTACTACGAACTCACATTAGGAGTCATAAAATGGATACGACCTTTATTTGGGTTTCACGTTCATCCAAAAGAGGTCGTAAACAAAAACATCAAGTAAAAACTCGGTGTAAATGTATGACACTCTTACTAATGAAAAGTTGAGGAACAAACAGCATCACTTATACTGGATTTTTAGACTTCCTATTAATGTAGTATTTAGTACTTCTGTGTCAGACCATTCAACACCCAAAAAACAAAAAACAAAAAAATTAAATGGAAAATTAACTTCTTTTTAACGAAATGTTATGACCACACCGAAAAACCTCACACCCTTTTATGTATTATCAAAGTCTCCAGACGTAAAAAGAGGTACAAAGAAAGACGACCTTTCACATGACAGGAGTTACGGAAATCTAGTAGAAGGAGATCCCTCATGATAAGTAAAAGATAGTAGAATTTTGTCACGGATACATTCTCACTTTTGTTTATTCAAACTGTATATGTGTACAGGGAGAGTGTAAATCATCGTACTTTACAAAGATCGAATAAAGTAGAGGTAAAATTACTTTCATTTATTTTTGAAAGATTAGGGAACTCCTTTATGTCATTCATTATTTTTATGATTAAAAATCACCTGAAATAATTTTGATTGAGTCTTAATAAAGGTTTATTATTACCAAAGGTCAATAACTCCTGAACTGAGAGGTGTTTGTGTAACAAATTAATAGACTGTGACAGTCCTTCATCCATTGTAACGAGACGGTTAAAATATTCGCCATTTTTATTCGGTCACTTAAATTAATTGAACGACACAGATATGTCTTAAGTTTAAACTTGGTTGTGATAATGTATGAAAATGTATATCCAGAAAGTTTCTTGTCTTTCATAAATTGACTACTGTTAGTGAGAACAAAGTATTTAACTTTCGGAATTCATTAATTCAGTCACTTTTATTTTGAGGACTTAAGGAGGTAACAGGAAAAGTCTTTGTAAGTTTAATATACCTTTCCTGACGTCAAAATTTGTGGTTCATTCTTATCACGTTTAAAAGAATGTTTTGATGGCGTCCCAATCTGTTTAACTTATATATAATCCAAATATTTAATATACTACTTTCATTTTGACTCTCCGATGAATTTCTAACAGTATGGTGTCTGTCGATGTCAATAAAAAGAAAAACACTCGTTTCTTTTTTTTTAACTATTTCAAACTACCATTCTCTTAGAACCTAGTTAACAGGACGGTATGTCAAAATGATAATTTTCATGATACTTCTATAACGGGTGTTTTAAATAAGGACTCGTGTTACTATCTCATTCCTGTAAGTATATGAAGTCCCTAATTTACGTAGGCAGGTTCCTACGTACTTATTATACACTTATTAAGACAACTACCACTTCCTCTACCACTAACCACCATGAGTGTTGAAAGAATTTAGTACACGACTGTAATTTTTTCAGATAAAAGTAAAAATTCAAAAAGACGAACTCTGTAACGAATACTCCCCTTTTCAGACCTGACTAGAATTTTCTTTTGTATGTGAGTCAATTTTGACTTTCATAGAAGTTTTATATTCGAGGAAAAGTTTAAATTATAGTAAAAGAAAGTCCAGAGTCTTGTGTTCTTTTCTGTTACCTAAGTGACGTCTGATACTTATGCGTTCCGGTACTTTGACTCGACTTTGAGGTTCTTTTACCAGTTTGTAAAATTTTCCACTTTTATTTTGTAATAATAACTAAAACATCATGAAAGAACGTTACAAGCATAAAAAAAAGATAACAAGGTCGATATCACTGTATAAAAGAAGTTGTTTTAATAAAATACATTATGTACCTTTATGTGTGGTACATAAAAAATGACATGTATCACGAAACCGGTACCTTCTAGTTAGACAGAAGTCCTACAACTATAAGAATAACTCCTCTGTTCTTATCGAAGGTAGTTATTTATCTCTTTTTCTATTTTCATATACTGTTTCACGATTTTGTACACTATGTGTCTGACATAAATTGGATTATGACTCTCAGTTAAGGGTCGGTCCAATTATTCAGGTCTCAGGGGTTCCCACTCTTTCCCCAGACCCGGAGAGTTTCACCTCTATCCCCAGACCCCAAGAGTTCCTCCTCCTTTCCGGTTTGAAAAAAACAAGGGGAGATGAAAGGAATCAGAATCAGAGTATTTCGCAAAAAAAGAAATTCGGACCTTGACTACTAATGTGTTGTCTGTTGAGTTAAATTTGAGAATGATTCCTAATATATTGTTATTACATAGGACGAACTCCTGTCAAAGAGGAAAGACTTTTGGAAGACTGATTAGGACTATAAAATCTTACATATAATACCCTGACCCGGACCATCCTAGAAAGATAACAATTTAAGATTAGAACAATAGGATTTTACATTTAATACCCTCACCCAGACTATTTTAAAAGTGTTTGATCTCTGTAAGGAAACTAAATAACATTATTGATTAATTTTTCATATATTGAGGGAACGATTGATCGTTCCCCCCGTGAGGGGTAGGGGGAAGACTACAGATACAGTCTTCGAAAGAGACAGGGAAAAATATGAAATTATTTTGAAACGACGTGTGTTCGAGAGCTCACTAGTTCGGACCAGGGACCAGGACTTCGATTTAGAAGAAGTCTCTAGTTTTTAGACTGTAGCAAGTGACATTCAATAGTTATGAACTCTCTTCTGAACAATTCTGATTGGTCTCCCAATTGGTTCGGACTTCTCCGAAAGAAGTATATAGTGCTTCTCAGATGATGAACGATGGACTCGGTTCACCCGGTTCAATAAGACGTAGAGACCCACAATCAACGAATAAGAGAACTTCTATATTTTTATTACGACTATCCTATCTAAAATAAAATTCCTCATTTACTTAACCGTATTTAACTTCACACATGAAACGTGCGGAAGTACTACTTCTACTACTATTGTCTCTACTGAATTCATAACACACTACCTCTCATCTTTCTTATCCACTTCTTACCCGTTCCCTCACGATTCTACTACTTCTTTGTAAAATTTATAAATAATGGTTCTTTCTCTTAACCTGAACCATTTCACCTTTGGTCCCCCATTGTTTCAGGTTGTGGCCACCCAAATTGAACTGAGAGTGTTAATTATTAGTCACACAAAAGTTCGGATCTACTAGGAGATAAAAAAGTAGTACCTTAAGTCCCTATCCTTGTGTTTTTATACTTTTCTTTATACAACTTTTAGTATACTTTTTTATAGTTTTTATAGACAACACAAATTGTTCCAACTAAATAGAGGTAATCCGTGTTCTGGATGTTCATAAATTACAGAGGTTTTTACAAAATTAAAATAAAGAAGATTTTAGTCGTCTTTTTTACTTGTATTATTCGTAGTGATATACTATTATTGGGTCGGAACTAATATTAAAAAATTTTATGGTAATGTTAGTATTTACACTGAAAGTCATAAAAAATTACGTCTTACACTAGGTACTTCCGATTTACGGACCTCAGACGTTTTCAGTGTTACATAAGACGACAAGTCAAGACAAGTGGTGTGTAATATGGAACATTGGAGTGCTCTCTGTACCGAATCAATTATAAAAGTACGTTAATTTATAGATTTCTTATTTTTGGTCATTTGTGTTTATTGACACATGTTAGTTATATTTCGAATCTTTTGGTACTAGGTTCCTCGGGTCCAGTCTCTCCTAGACGTAATTTTAATGAGTCGAATTTCAACAAAGTTTGAAATGAGTGAAAAGGGAGTTTATATACACAGGTATATATATTGTTTGTGTCTTAGAATACTTTAAGGTATACTCCGTAATAGATCATCGTGGAGTTTAGAGGGGTTTCCTAAAGTGAAAACGATTCGACAGATGTGGTAGAACTAGAGGAGGAGTGGAGACAAGAGTTATGGTGTAATCGGGGTCAGTCGTACGTGTACAGTGAGATCGTAGAGGGGTGTCTGTCAAGAAACCTCTTAAACATCGTAAAAAGTGGAAGTAAAAGGTTTACTAACTCATTTCCCTTCCAACGATATACCTTCTCTTTTCGGACTCTTCGTGACGTTCATTTACGTGTCATCGGTCAATTTTCACGTCCTAGTCTTAAGTTCATAAATAACGGGTTAGAGAAGAAAACTCCTGTAACCGATGTTAATAATATACTGTTATCAAGGTCAGTCCTAAATTTATCGTGAAGATATTAAGAATTGTATATGAAGAAAGATTTATCTTTAATATTTATAAATACATTTTATTAATTCTGATTTTTCTTTCTTTATTCCCGAAAAAAAATCCTATTGTAAAACGAAACAATATATAAAATGACCTTACTAAATTGATCTTATGATGTTAATACGTATTCTTTAACGATTTGAAGATGAAACGTTCCTTCAAATTGACCGTTTACGGAGACTTTAATCCTAGGATGAAATAATTTACCAAAGGATTCAGTCATTTTATGAACCGTTTAACGTATAAATGTTCAAGTAAAAAGAAGAAATAAATTTTCTACCAAAATTTCAGACGTTAAGAGACTATTCCTTTCTTTTTAGACGTAAGTGAGTCATATTGATTTACGAAAGATTATATAGCTATAGATTCTGATTCTAGACAGGAGATTCTCGTAACACCGTATTAGTTACGGAGAAACAGAATCTTAGGTACCTGTCTTGTACTGTCGTCTCTCTCAGTCGGTTCTGTCTGGTGAAATTAAAAATAACTGTTATACTAGTGTCCACACAAAAATTAATAGAACGGTGTAACGAAAGGGGTAGTTGACAGTGATTATTAAAGTATGTCGTTCGTACAACGGGGAAAACTGTAATGTCTTATGTTAAATCTCAGTAAATCCTACGAACATCTAACTGTTCACCGGAGTGGAAAACACTCTGATGTTGATTCTCTCAGTTACCTGAATCTTTTAATCTACGGTCAGTAGAAACATTGTATTTTCACTCCTATCGTACTCATTCCATTAGCTCTTGTACCTTTGAAAATCGTAATCAGATTACCGATACCGATTTTAGTGACGTTGGACTCTGTTAAATCCGTTTCCTTCATTGAACAACCTTAGTTCACCTTCTATCCCTCTTTTTACACTGTAAAACAAAAAAAAGACGAAATCTCATGAATCTCTGAGGAGGAGTTATTGACCATGAAAGTTGCTATTATGGGGGTTTATCTCTTCTAGGACCTACGAAAAATGAGTTCCTTAATTACTAAGTAATTGATTCAAATTCCGAAATACCGTTTTCCTCTCACATACAAAAAATTAGTCCAATGTTGGGATAGATACTTCTAAACAAAAGAGAAACCACACATATCTTTGATGGGTGAAAGAGACTTCAATTTTTTTGTTGTTGTTTTTATTTTGGGACAAAGTAAAATGATATAAATATAACATAATATTTTTATTTTATAAAATAGAAGACACTATTTGTTTAATACCAGATATAGAAGATACCGACTGATTATAAAAATGAGAAAAAATTTTGATTACTTTTCGATGTGAAAATATAATCTTACTTCTTCTAATGTACTGTCCGGCCTACTTCGTGTTCGACCTTAGTTCTGACTGTCCTCTTTGTAGTCATTGGAGTCTATACGTCTACTGTGGTGAGAATCCCGTCTTTCGTTTCTCCTTGACTTTTCGGAGAACTTCTTTCACTTTCTCCTCTTACTTTTTGGACCAAATTTTGAGTCGTAAGTTTTTTGCTTCTATTATCGGAGACCAGGGTAGTGAAATACCGTTTATCTACCCCTTTGTTACCTTTGTCACTGTCTAATATAAAAGAACCCGAGGTTTTAGTGACGTCTACTACTGACGTCGGTACTTTAATTTTCTACGCACGAGGAACCTTCTTTTCAATACTGGTTGGATCTGTCGTATAATTTTTCGTCTCTGTAATAAAACGGTTGTTTCAGGTAGATCAGTTTTGATACCAAAAAGGTCATAGTGTATACCTACACTTTCAACCTAGTATTTCTTTCGACTCATAGTTTCTTAACTACGAAAACTTGACGCCACAACCTCTTCTGAGAACACTCAAGGAACCTGACATCCTTCTAGGTCGGTCAGGTAAGATTTCCTCTAGTCAGGACTTATAAGTAACCTTCCTGACTACGACTTCGACTTTGAGATTATGAAACCAGTGGACTACGTTTTTTGACTGAGTAAACTTTTCTGGGACTATGACCCTTTCTAACTGCCGTCGTCTTCTTCCCCTACTGTCTTCTACTCTTCCGACCTACCGTGATGGCTGAACTACCTGTACTCAAACTTGTTCAAGACCCTTAACCACTACCTGTCCCTCCGAACCTCACACCGTCAGGTACCCCAGGGTTTCTCAGTCTGTGCTGAGTCACCGACTTCACTTGACTTCTTCTTATATATTAATCTTTATTACCTAATTCTTTTCAAATTGAATTTGTCGGTTTTGTAGTTAATGATTCTTTTGTTTTTAAAGTTTACACCGTATGAGTATTATCTTCCCTTTTGTCGGCTGAATCACCATGGATATATAATTGGGTTACTTAGAGTTTTTGAAGTACAACTTACTTTCTTCGGTTAGTGTTTTCACATATGGGACATATGTGTAGGACATACATACATATGTGTTAATATACTTCAAATTCTTGTCTACTTTAGTTTAGTACCACTATATTAGTTGTATCTTCAATAGAGTCCTCTCCCCATCCCGTAAAATCCCTTCCTTTAGATTCCTTGAGAGAACTGTATACCTTATATATAATTAGACCCATCATTAATGTACCTACATATGTATACATTTTAAACAAGTTCGACATGTGAAATCTAAGTACGTAAAACGACCTACACCCAATATAATTATGAAGTTAATGATTTTTCGTCTTATTAATTGAAAGACGACACCAATTGTAACTGATTGTAAGTAAGTCGTGAACATCCGTAATAAAGAAATTAGGAGTGTTAGTGGAATGCTATCTCTGTACCATAGTCAGGGTAAAAAATTTTGCAAATAAACCCGAAAGAGTCACCGAGTCACCATTTCTTAAACGGGGGCGGTTAAGTCCTCTATACCCAAGTTGAAGACCCACCTTCTAATGGATGTCTTCTTTTACCGTTGTGTAAGTTCATGAGAACGGACCCTTTAGGGTACCTGTGTCCTCAAACCACCTGATATCAGGTATCCCGACGTTTTCTCAACCTGCATTGAAAATGAATTGTTATAAATAAATAAATAAATAAATAAATAAAATCGACGAAGTCCAGAATCAACACCGTGTACCCTAGAAGGAACTCAGAGTCCGAATCGACGGAGTACCGTACATCCTAGAATCAAGGGTCTGGTCCCTAGTTTGGACACATAGGACGTAACCCTCCGTCTAAGAGTTGTTGACCTGGTGGTCCTTCAGAGTAATCAATGTAAAAATTTATGTTTTCTCCGTGTTCTTCTATCCTTCAAAGGGTTCAAATGAATCAATCATGTAGTGTCTTAATTCTAGTCTTGAGTGAGACCATGGTCTCGGATGTCAGAGTTTCATGTGTCAAAAGGGATAGTTTATGGACTAAAATTAAACGATTCCTCGAAGTACATTCTTCTGTTGTCCCAACACTTTTCTTTCGTTCGGTAATCTTCGTAGTTTCGTTACCTTTACCTTTCGTTTTGGGTAATCAGTCAAAACCCCGAAATTGATTAAAAGTCAAATACTTAATATGTATACCTATATATTACGAAAATTGACATTTATAGTGTAACAAGGGGTTTCACGTATGTTCTATTCGAACAAACGGATGATGTCAAAAAAGATTCTAGTTACCTACAATTTTACACAGTTTGTCGACAACAAAGTCCTGAAGAGAGAGGTGTAATTTTTATTAGACGTGATGTAATAGTCTTGTGAAGATGTACAGGACTTTTGTTTATACTACCCATATTTTTTACTTGACGCTAGGTAATAGTATCTTTAAGAGAGTCGTACTAAATGTTTCATCATCTTATTTACAATCTCGGGATTTTTATCTAAAAGATAAAGTCCCATTTTTTAAATCATTTTAAGTTTCCTTTATTAAAAACTTGTTTTTTTACTATATGTGTTCACGTCACTCAATTTATTAATACTTATTTAATGGTGGTATAAATACAAATGGTAAGAATTTACAAACTGGAAATCCAATTTAAGTACTGTTTGGAACGAAGTCATTCGTGACGAACCCTAAGTACATGGGTTTAATCGACTTTGACCGAGAAAGTCAAGTAGGAGAAGGATTAAAACTCGTGTATCTAACCTCTACAGAATAAGAGATAGAATGAGACTTCAGAGTAAAAAAATCAGATGTACATATATCCCAAGTGAGGTAAAAGGAGGTTGGAGGTAGACGAAAACGATGATCCGTCTAATAGATCAAATAATAAATCGTTTATTTTTACTATTTCGTAAACGAGTTAAAATACGATATTGAGGTATTTTAAGGTACTGAAGAGAAGATAGTAAAAGGAGAAAGAAGGAGATCACTACAGTAGGACTATGTTCTAAATAAGGGAGTTGAACTGAGACCTGGATAGACTAGACACGGGCTGTCCAAGAAGAGGTCGTCGTAGATATGGACAGGTTCAGGGAGGATACAGTGTGTGGAAAGAACATAATTTGAACGACATACCGGAGACGAGACAGTAAAACGAAACGAAAATGTCCTTTAGAACTTATACAACACTTGTAAAAGATAGAAGTGTCAGAGTTTATTTTTAGATAAGGTAGAGGATGTTAGAGCGAGGTTGAGATAGTACAGTGACCTTTATCATAAGAGTCCGTGGTCACAAGAGGAATGACGAAGAAAACCTGTAAAGAATAAAGAACTGAAAGACTAAAAGTCACATTAAACCACGAACACCTGTTGTAGGTGGATCTATTAAAGGGAGTCTAAAATCTATATTATATGAAAGGACCTAAAAGAGGCCGTAGAGGTTTCCCCACTGAAGAATTTAACAAAAAAAGAAAAAAGAGACGGAGGAAGAGTTTACAAGAAAAAATTTAATGAAAGTGATGAGAGCATTCGAAGTCTTAGTATAGGGGAAGACCGTTGTCCGATAAAGTCTTAGCTTAAGGTGGAAGTAAACCTATTGAAAGTGAATAGAAGTCTGGAGTCTAATTTAAACAGAAGAAGATGGTCCGTATATTAGCGAGAATTTTACATGATAAAGGGAATGACATTAAAATTATATAACATAACATTACCATACAAGAAACATAAACGTAGAATAAGAGGTCGAGTTTTTCTCATACTTGTTACGGATGGAAAGAAAAGGTCGACATAGAGGGTATGACTGGTGTCACGGAACGTTTACCGTCCATAGTTTTACGGTTTCCCTTAAACAGAAAAGACCATGGTCATATTATAGTAAAAGTTAGAATATCAAATAATTATTTTATCCTCCGATTTATTCCCGACTTAACGGGATTAGTTTCATATAAAATCAAAAAGTAAGCATAAGGGTTTAAACGAAAGTCTATTGGGTAACTTTAAAACTGACCTTTAAGTGACATAGATATTAAGTTGTATCTCGTTAATTTTAGAAGTTCTATATCATAGATCAAAAGGTAAAGATCTAACACAGAGATATAATTAGATACTGAAAATACAGTCTCATTCACATTACGCCAAAGAAATGTATACAGGGTGAATAAGAAATTATAAACATTCGTAAGATACCCGAAACAGTGAATAATATTTTTCCCCAAAAGTAATGTAAATGGTCACTCTGCGACTAACATATCTACACTATACCGAATCACAAATTATGTCCGAATCTCGATTTGAAGGATCTGAATTTATATTCGAGGAGATGAATGTTTGAAATTCTGAAATTCGTTTGATGAACGGAAAAGAAACACAATCCGAGAAAGAAAAACGAGACAAATAAGACTAAACAAACAAGAAAATCTTGACACCATAACTTCTTCTGAGAATTCTCAGGGAACCTGACTTTGTTCTAGGTTGCTCAGGTAGGATTTCCTTTAGTCAGGACTTATAAGTAACCTTCCTGACTACGACTTCGACTTTGAGGTTATGAAACCGGTCGACTACGTTTTTTTGACTGAGTAAACTTTTCTGGGACTATGACCCTTTCTAACTTCCGTCTTCCTCTTCCCCTATTATCCTACTCTACCAACCTACCGTAGTGGCTCAACTACCTGTATTCAAACTCATTTGAGATCCTCAACCACTACCTATCCCTCCGTACCACACGACGTCAGGTACCTCAATGTTTCTCAGCCTGTAATGACTCACTGACTTGACTTTTATTATAGATTATATCCTAAAAGTCTTTTAGAAGAACTTATTTCTTCCAAGTACTTATTAATTAGTTATGTACCTTTCTCGAATCTTAGGACTGTCTATATTTCCCTTCACAAGTTATTATAACTCCTAATACTTGGTCGTTGAAACGAGTTATGAATGACTATATGTAAGTGGGTTTGTTGACTTAACTTAAGTATTAGAATTAATAAAATAATAATTTTATTCTCATGAGGGTTTATTTATCATGATAAAAGTGACTATCCTCACTTGTAAAAGGTCCACAGTTGAGTTGTCTGTTTACTATCTTCTGTAGAAGTTTCTTTCCATCTTTATAATAGATTAAATAATTGTACATTAGTGGTAAAATACGAAGTAATGGGACTAGGATGTTGTACACGTACGTGTGTGTGTACGAGATTAAATGAGTATAACATTACCAGTGATACACCTTATTACCTTCGAATTCCCCAGACTAACGAACTCAAAGTATAGGAAAAGTAATACTGTCTTAAACAGACACTAGGTCAAAATAATAGACGGTTGACCTATATTGTTAGAGAGGAACAAAATCACATAAATTTTTTTCTGTTCTATACTTGTTGAATCGTATCCTGTCTCATGTGTCGGTCGAGGGTTATTTACAACGAAAATATAACACCATCGTTATTTGAAGTAAGTTTCTCACCGTCGTACTACCTCACTCTTGTCACTTTGTCCGGGGTGGAACCGAGAGTAAGTCGTGCAGGTTTATAGACCCAGAGTCAAAAGACTACATTTTTGACTCGTCCAATTAAATCTACTAAAGTATTCAGAAAAGTCATGATAAAAAATAAAGATGTCTTATTTCTTGTAGAGGATAGTTGGACTCTATTATCAAACGAAACGTGTAACTTTCCATAGATACAAAAATGACCTCAGGTACTTTTTCGGTTCTTTTTCAATTTAATGATTAATCAGAAGATCGAGGAAGGAATTTCGTCATCGATAGAAACAAGTCAAAAACGTCACCATGTCAAGATCCTAAAGTTTAATTTTTATTTTTATCCGATAACACCATCACAAGGTGTCCTTCTCTTCACTAAAATAACGAATACTCAGGAGGATATAATACGTTAGAACATTCAGTTCATACTTAAAACTGTCTTTACTACATAATGTGTTTATGTCTGAAGTGCCTATCTCTACACTGAAGGTTTCTAGGTCTTTCTATTTTTCATTTAGGCACGACATTAAATTTAGGTCCAATATTTGAACCTGAGGTGGACCCGAAAACACATCTAAACAATTTAATAGTATAGAGTCGAGTCCCTTGAAAAAGGTCTCGGAAAGTAAGAGTGAAGTAACTGTAAAGTCATTTGTTATAAATTCTTCACCCATACTTTAAGAGGAGTCAACCGGAAATCACCGTCCGTCTAAACGGTCCTCTTTTTTTCTTAAAATTTATTGTTTATGTAATATTCCCCTTTAATAAAACTCCAACGTCTTAACGTATATTTATAAATGAACGTGTGTAAATGGGACAATCTTAACAGTAAGTCCTTGTAATACGGTGACTAAACTTGTTATTTTACGATGTATTTATCTTATTACTTATAACTGTGTGACTTTATATCACTCATTAATATTCTATCCTTTAACGGAAACACCATTAATCCCTTACCATTCTGTGAGTGTGTATAGACAAAGTAAAGTCACAGGAAATTTTTTAATTTTATTATGAAAGTCCATAGAGTATTTATGGAAAATTTCTTTTCTCGAATACGAATATAAGACATACAGAGAAAGAGATAGTCAACAAAAGGATACTCGAGTTTTCTCATCCATAAAGTCAATAATAAATTCTAAACTCTTTGTCTTGATTTAAGAAAGAGTCCCGTTGAATCATTTAGTTATTATCCATGTGGGATCTTCTTTTTAGGGTAACAAAGATAAGATACTATTGGTACCGTAAGTCGATGATGTCATGAAGTGTATAAAGAATAGTACGACTGTTTTGGTGACACTACATTAGTTCTGTATACTATCATAAGGGAAGAATCACTTACTTCTTTGTAAAGATTCTTAACTTCTTAGACGAGTTTTAAACACATGGAACATTTGTCGTTACCCTCTCGTACTTAAGACTGAAGACCAAGATATGTGAAAAATAATGTAGTGATATATAAAAGACGATAATCTGTTTTTGAAATTTTACGTAGTCAATATAGTATAAAGTAAATTACCTTTAGATAACGACAATGAGTTTAGAACTGTATTATTATAGTGTGTCAAAACTCAATATAACCATATATAAATTTTTCAATAAATAACAGTTTGTAGATTTTAATTCTGTACTAAAAACCTCACTGTAACCGAACAAAATTTACGATGAGAATTTATAACGAAATTCATAGTTATTTAGTCTGAGCTCACACCTCTTTGTTACGTGTATCGTCCGTGAGTCTTTTTATCGTAACAAAAAGTCTTATATCCTCGAAGAAGAAAGATTTCAGGACTTTTTTATGTAAATTTGTTTTTATTATTGTGACTGTGACAATTATGTGAGATCACATGTCTTGAGAGGTTGTTGTTTTTTTTATGTGTTAAATGAAGAAAGTAAACTGTGATAGAGTATTTATTTTTTATTCTCCTATTACTTAATATCAAACGTTTGTGATCTCGGTTTATTATTGACGACTAACGATTATTTGACGTTACTTTACACTAGGTATAGTTTGTCTTCACTATGACATCGTTATTTGTAAATCCTTTCTTGACATGTAATTATTGTTAAAAACAGGACAGTCAACTTATAATTAAGAAGACACACGTCGAAAACAAAATTTTTCATGTTTTAATAAGAAACTTAACCAGAAATTTTTAGACAGTTTTTCAAAAAGAGGAAAAAAGTTAACAAAGGATAGTGACTATAAAAAGTTTGTCGATGATTTTCCTCGATAAAATACTTTTCTTTATTTTGTAATTTATGTTGGTAGATTTTAATTTCACGTTGGAGGAGAAGGTCGGTATTATCTCTTTCACCATGATCCGAACGGGACGACCACATTTGTTGTTATTTTCACGAGTTGAGTATGCTTCCTTTATAAAGTCCGTGACCTATTATGTGTCAAGTCCTGACTAAAAACTCCTTCTTATTTTATCCGTAAAATGTACAGGAGTCTAAAGAAGGTCCCTTACAAAAGGACCGTGACCATCTCTCTACATCTCGGGGTCTTGTGTCGTTGCGGTGGTTGAACTCTTCTGTCGATGACCTCAGACAACGACGATTGTACTGTCCGAAACCAGTCGGTCCCATGACTTAGTCTCTCACGGGACGTCTACCGTAGTGACTTCAAACACCTTCCCAAGTAATACCCGGGAACCCGACATCCCTTTATTTGTGTGAAAACGATGTTCTATGTGATTTCCTTCAAATCCGTTATAAGGTCTGTCTCCGTACCCAGACATTATAGATATAAGTACACTCATATATTACTATTAAAAAGGAAGAATTTACTGTTTACTAATAAACTCCACTTTTATTACTTCAACGAAAAAACTCCCAATATTATGAACACCTCAATTTTGTAAACTGGTGTCTTAATCCCCACTACCATTTACCTAACCAGGATAAAACATCAGGAATACAAAATATATTCCAAAGAGTCATAATTAAGGTTAATGCGTAATTATTTTATTCCTATATATAGTATGAGAGATCTCGTCGGTAAACGTTTCTTGAATTTCTGACTGAGTTTTTGATCAAATTTTTTACTTAATGATTTTCTATAAGTTAACTACGAAAACTTGACACCACAACCTCTTCTGAGAACCCTCAGGGAACCTGACGTTTCTCTAGGTTGGTCAGATGAGATTTCCTTTAGTCAGGACTTATAAGTTACCTTCCTGACTACGACTTCGACTTTGAGGTTATGAAACTGGTGGACTACCCTTCTTGACTGATTAGACTTTTCTGGGACTACGACCCTTTCTAAATTCCTCCCTCCTCTTCCCCTGTAGTCTCCTACTCTACCAACCTACCGTATTGACCTGAGTTACCTGAACTCAAACTCATTTAAGATTCTCAACTGCTACCTGTTCATCCGGACCATACGACGTCAGGTACCTCAGTGTTTTTCAACCTGTACTGACTCGTTGACTTGCCTTGACTTGACTTGACTTGGGTTTATATCCTCTCCTTTTTTTCTCATTGTTTATTAACTTGTTTATCATTCCACTTTTCAAAGTCGAGTCAAGTAAGTGGTAGACGTCGTTAAAACCTCGGGTTTTTCTATTTCAGACAGTGACAAAGGGGTATATAAACCGTACTTCTCTGTAATGAAACGGTTGTTTCCAGACAGATCAGTTCCGATACCAAAAAGGTCACCAGTATATACCTACACTCTCAACCTGACACTTCTTTCGACTCGTGACTTCTTAACTACGAAAACTTCACACCACAACCTCTTCTGAGAACTCTCAGGGAACCTGACGTTCCTCCAGGTTGGTCAGGTAGGATTTCCTCTAGTCGGTACCCTAAAAAAACCTTCCTTACTACGATTTCGACTTTGAGATCATGAAACCAGTGAAGTACGTTTCTTAACTGAGTAACCTTTTCTGAGACTACGACCCTCCCTAACCCCTGTCTTCCTCTTCCCCTGTTGTCTCCTACTCTACCGACCTACCGTAGTGACTGAGCTACCTACACTCAAACTCACTTGAGGTCCTCTATCACTACCTGTCCCTCCGGACCGTACGACGTTAAGTACCCCAGTGTTTCTCAACCTGTGCTGACTCGCTGATTTTACTTGACTTGACTATCCTGATCTACGGTACGAGAATCAAAAGACTTACAACTCGAAATTCGGTTGAAAAAGTGAGAGGAGAAAGTGAAAGTAGTTCTCCGAGAAATCAAGAAGAGGTGAAAGACGGTATTTCCACCACAGTAGACGTATAGACTCTTATAACTATAAAGAGGGTCGTTAGAACTAAGGTCGAACACGAAATAGAACGGATCACAAAAGAGTACTACATGAGTCGTATATTTAATTTATTTGTCCCACTGTTTTTCAAATTTAGTTTGGTATACTCATTACTATATTTTACACTTACTTACTTCGTAAAGGATATTTTCAGTTTCTAACTGTTTCACCTATTTGTTCATAGTGTGTTTAATTAAAACATTATTTTATTGTAGAATTTAAATTTTTACTGTCTGTCTAACTCTCATTTTTTTTTTTGGTTTGTTTTTGGTGACGTGTTTCTATAAGGGACATTTGTAATTCCTCTTAGTCTTTTTCATCGGAAGTTTTGTTTTTAGTAATGGTTTCTGTTTTCCCTTTTTAAATGATTACTATTCGTCAGGTTAAGTAGTCCTTCTATATCGGTAGTGTCTACATATACTTGGATTATTGACTCAAAGTTACACATATTATTCTTTTTTTTACCGGTCTAATTTTATCCTTTATCAGGACTAAAAAAAAAAAAAATATCTGTCTATTGATGATTCCTGGATGTCATATCGTGTCCTTTGAGATACGAGTTATAAGACATCACTGAGTATACTCTTTTCTTAGATTTTTTCTCACCTATATACATATATATATAATTAACTAAGTGAAACGATATGGAGACTTTGATTACGTTATAACATTTACTTTTAAATGTTATTTTTAATTTTTTTTTTCCATATTGTTTTTTTTTATTTTATCCTTTATCTATTATAGAGTTATCCTCTAGTGAAAAAGATTCGTAAACATTTTGTTGTTAGGGGAGTTTTTAGTTATTTATATATTTACTAAAATTATTGAATGCGTATCTCTTATAATATAAGTTAACAAATTCTACTTTATAAGTCTTTTTAACTGATGTGTAGAAGTCATTATTTCGTTTTCAGTTATGAAATGTTTTCTAATTTAGAATGTCCCATATAAAAGACTGGTGTATTTATTTATCTTTTCTTCTATAGTCTGTTCTGAGTTCACAAACTTTTCTTTGTTGTATTGAGATTTATTAGAGACTGAATTTCTTTTTAAGAGTTTCTTTTAATTTTTATAATTTATTATCCCTTTTTTTGTGTATTTTAAACCATCCTACGAAGACTTCGTCACTCAATCTCCCTCGTTGTCCCTTAGAATACAATGACAATATTCATACTTTACTAGGTTGAGGAAACTCATTGATAAACCGTGAAAGAATACGTCGATCTATAAGTGACTCATATACTGAGTCATTAAGGTGTTTGTCTAGAAATTGGTACTCTTTATTTTTGTATACAAGTGATTTTCTTAATGTATGCTTACAAATATTGTCGAAATAAGTATAATTGGGTTTGACGTTTGTTGGGTTTACAGGTAGACGTCCTCCTACCTATTTGTTGAACACCTTATAAGTACATTACAAATGATTCTTTCCCCGGTCAACTACTATATTGTTGTAGGTACGTAACATTTTGGTACAACTTCCTTTCTGCGATGTGTCTTTTCTTATGTGTTATATACTAAGGTAAGTAAGTTAGGAGACCTCTGATCTTCTCTCAACGGATACTCCTTCTCCCCGACTGACCCTTCCCCGAGTACCTTTGAAAGACCTACCACCTTTATAGGATACATAACTGACCCCTAAACCCGTACGTCCACATACATAAATAAAGTAAATTGATTTAATACAGGATTCTGGAAGTATAAAATGACTAATATTGAAAAACAGAAATTTATTTGTTTATATGTTTACTTACTTCGGTTTCCTCCCAGAATCCACCGTCCATAAAATTTCTATAGAACGGTTCGAATAGTAATAGGGTTACAAGAAAAAGAAGACTGTAACTCGATATAGAGAGATAAAAATCGTGAACTAAAACATATCTGACCAAAGTGAAGGTCATGGATATTTTTCTAGGAACCAGGAGAAAAGAATAATAATAACCTCTATAATTCCGTGTAGTATGTAAAATCTGTTCTAGACATCCAACACACACGTACGAGTCAGCGAAACCAACTCAGATTACGAAACCCTGGGGTTGCTGACATCGGGCGGTCCAAGGAGACAGATATCCTAAGAGGTCCGTTCTTATGATCTCAGCCAACGGTACAAGAGGAAGGTCTATATATCTAATGAGATTTCATCTTTCGATTGAGTTTTAAAAGTCACCAAATTCCGTTGTCTTAAACAAAAGATGTACTGTGTGCGGTATGTACAGTTGATCCTCTCACTCACCATCTGACACGAGCGTATCTGTAAGTTCCCGGAACCAAGACTTGTTGACGTGGTCGAACACTCCGACAGAATAATCGAAGATCATAGGTCCCAGTGTCCTCCTTTCTTCTCTCACACTTCTCGAGTATTGAACCAGATCTTTATTGTACACGGTAACGATGTATCTCGAGTACGTAATATTAATCGATGTATTAACATTGTACTGGTGTTTCCTCTGACTTTTTACATGCCCCCCATCACCTGCAAACAACTTACGACGGTAGAACGGTGTTGATGGTACCGATTAATGTGAAGACACTATTAGTAGTCTATTCTTTAGTTACTCTGATGTTATCGTAGTTTGGGTCCTTAGGACACGTCCTGACACCATCTCGACGTTAGGTTCCATCTGATGTCAGTTTTTGACAAAGATTTTAAACGATTCTGTGAGGATTTGGTTACTCGAAAGTGACAAAAAGGTTCAATGAAATTTAAAATACTAGATATAAATAAATTATTTGATTCACAATTTTGTCTCTTCCGTTACCGTTCGGTGAGGTCATGAGAACGGATCTTTTAGGGTAACTACCTCCTCGGACCACCCGACGTCAGGTACCCCAGTGATGCTCAGCCTGCGATGACTCGTTGAAGTGAAAGTAAGTAACCTCTTCCTTTACCGTTGGGTGAGGTCACAAGAACGGACCTCTTAGGGGGTCTAGGGTCCCTACCCCAGCGTGTCTCAACCTACACTGACTTCGCTGAATCGTCGTCGTCGTCGTACACGATTTTATAGAAATGGATTCTATTACAAGGAGTTTAGACTTGTATTCTCTAAACCTACATTTTTAAATCATTCCGAAGAGGAACGTGAAGTATTTATTAAACATATGGAATACTACCGGTTGTTCCGGTATCAAAGGAGATAAGGTTTAGAAGACTTTTAGGAGAGGGTTGTGGGTGACTAACACGAAGACGTCATGAAAAAGTATATTACCTTATAAGGAGAGTCCGAGGTTTCATAGAAAGAGAGAGTCCGACTTTCTGAGAGGGGGTTACGGATCGAAATGTAAAAGTGTGAACAGAGGAGTGGAAAGTGGACGACTATATTTCTTGTTGTAACAAGGAGATAGGGAACTGAGTTTACGAGGAAATTTTCGTGGTGGGTACTAGTGTTCCAATCCTTGGTCCAACCTAAACGAGAGTTCGTGACCGTGTATCTCCTGTATACATCCGAGAACTTACTTATCTAGATCGTGTGTCTTGTGTACTGATACTTCGTTACTCCGTGTTTATCAGTTGAAGTCTTAAACAGAGTTATTGTTATAGTGAGACGTTAACGTATTTTATTAAATCTTTTAAATTTATTAGAGTGACATAGGGAATAATATTGACTAAAAAATCTGTCATACAAAAACTTAATTCATCTAACCATATTAAAAGAGGTGAAATGTCCAGTTATTTGATTTCGGAAATCTTACAGACACTCAATTGACCTCGGATAATATGTCTCACTTCATTCAGTCTTTCTTTTTCTGGTTATGTCATATGATTGTGTATATATACCTTAAATCTTTCTACCATTGTTACTGGGATATACACTCTGTAGTTTTCTCTGTATCTACATTTCTTGTCAGAAAACCTGAGAAGACCCTTTTCCGTTCCCACCCTACTAAACTCTCTTATCGTGACTTTGTACATATAATAGTATATACTTTGTCTAGCGGTCAGGTCCAAGCTACGTACTCTGTCCCACGAGTCCCGACCACGTGACCCTACTGGGTCTCCCTACCCCACCCCTCCCTCCACCTTCCCCGCAAGTCCTACCCCTTGTGTACATGTGGTTTTTAATTTTTTTTTTTTTTTCTTACAGACACTTAGATCTAATGTTTTGGTCTGTAAATATTTGAAACTGTTACTGACAATCGACGTTTGGTTTATACAAAGAAAAAAGGAGATCCGGACTTGAACTGAAGTAAGGGGTTGAAGACGTACTCACGTCAAGACAAAGTCTAAAGACCTTTTACCTTGTACACTCGTCCATGTCACAAAGTGAAAGTCCATATTGGGTGATATAAGAGAATACACGATAGAAAGTAGAAAAAAAAAAAAAGAAGTCGTTTGAACCGTGTTTGTTTACGTTTCTGCAACTTTTAGTCCCCCATTTGATATCTTCTTCCAATTTAGAGATTCTTCGGTGAACTACCTGTCCAGAGATAATTAATTCTCGTATATAAAGTAGGAAATAACTGTTTCTTATGTAAATATTATACAAATCCGGTAAGATATATAAAATCTCAAGTGACAAATCTCATCCATCATGTCGGGTGAAAAACTTCAAGGAAAACTATCGACAACAACAGAATGAGACCATAAGCTTATGCATGAGGGTGTCCGTTTCTGTGTATGTGGGATATGTGTATGATGTTGATACCTTCTGTCTCTGACATGGAACGCATAAGGATCACGTCGGTAGTGTGAACTGGTTCTCGTGGTCGAACACGACACTTTATGTAACGAGTTAAACGATACTCTTGTTTGGTGAGTATCCGATGAGGACCAGTTACTAACTCACATTGTTTCTGAGATTTTTACTTGGTGAGGATCTTCTAAGTCCTGAGGAAATGACTGTCTGAATTCAAGTTACTGATGAATCTAATCTACCGTCAGGTTATATAAAGATTTCGGGAAGAAGAAGTGGTCTCCAGTCTGAACACAGTGTCAGACTACTGAAAAGAATCGAAAAGACTGAGGGAGGGATAAAACAAAGTGTATCCTGTAAGGAGATTAATTTAGAAACGTACAAATTAAGACAGAACCGAAGAAGAGTCTTCTGGACCTGGTCGTTTCATCGAATTAAGTTCCGATCTTGTCGACTCGGAGTATCTAATATGTCAACCGGAAATCGTTTGAATAAGGGAGCGTGGTAAGAAAGAGTCTAGTAAAATGTAGTAGTGTCCTAAAAAGTCAACAGAATCACATGAAACCGTAGTATTATATAAAAAAGAGAACGTTTTCACCGATACTAAATAATGAATTCCATATCAGACTCATTAATCTTAGGTCACGAGTCTTCTATGAGTCGGAGTGAAGTTTTATAGACCTTAAAGACTTTAATTAAACTATGGTTAGTGTCATACTTCTCTTTAAACATCGAAAATAATAAACTTTACAGGTTTATAATGTTTTACAAATATCTATACCGTGTTCTTTATTATCTATATAGGAAACAATTCAGTTCCCAGAGTAAAACTAAAGAGACTACTCACCGTTCCAAAATAAGTCTGAAAAAGGGTATTCTCTAGTATTATTTTTATCATTATAATAGGGTCTCTTAAAAAAAAGGAAAACCATGAGTAGTTCAATTTTTATAAAGACTTTTAAACCAAAAATTGACACTAATCGGAAGATTTGAAGGAAGTCAAGTCAAGTCAAGTCAGTGAGTCAGCACAGACTGAGAAACGCTGGGGTAACGTCGTACGGTCCGGTGGGACAGGTAGTGTTGAGGACCTCAAGTGAGTTTGAGTACAGGTAACTCAGCCACTACGATAGGTCGGTAGAGTAGGAGACAGTAGGGGAAGAGGAGGACGGGGGTCAGGGAGGGTCGTAGTCTCAGAAAAGGTTACTCAGTTGAGAAGGGTACTCCAGCGGTTTCATAACCTCAAAGTCGAAGTCGTAGTAAGGAAGGTTTCTTGTGGGTCCCGACTAGAGGAAGTCTTACCTGACCAACCTAAAGGAACGTCAGATTCCCTGAGAGTTCTCAGAAAAGGTTGTGGTGTCAAGTTTTCACAGTTTTCACAGTTAAGAAGCCGTGAGTCGAAAGAAGTGTCAGGTTGAGAGTGTAGGTATGTACTGGTAACCCTTTTAGTATCGGAACTGATCTGCCTGGAAACAACCGTTTCATTACAGAGACGAAAAGTTATACGATAGATTCAACCGGTATTGAAAAGAAGGTTCCTCATTTGTAGAAAATTAAAGTACCGACGTCAGTGGTAGACGTCACTAAAACCTCGGGTTTTTTATCAGACTGTGACAAAGGTGACAAAGGGGTAGATAAAGGGTACTTCACTACCCTGGTCTGCGGTACTAGAAGCAAAAGACTGACAACTCGAAATTCGATTGAAAAAGTGAGAGGAGAAAGTGAAAGTAGTTCTCCGAAAAATCAAGGAGAAGTGAAAGACGGTATGCCCACCACAGTAGACGTATAGACTCCAATAACTATAAAGAGGGTCGTTAGAACTAAGGTCGAACACGAAGAAGGTCGGGTCGCAAAGAGTACTACATGAGACGTATCTTCAATTTATTCGTCCCACTGTTATATGTCGGAACTGTATGAGGAAAAGGAGAAACCTTGGTCAGACAACAAGGGACAGGTCGAGATTGACAACGAAGGACTGGACGTATATCCAAAGAGTTCTCCGTCCAGTCCACCAGACCATAAGGGTAGAGAGTCTTAAAAGGTGTCAAATAACACTAGATGTGTCAGTTTCCGAAACCGTATCAGTTATTTCATCTTTATCTAGAAAAAGACTTTGAGAGAACGAAAAAGTTACTAGGTCGTCTAAAACCGTTAAACTAGAGACCAAGGAGACGGAAAAAATTTTAGTCGAACTTGTAGACCTTCAAGTACCAAGTGTATAACGACTTCGGACCGAACCTCTCAAAACTCGTAATGAAATGATCACACACTCTACTCACGTTGAGACACCATCAAACTCGTAAGAAACCGTAACGAAAAGAAACTAATCCTAAGGTTTTTTTTTTGACAAATCCTCTCTGGTTTGAAAAAAAAAAAAGATTATGTCTCAACGTTTTGTGTTAGCTGTTGTGATTACTCTATCGATGATTGTTTATAGTATGAGAATTTAACCGTTATAAAAGTAAAGATTCATTCGTCCATCCCTTATTTTACACTCTTTTCTATTAGAATATTTTATGTAAGTTTAAAGATCCAAATTCTGTATTCTTGAATTTTCCATTTTTTAATTCTCGAATTTAAGTACACCTTTTTATAAAGGTGCACAAAGATTTTCGTTTAACTCGATTTTAATTGTATCAGAACAACGACGATTCAGTGAAGTCAGTACAGGCGGAGACACGTTGGGGTGTCTACCGTCGGGAGGTCCGAGGAGACAGGGACCCTAAGAGGTCCGTGCTTATGACCTCACCCAAAGGTAAAGGAAGAGGTTATCAGAACGATATGAAATTTTTAATCGAAATTATCTAAAGTCTATGAGATATCATAAATTGGATGTATCTAATTTTTTTTAGTGTATTGTTGGATGTTTTTTTTGGGTTTGACAAAAATACGTTGTACAAGGGTTTAAAAGAGTAATTATTTATGACTTCCACTTTTCTCTTCTGACACGTGAATTAAACTTTTTATAAGTCCGAGAATAGAATTTCCCACTTGAAGTCCCTTCTTCTCAAACAACATATCAATTTCCTCTGAAAGAATTCTTAGTTCTATAAAATAAGGAACCTCTAATCAAGGTCATTCTACCCAGGGGAGTTACAAATCTTAGGACGGAAATACCCGAAGGTTGATATACAAAGATTCTAATACGGAAAATATATCAGAACACAAAACCTCCTTTACCCTTCATAAAAAAAGAAGGAGGATAGACATATTACAAATCTTCTATTATATTTACTGGACTTCTACTTATATATTCTAACAGAGATCTGTAGGAAAGAGTAGTATAAGAGAAAAAATATAACGAGAATCTTTACATGTTACACTTTACCGAATCTGATTGAACCTTTCTTAAACTCCTTTAAGTATATAACATTGTCTTTCTGTGTAATTCTTCAATAGTCCTTGTTACTTTCAATGTACCGAGACCGACACTGGACTTGGTTAACAAACCTTCGTAAAGAGTCAATATAGGACTCTTAGTTATTCTTTTTAGTATCCTAGATCCACTCAACTTGGTTCTAAATAATAATTGTTCGTACTGTCGACCTTTTATTACTAACACAGAATCGTGTTACCATTTGACTCATTGGGACATTTAGACGAATATCTTCAATTTTATACATGAGTTTCTAATACGACTTTACACAACCACGATATATAGTACCAGGATCTTACAAAGTTATTATACACTCTGGTTACTGTCTCTGTATCGATTTGTTCAATAGTAGGTGTGTCTACTGACTTAGGAATCCTTTGGTAATTCTTATTTTAAAAATTTCTTAATCTCATTGTAATTCCTTTAATAACATATACAAAACTGTTTTTCATGTGATTATCTCTAATATTGTATTTAAAGTAGTTTCTCTTTTCGTTCTACGTACAAATAAGTAAAAAAGAAATATACGTGTGTTGTGTGTGAGTATGTTTACTTTTTGAGCGGTAATTTAAACGATACATAAACTCTCACGATGTATCTACTATCTCGAAGGGCACATCGAGTCAACCATTTCTGAGACGGACGTTACGTCCTCTGGACCCAAGTTAAAGACCCAGTCCTTCTAGGGGACCTTTTCCTTTACCGTTGGGTGACGTCATAAGAACAGACATCTTAGGGTACCTGTTTCCTCGGACCGTCCGATGTCAGGTACCCCAACGTTCTCAGTCTGTACTGAATCACTGATTTGGTGGTGTACTACTATTTTATTTTTCTCAAAATAATGAAGAAATATATATTAAAGAACGTAAAATAAAAATAACATATAAATATATTTTATTTTGACATTTCGAGATATTATTCTTGTTTGTATAACCACAAAATTTTCTTTTTTATTATGAGTCGATTTTCGCAAACCCTTTTCTTTACTTATGTTTTGTTTAACATTTTCATAATCTAAGGTCCGGTAGGGGACGGGGTCTGGAACAGGTACCTTTCCGTCTATCTCTTTCATGATTCTACTACTAATTCTTTCTTTTTTTTACTTAGGAAATACAAAGTGTCTTTCCGTAATGTAGGTCAAAACTTTAAATGACTCAACACTTAAATTAAATTTTTTCATAGAAAGGTAGTAATCATTTCTGTTAACCCAGTAAAACGAACATTACCACTGATTATATTAAGACGTTTCGTTTAAAGATTTTAGAACCACTTATCGGTAGGACTTACTAGACATATACCTAGTTTTTGACAAATATTTTTACATAAAATCTGTATCTGTGTAACAAGGCCAACGATACCATTGATATTAGGGTTAACACGGAGGGATTTGGTTTCAGATAAACTAAAAACAGTAAGAACAGATCCTCACGAGGATGAGACTCTTTTAAATTTTGAACAAACCTCTGTCCCTTTATTCGATAATTTTAGATCTAGAAAACAATAATATAGATATCGGATTATACGATGTAATAACGTATACTTTTCGTAGTCATAAATGAACTAATTTCTGATTACGTAAAATTAAATATACTACAAAATTATTACGTATTCCTACGAGTCGTTCGAGTGTGAAGTCTTAAACATGACCATACACATTCACCAGAGATCGAGAACAGAAGAGAGAGAGAGAGTGTGTGTGTATATGGTATGTGCGTTTGTATAAGAGTCTGAATGTTTGTCAAGACAAATACTTCTGTTGAAGATTCAAAGACCAAACCTCGAGGTATACATTCGTCAAACCTCGAAAGATTTTATTCGGCCCCGGGTCACCGAAGATCATACATACTGGTTATCCATCCGTTTTATCTTTTGATCCGTTCCGTAATTGTACCAAGAAGGGGTACATAATAACAAAGAAGATGAAAGGTCAGGGTAGTCTATCAGAGATTAATTATCTTTAATGAATAAAACGTATTACTTTTACTTACTTTATATTAGGTACGTATAAAGTATTTTTTGTTATTTAGCCTTACTTAAAAGGGGGTATAGATAGGGAGTTAAAGATTAACCGTTTACACGGTTATAAATTTGAAGTAGTGGAATATACAGAATTTAAGAACTACGGAGTGATAACAAAAGGTCCATTTGGGGTGTCAAATATTTGATAGAGAACTGAGAAGAAGAGGGTTGTGTAAAATTTAGAAAAGACTGGAGGTTTTTATAAAAATATATGAAAAAGTTCAGAAAAATGAACATTTAGGAAGATAGACCTTTTTGAAAGTAGGTATTAATCTAAGGGGACGAGAATGGTGGGAGGTGACCGGAAGAAAACAGAGGATAAAAAGTCCTGAGTTGTTCAACATAGGTAAAGACACTTTGGATGGTAGTGACTGTTTCGTAGTGAACCACCGGAAGGATACATGAGAGTTTCTCACGTTCGTAGCAGGAGGAAACGTAAATAGTCAAATGACTTTAACGGAGAAAATGTGTAACAGAACGAGATGAGTTGACCCCGAAGGGACCACCGAGTCTCCAATTTCACAGACGGACCTTACGTCCTCTGGGCCCAAGTTAGGGACCTAGCCCTTCTAGGGGACCTCTTCCTTTACCGTTGGGTGAGGTCATGAGAACGGACTTCTTAGGGTACCTCCCTTCTCGGACCATCCGATGTCAGGTACCCCAACGTTTCTCACCTTGTGCTGACTCGCTGAAGTGAAAGTGAAAGAAAGATGAGTTGATAAAGGGTCTAAAAGGACAAGTCAGAATCTAGATAAGACATGAATGAGAGAGACGAGACATACCTATAGGTAAAGGATCTAAAGGAATTATCGACCGAAGGAGTCTTGTAACTATTTTTTGATCTTTCTTCCTTATCTGGCTTGGGGGGTTTAAAGATATAAAGAAGTCACTGTCCACAGAGATCATTAAGGATGTAGAGGGGACATCTGGTAGGGAGTACTTTAGTGACGACGGAGGTGCCAGGGTGGAGAACGATCTTTGTAGAAGTGGAACCAGCGGATCTCAATCTCATCAAAGAACAAAAGTGATTGGGTCCAACGGAGTAATTGGGGACAAACCGAAGAAGTCAAGAAAGTAAAATACGGTGCAAGAATATAATTTTCAGAAAGACAACCATTAAGGATCCTATTATAGAGAAAAGGTCTAATCTAGAACTGTCTATTTTGATAATTGAAAAAATTTCGTATTCTACGGAAGAAGAAAATCAAGAGAGTCGTTCTTCGCGTTAATAATCCACGGTGATTTACACACAATTCAATTTGACACGAATTTAAGGACATATCCCTATATTCATAAATTTAATTCTTCCAAAGAAACCAACGAAACTATAAACTTTACTATTATCATAGATAGTTCCATGAGGTAAAGGTAAATTTTTATAGGTCAGAGTTTTTTTGCGGGGAGAATTCCTGAACAAAGAAATGAAAAATTACAAAATGATGGTAATTAATACTTTTATGTTTTAATGAAAGAAAAAAGATCCCTTTTATTTTTGTTGACGGCAGGTAAGAAGAGGTGACAGAACGAGTGGATAAACTCGACGGAGTAGACACCGTGACAGAGAAGTCCGTGTCGATTCATAGGAATTTACTGGTGAAGTAATTCGTTATTTTAATTTATCACCGTTTGTTCATAAAAAAAGTTAGACTCGTTTAATTTACGAGATAAAAAAAATTGAATAAAATGAATTAACCGTTTTTACGGGGTCTCGATTTTTTATTTCAAATTAGTGACGAACCAAAATTAAAAAAGGTAAAATTAAAAGATTACTTTCTACCTCCTACTTTCGTCGTCCTGGACACCCTCAGTGATGTCTATCGTTGTAAAGACGGTTTTAATTATTTCACCTCGTTTTATGGCTTTGGTTTGTCCGAGAACCTATTATTTTAGATACTTGTATCCGCTACCGTATACGACAAGTTTTCTTTACACACACGAAACCTCTATTGAAAAAGGAACCGAAAAAGATTCCAACCTGAACCGGAGTAAATCAATTTTTTTTTTAGTGTAACAAGTAGGACTTTTTATAAATGCTGACACTACACCTGTAAAAGGTTTCCGGGAGTAGTATCTCATCTATATTACCAGTGAGGTGTCCGGAACTGTTTAACCATTGTATGTAACGTTTCGAAAGTCATATCTTTTCTTAGACCATTTTCTCGAGGTTATGTCGACAACGGACCTTCGTGTATCGACTACATGGATCCGGTTTATAAGTCGACGGTTCACCGTTCTAGTAAACAATGAGTATATTACTTATTAATTCTACTATCTTTACAAAATTATGTATAACGAACGGATTTTTTTTTTTTTTTTCTTTTTAAACCACATTTCGAAACTATAAATACGCTTTCCTTTCGATAAAGACTTTTAAATACACAGTTTTTAATCTTTTGACATATTTTATGTCGTTGTCATTGTTGTTTAGAGAACGAAACGCAAAATATTTTTTTAGTTACTCGACTTAAGAGTATTCTTTTTTTATTCCTTAACATACATAAGAGTACATAATTTTTACAAGGATTTACAAGTAGTTGGAAAATTCTTATATAATTATCAAAATTTAAACGACATGAGACCGCACGACGCTAAGTACCCCAGCGTCTCTCAACCTGTGTTGACTCGCTGACTTGACTTAACTTGACTATGGAATCCATTAATATAAGTTGTGTTCTAGATGAAGTAATAAAGTCTGTACATCGAGTTCCCAGGTTTCTGTAAACTGTATTTCGATCTCAATATGGTACGATTTGTTTAAATTCTCAAGAGGATGGTCAGTCGTTATTTTAAACTAAACCTTCCGTATGTATTTTAACGGTGAAAGTAAGAAGAGTAAGGAGGAAGAGATGGTCTGTATACCATATATTAGCTCTTACCCTCATACAGTTCCGACATATAACAGTGGGACGAATAAATTGAATATACGTCTCATGTAGTACTCTTTGCGACCTGACCTTCTTCGTGTTCGACCTTAGTTCTAACGGCCCTCTTTATAGTTATTGGAGTCTATACGTCTACTGTGGTGGGAATACCGTCTTTCACTTCTCCTTGATTTTTCGGAGAACTACTTTCACTTTCTCCTCTCACTTTTTCAACCGAATTTCGAGTTGTAACTCTTTTGCTTCTAGTACCGTAGACCAGGGTAGTGAAGTACCCTTTATCTACCCCTTTGTCACCTTTGTCACAGTCTGAAGCAAAAAACCCCAAGGTTTAAGTGACGTCTACCACTGATGTCGGTACTTTAATTTTCTACGAATGAGGAGTCTTCCTTTCAATACTAGTTGGATCTATCGTATAACTTTTCGTCTCTGTAATGAAACGGTTGTTTCCAGGCAGATCAGTTCCGATACCAAAAAGGTTACCAGTACATACCTATACTCTCAACCTGACACTTCTTTCGACTCGTGGCTTCTAAACTACGAAAACTTGACACCACAACCTCTTCTGAGTACTCTCAGGGGACATGACGTTCCTCTAGGTTGGTCAAGTAAGACTTCCTCTAGTCGGGACCCTAAAGAAACCTTCCTTACTACGACTTCGACTTCGAGGTTATGAACCCAGTGGAGTACGCTGCTCAACTGGGTAACCTTTTCTGAGACTACGACCCTCCCTGACCCCCGTCCTCCTCTTCCCCTGTTGTCTCCTACTCTACCGACCTACCGTAGTGACTGAGCCACCTGCACTCAGACTCACTTGAGGCCCTCAACCACTACCTGTCCCTCCGGACCGCACGACGCTAAGTACCCCAGCGTTTCTCAGCCTGTACTGACTCGCTGACTTGACTTAACTTGACTTAACTTGACTTTGAGGGTAGGTCCTCTTGTCTATTACTATTTAAGACCTTTGAGAATTAGGTCAAGACATCATTTCACACAAAAGAGAGTCCGTGAAGTGATCTTGAAATTGTTCTTTTTAACTATTCCTGAATAACTTGAGTACTAGAGAAAATAAGTTTATCTGGGTTGTCACACATCCTTTCCGTATTAATGTACTAATCGATAACTTTTATGTTTTGGGTAGTGAAGTTAATCATACGTTCGAAGAAGGACTGTCTTATTTACATCTTTAGTTTATACTAACCCGTTTTACTAATAACGATAAAAGGACCCATACATCTACTTCCTCATTTTCCAATAAAATTTTTCCGAAGAATCGTTTTTTTACCTCTTCCTTTACCGTTGGGTGAGGTCACAAGAACGGACCTCTTAGGGTCCCTACCCCCTCGGACCACCCGAAGGTAGATACCCCAGTGTGTCTCACCTGTGCTGACTTCACTGAATCGTCATCGTCATCGTTTTTTTTTTTTTACACACACATATATATATATATATATATATATGTCTGTGTGTGTGTATATATAAATTTCTCTATTTGATAAGGAGACATTTCCATATTCCTAGTAGGAGAGTATTTCACTAGTTCTATCAGTGAAAAATCATTGACGGTGAGAAAATCGAAAACCTCTTGTGGACTCCGAAAAGTCACTATTTACACGTTAAATCGAAAGATTAGTTTTTCAATTATAAACAGCATAGAGTTAGAAAAAAACCGTTTATAAATGTTACTGTTATTTTTAACGACATAGAACATAAATATTCCCTAAGGAAGAATTTAAAAATTCATAATCCACTACCCAATCGAAGGTAACAAGAGGGCGGGGACCTCTAATGTACCCTGATATAAACTTCAGTGTCTCTGTTAAATTAACATAACAAGTTCTCTGGGGTTTACAGATAAGATTCGGATTTAGAACTCAAAGACACGACAAGAAATGTATACTGTTCCGTCTGGTGAACGAAAGATACCACTTCTTCATTTTGTCATAATTAGTGATCACTAGTAATAAAATTATTCTTTATACCTTCTAAAATGCGTAAGAAAGTCACCATTATTAAGTCTTTTAATTAAAAAAAAAAAACGTTTATTTTAAAAGGAAAACCTTGTATTTACACAATGACCGGTTCTGTAGGTGATGACTGTAAATTAATCACTAGAGTATTTAGGATCGTCTACCTGACTGGAAGATTGGGTGATTTTATTGTCCTACCATATACAGACTAAATAAAGGATAATTTGTCATAGTCATTTACCGGTTCTATATGTTGAGATGTATTTTAGGTTGGTCCTACAGTTTGTTGTGTGTAACTGCTGTGAATGTCTATTTTTATACATTCACGAGCTCATAGAATGTGTCATACTATTTAATTTACAAGTCTCAAGTATGACACTAGAATTACAAAAAAAAAGGAAACTAGTGAAAGAATATATATATAGTACTAAATGGACTGTTATAATTTTGATTGGCTTTCTTTTTTCTCTATAATAATGAGTCTTACAAAAAACTCTTCGTATTTTAACATGGTATTTTGTCCAAAGGAAATACATTAAATCAGAGTATATAATTGTAAAACGAAAAAGAATTTTTATATTTTTAATAAGTGTATATAATGTAAATTAGAGATTCGAATACCATTATTTACTAAATTTTATATATGTTTTTCGTTTGTTTTATTTTGGTTTCTAGAACCAGAATAAAGACCGTCTAATCCCAAAAAGGACTTTTACAATTTGCAGGTAGGAGGTTAGAAAGGACTTTGTGTGACTCTCCATACACCCAGTCTTACCTTCATTTATTTGTACAAATAACTTTTCTATTATGGTTTTCAGGTATTCTCTCATAATAGATATACGTGTACACACACAATTCAACAAAGTCAACACAGGTTGAGAAACGCTGGGATACCTGACATCGGACCGTTCGACGGAGACAGGTACCCTAAGAGGTCCGTTCTTACGTCCTCATCTAACGGTACGGAATGAGAACCCCTAGAAGGACTGGGTCCCTACCTTGAGTGTAGAGAATGCAAAGGACGTAGTCGTCCGTCCAAGAGATGGTGATCGTGATGGACCCTTCGGACCATAATAAATGTTTATTTAATTTCTTACAACAAGTCAGTGAGTCAGTACAGACGAAGAAACACTGTGGAGGGGGGGGGCGGGGGACGGTACCCGACGTCGTGTGGTGTGAAGGAGTAGGAAGTGATATAGGGCCTCAAACAAGTTTGTGTACAGGCGAATCAACTACTACGGTAGGTTTGTAGAGTAGGACAACAGGGGAAGAGGAGGACGGAAGTTAGAAAGTTTCGTAGTCTCCGAAAAGGTCACTCGAACGAGAAACGTAGTCCACTGGTTTCATAACCTCGAAGTCATAGTCAGGAAGGTTACTTATAAGTCTTTACTGACCAAACTAGAGGAACGACAGGTTCCCTGAGAGTTCTCAGAGAAGAGGTCGTGTCAAGTTTTCGTAACTAAGAAGTCACGAATAGGAAGAAATACCAAGACGAGAAAGTAGGCAAGTACTGATGACCTTTTTGGTTTCGAAACTGATATATCTGGAAATAACCGTTTCACTATAGAGACTAAAAATTGTAAGACAGGTCTAAATAGTATCGAAAAGAAGGTTCCTCGTTCGCAGAAAGTTAAAATACCGACGTCAGTGGTAGACGTCACTAAAACCTCGGGTCCTTTTATTTTAGAGAGAGACAAGGGTAAAAAGGGGGTAGATAAACGGTACTTCACTACCCTAACCTATGGCACTAGAATTTAAACACTTACAATTCAAAATTCGGTCAAAAAAGTGAGGAGATAAAGTGGAGGTAGTTTTCCAGGAAATCAAGGAGAAGTGAAAGACGGTAATCCCATAGAGGACCGTTAGAATAAGGACGAACAAGAAGTAGGTCGGACCGTAAAGTGTAAGACGTATCATCAATTTATCGGACCACTTTTATATGCCGGAACTGAATGAGGAAAGGATTAAACCTTGGTCAGACAAACAAGGTACAGACCAAGATTGAGAACGAAGAACTGGACGTATGTCCAAAGAGTCCTTCGTCCATTCCACCAAACTATAAGGGTGTAGGAATTCTTAAAAGGTGTCAAACGACACTAGGTATGTCAGTTTCCGAAATCGTATTAGCTATTTCGTCTTTATCTACGAAAAGACCTTAAGAGAACACAAAAGATACTAGGTTTTCTACATAAATGTCAGTTTCCCGTTTTATATAAGTGAGAACGAGAAAAATCCTCAATTAGAAGAGTACGATCAAAGGTAATTTTTAAATTCACTTTTCTCTCACATCTAGGTATAACTCCCGTTTTCTGTCGTCTTTGTTTCGGAACATCTATTTCCGAGTACACTATCCCAGTCTGAAAATGGTTAAAGTCCGGTGTTTCCTTCGATACCGGTAGGTGTGACGTATTTGGTTGAAGGTATTAACTCTCGAGAGAAAGAGAGACGGTTCAGATGCAGATCTTATTCGTTGGGTTTCGTTCTTCAAGAAACACACAACACGAGACTTTTATTACTTTTCCGAAGAGGGAATGTGTAAGGAGAACCGGACGAAACCATCCATTATCTTTAATCCTAAGGTCCAAACATAATCCTTCCCTGACAAGAAAGACCTTATTTTAAATGGAGGTCCACTCCCACGATGTGGGCGGTATAATTGGGAAGTCACACTGACTTAAATTGTCTGAACTAATCCAACTTCTGATAACTCTTGGTATTGACTTTCGAAAACTATCTTACATTCGTTAGAATTACGTGTCTTGAGACTTATCAATCTTACTGGACTTTTCGATAGACAAACCTCGTTCACAGATTTTGTGATTTATCGTTCTACCTACAATTCTTGTTTTGTGTTCGTGAACATTAGTGTACGTGACACTAATTTGACAAGAAGTTCTAATGTTTCTCCTAGTTTTAAATTGTGTCTCCTTTGAACTAGACGGTAGACTCCTCGAGAGTTCACTATTTACAGGTTCAGTTTTAAAGATTCAGGGTAATTGAAGACATACAAGATAAAATTCTTCTATGACGAGGTAATATAAGAATTCCTCTTTACTCTATATTATTCGATGAAGTTAAAAGTAAAAAGTTGACTGTGTATTCCAAATTTTTAATTCCGGGAGAAGTCAGGGAGTGACCATTTAAAGAGGGTCCTGATTAGACCAAGACGAGAAGTCTTAGGTACTTTAAGGATGTGAGACTCCAAGACCACCGGAAACGCAGTAGTATTCTTTACCCGGGTGGTACGGGTCAAGGGAGGGTAATCATTATAGGTCACTTAACGAAACGGAGTATGGATTAGTTTGTGAATAAATATTTAACAGATTAGTTCCAGACCAAACTCCTGTAGAAATAAGTGGATTTAAAAGTAGTCATTTTAACCAGTCTTAACAAAATAGTAAACAACGACGACGAAGTTATGACGTGAGTACTTAACCTACGTAAATATACACGTACGAACCTCTTCCGTTACCGTTGGGTGAGGTCATGAGAACGGACCTTTTAGGGTACCCGTCTCCTCAGCCCATCCGACGTCAGGTACCCCAGCGATTCTCAGCCTGTACTGACTCGCTTAAGTAAAAGTGAAAAGCGAAAGTACGTAACCTCTTCCTTTACCGTTGGGTGAGGTCACAAGAACGGATCTATTAGGGCCCCTGCCCCCTCGTACCACCCGACGACAGATACCCCAGTGTGTCTCAGCCTGTGTTGACTTCACTAAATCGTCGTCGTCGTCGTCGTACACACGTACGATTCAGTGAAAGTTAAGTCAAGTCAAGTCAGCGAGTCAGCACAGGCTGAGAAACGCTGGGGTACTTAGCGTCGTGCGGTCTGGAGGGACAGGTAGTGGTTGAGGTCCTCAAATGAGTCTGAGTACAGGTAACTCAGTCACTACGGTAGGTCGGTAGAGTAGGAAACAGCAGGGGAAGAGGAGGACGGGGGTTAGGGAGGGTCGTAGTCCCAGAAATGGTTACTCAGTTGAGAAACGTACTCCACCGGTTTCATAACCTCAAAGTGGAAGTCGTAGTCAGGAAGGTTTCTTGTAGGTCCTGACTAGAGGAAATCTTACCTGACCAACCTAGAGGAACGTCAGGTTCTCTGAGAGTTCTCAGAAGAGGTTGTGGTGTCAAGTTTTCGTAGTTAAGAAACCGTGAGTCGAAAGAAGTGTCAGGTTGAGAGTATAGGTATGTACTGGTGACCTTTTTAGTATCGGAACTGATCTGTCTAGAAACAACCGTTTCATTACAGAGACGAAAACTTATACGATAGATCCAACCAGTATTGAAAGGAAGGTTCTTCATTCGCAGAAAATTAAAGTACCGACGTTAGTGGTAGACGTCACTAAAACCTCGGGGGGTTTTATTTCAGACTGTGACAAAGGTGACAAAGGGGTAGATAAAGGGTACTTCACTACCCTGGTCTACGGTACTAGAAGCAAAAGAGTTACAACTCGAAATCGGTACAGGTTAAGAAACGTTGGGACACCTGACATCGGGAGCTCCGAAGACACAGGTACTCTAAGAGACCCGTTCTTATGACCTCACCCAACGGTACGGGAAGAGGTCGACTAGAGGAGGTGGGTCCTTTACTTGGGAGTAGACAATATAGAGGACGTGCCCGTCCTCTCGTGAAATGGTGAAGGACCCTTCGGGAACTTAACCCAAGAAGAATGGTTTTGGTCTCAGATTAGATAAAAGAGAAAGACAGTGCGTCTTTCGATAATTTTAGGAGAATAAAGGTGTTAGAGTAAATTGGTCAACCACCTAACAAATATAACAAACACCACGTCCCCGACCACATTTTCGGAAAAGATTTGCAAAGTTAGAATTGACATGGACGTCGAGAACACTAACCCATAGAGGAGTGAAATATGGTATAATTGTAACCAACGGAGGAGACAAATGTATCTTATAGTACAAATTGAAAGTAAACAAATCCCAAATATGGGAATTTGCACATGACCTAAAATTTTTACACACCGATTATTTTGACTATTTTAGGACTTTTAAACTAGTGTCTTTTCTTTTCTTTTTTAGATATGCAATTAAGTTAAGTTAAAATTAGTCTTCTTACATGTCACGGGGTCCGTCTCTTACTCCTATTGATTAAAGATCAAAGGTCCGACAGAAAAGAGTGTCTGTCCGGAAATTTTACGTAATACTCCCACTTTTTTTTTAGATATACATATTTGATCACCACGTATCCGACGGTTTACTTAATTTAAATTATATCAGATGTCAATATTAATCTTTTATTTCTTTTTGTACTTCTTGAAGTACTCCATTATTATTTAGTATTTTTTGTATTACGTTTCATTTTAATATATATATGAACCTTTATCAATATGTATGTCAGTGTGTATAAATAGTTCTTGACTATCTTTTTTACTTTTTCAGTCTTCAAGATCTTATCGGACCATTCTTAGTAACACGAGGGAAAACATTCGGATATCAAACAATAGTAAAATAAACATTCAATTAGTCTTAACTTATTTTTAATCATTTTTGTTTTAATATTCCTTCAGTTTATAACGGGGGTCGATTAACAGTATTCCTATAACTGATATAATCTGAAAACCTTTTGGTTTAACGTTTATTAATCGACTTTTTACTTTTACTCCTCAAATGACTAAACATGGGTTTAAGTTTGTGGTTTCTCAGAGTGTTGTAAATGCGAAACACGAACCGGAAGTTCGAAGGATCCTAGTAAACTACTATGAGGTGGAGAGTAGAAAATTCTAATTTTGACTAAAAAGGAGAGTCAGAGAAACAAAGTGATGTAGAATGGTAAATCAAATAAGGGTTCCCCCCCTTTTTTTTTGTCATGGGTATGTTTGTCTCCTTTCCAATTAAGATGTCAAGTAGATTCATATAAGTATGACGTAGATAAAATTCAAGAGTGTATTGAATGAAATCGTTTTATCGTGTATCACTAAACTTGACATTATGACATGTGGAAAGTAAGAGTACACTTTTTTACTAGGTATTGAGTTCTGTCTACCTGACTGAATACTTCCAGTCAGGGAACATATTTGAACTAATTCTTCTCTACCCCATTTTGTCATATACTCTTACTATTATAAAATGTATTTTCTAAATTTTTAAGAGATCACCTTCAACTGGTGCAACCTGTCCAGTAAAAATTCTAATCTTTGAACCAAGTTCTTTATATAAGAAAATCGGGGATATTTAATTTAATGAAGTCAGGTAAATTAGAAGTGATTGTTTATTCTTATCGATACTTTATCAATACTTTAGGTTGTTTCAGTTTCTCGTTATTCGACAGGTTAGTGGGCCAGTTTGTAGTTGTCTCTGTTATTTTTTACTAATCATGTTTTAAGACAAACATACCCCATCCTTTCTCGAGATTTTACTCGCCACTGAGTCAAATTTTAAATCATTTCCTCATTTGAAATACACGTCTGTCCAACCCCTTAACATTCTATCTATAAAATTCCCACTCGTTTGCCGGATACTTTTTGGTGACTTTGTTCATTACTTGAATAATTTTAAAGAAGGAGATGGGTGTCATTGTGACTTCTGTGGAGTTCATCATCTTTGTCTGAACACCGAACTCTAAAGGTTACTCTACAATCTGATGGTGAATGTTTCGTATCGTTCTATAGTGACTTTAATTCCTCTTTTCCTTGTGAACGATTGTAGTAGTATATTGAAAAAGGGACCCTAAATCTTACGTTTCGAAAAGTTATCACAATACATACATGTACACGAGTCAGGACAAGTTGAGAAACGCTGGGACACCTGACCTCGGGTGGTCCGAAGGAGACGGGTACCCTAAGAGGTCCGTTCTTATGACCTCACCCAACGGTAAGGGAAGTGATAAATCTTTACAACCACGTGTTATTAAATATTACTGTTTATAGTTCTGCACCAGGATTAAGATTTTCTTAAGTGTCATAGACCCCAGTTTTCTATTACAAATACGCGTGATATCCTTCTAAATGACTCTTTTCACTGAAGTTAAGTTTTAATCCCACTTGTCAACAATTTCTAAAACTAGACCCAGAAAAAACGTTTCTTTTTGGAAGTTTTCAATTAACATAACTTAAAATTATAAGATATTTCATAAGGAAAACATGAATTATATAATTACTAATAGAGAGAGAATATATATATTAATATGTAATATGTATAGAATTAAAAATTATTTTCAACTATGGTGATACCAACACGATTCAACAAAGTCAGAGGAGACTAAGAAACACTGGGATACCTCACATCGGGAGGTCCGAGGAGACGGTACCCTAAGAGGTCCGTTCTTATGACGTCACCCAACGATACGGGAGGAGGTCCCCTGGAAGGGTTGTGTCCCTGAATTGGGGACAGAGAATACAGAGGACGTAACCGTCCACCCAAGAAATGGTTGTCACGGTGGACCCTTCGGGTGATGATATCAGTAATTACTCAATAAGACCTTAATTAGTGACAAGTACCTTGTATTTTAAAAGGGATATTCCCAAACTGACCTCTAAAAATGGAATGACGTCGTTTAAGTCACCATTCAACCGTGGTTGACAGAAATTGTGGTTTAGTATTTATATTAAATCCTTTTTTCGTCTTGTACTTTTAGAAAAATACATGACAATTCTTCAAATTGAAATAGGAATTTTAATACTCCTTTCCAAAAGAATTGTATCTATTGTGATAAAGTCTTACTCCCTTTTTAAATAAGTATGGTTACTTTAATATCGTCGTAACAGTTTTTATAAATCCACTTATAGTAAATACCTAAATGTACCTATTTTCTATTTACAAAACAATAAAATCAATATATTATTTTACATATGATTCAAGTTTTTCGTTGAAATATTATACCGTATCATCCTAACCAATTAAGTCTTTAAATATAAGACCTTTAAATTAATTCTTATTTTTTATAACATAGACCAAAAAGACTGAGATTGTACCCCATCGTCATTTTAGACCCCTTGACTTTTTTCCCGTATTTTATGAAAGAAAACTTCCGTTTCGAAATGTCGTCTTCTAGTAATTTATGTCAACTGAACATACTCTTGTAAAATGGTATTATACACGGTGAAATTATCGTAATTGTGTTGTTTCGTTATCTCAAGATTTTTCCTTCCTTTTACATTCTTTTGATAATTAGTAAACTCATATCAGTCCTTCTTACTCCGTACACTCTCAGTCCATCGTAGAGGGACGAAAATGTAATATTGATTTTTCTTGAAATGTTTTATACAGACGGGGACGAAAGAATTTCACAATACAGAAAAGAGATAAATTTTATTTATAAATAAGATAGTACTCACCACGTGATGAGAAAGATATCGAAAAAAGTTGTTTAAAGTTTTTAACTTTAGTATATTTGTGATTAATATGACGTTAATTAGATCTGTATTCGTCGTGTATTTTGTTAATAAAAGGTACGTCCCTCTAATTTTATAGAAAATTTGGTATTTAAATTTTCCTTGCTGTTACTTTTAAAATTTTATAAATTTCGACTTATTATTACTTTATAATGGTTAGATTTATACACTTTACATTGATTTAATGTGTATGACTCATAAAAATTGGAGTTTACTTATGTATTCTTTTAGAGTTTTATTTAACAGAATAGTAAGTAAAGATCTTTTGTCCTTTTTTCGTGAGTTTGTTTGTTTGTTTGTTTTTTTTCCTCTTTTTTTATTTCTCTATTTATTTTATCTTTTGGTCACTATCTTTCTTGACTGTTTCGACGTCCGACTAAGTAAATTTTCTCATTGGTTTGACTATTTTGGAAAGTTTCGACTAGATTCTTTACCTTTTTTTCTTCCTTTTCTCTTTATTAAAGGTCCTATTTTTCCTCTGTATCGATATCTGTGACGTCTGTAATTCTCGTACTTGTATGTATTATTTGTTCTGGTAAGTTCCCTTAAACTTTTGTAACCACTTTATTTATTTAAAAATCTTTTTAATTTTGTACGAGTTGACTTACGTCTGAAAGTCTCTTATCGTTCTTCTCTATTCTTTCCGAAGAATTCACTTGTTACGTTTCTTTATCTCCTTTTGTTCTCTTACCCTTTCTAATCTCTAGAGAAGTTCTTTTGACCTCTATAGTTCCCTTGTAAAGTACGTTTCTACCCGTGTTATTTAATCCTGTCTTTGCCATTCCTGGATTGTCTTCGTCTTCTCTGAATCTTCTCCACCGTTCTTATGTGTCTTCTTGATATGTTTTCATTAGAATTACTGGACCTATTGGCGTTACTAGAGTAGTGAGTAGATCTCGGTCTGTAGGACCTCACACTTCAGTTCACTCGGAATCCTTCATAATGATGCTTATTTCAATCTCCTCCACTACCTTACGATTAACTCGATAAAGTTTGGGATTTTCTACTACGACACTTTTACGACGTGAATTATACGGTCGTTTAAACCTTTTGTGTCGTCACCGGTGTCCTGACCTTTTCCAGTCAAAGTAAGGTTAGGGTTTCTTCCCGTTATGGTTTCTTACAAGTTTGATGACATGTCAACACGAGTAAAGTGTATCACCGTTCCATTACGAGTTTTAAGAGGTTCGATCCGAAGTTGTCATGTTGGACTTAAATCCTTTCCGTCTCTTTGGTCTCTAGTTTAACAGTTATAGACAACCTGGTATCTTTTTCGTTCCCTTAAAGTCTTTTCGTAGATGAAGATGAAGTAACTGATGTGATTTCGGAAACTGTCACACCCAGTGTTGTTTGATACCTTTTGAGGATTTCGTTACCCGTATGGTCTGGTGGGATGTACGGAGGACTCTTTAGACATACGTCCAGTTCTTCGTTGTCAATCTTTGTCTGTGCCTTGTTGTTTGACCAGTTTTAACCCTTTCCTCATACAGTTCCGACATATAACAGTGGGACAAATAAATTTAATATACGTCCCATGTAGTATACTTTACGGTTCGCCCTACTTTGTGTTTGACCTAGTCCTAACGACCCTCTTTATAGGTGTTGGAGTATATACGTCTACAGTGATGGTAATACCGTATTCCGTTTCTCCTTGATTTATCGAAGGACCACTTCCACTTTCTCCTTTTACTTTTTCGACCGAATTTTGGATTGTAAGTTTTTTAATTCTAGTACAGTAGACCAGGGTAGTAAAATACCGTTTATCTACCCCTTTTTTTAATTTTGTCAGTGTCTAAAAATAAAAGGACCCGAGGTTTTATTAACACCTACCACTGACGTCGGTACTTTAATTTTCTGTGAATGAGGATCTTTCTTTTCGAAGCTGTTTGGATCTGTCGTATAATTTTTCGTCTCTGTAGTGAAACGGCTGTTTCGAGGAATATCTGTTTCAATACCAAAAAGGTCATCAGTACATGTCTACACTCTCAACCAAGTATTTCTTCCGACTTGTGACTTCTTGACTACGAAAACTTGACACCACGACTTCTTATGAATTCTCAGAGGATCTCTCGTTCTAGTTTGGTCGGTTAGGATTTCCCTTAGTTAGTTAGACTTTATAAGTAAACTTTCTGATCACAACTTCGACTTTGGGGTTATAAAACCAGTGGACTACACTTCTCGGTTGAGTAACCTTTTCTGGGACTACGACCCTTTCTAACTCCCGTCCTCCTCTTCCTCCGTCGTCTCTTACTCTACCAACCTACCTTAGTGGTTTAGTTGCCTGTACTTAAACTCGTTTGAGGCCCTCTGCCACTCCCTGTCCCCTCGGACCGTACGACGTCAGGTGTCTCAGTATTTCTCAATCCGTACTATAGATCCTTACGTATATTATACACGACCAAGATCACGAGTAAACTAGTCAACAAAGGTTGACAAACGTTGGGGTACCTGACATTTCGGACAGTCCGAGGAGACAGGTAACCTAAAAGGTCCGTTCTTATAACTTCCTCCAACGATAAAGGGAGAGTCCCTCAGAAGGGTTGAGTAAGTATCTTGGGTCCAGAGAACGTTAGGACCTTCTGAAAAATGGTGACTCGGTGGTCCCTTCGGGGTATTTCCTACATTATTCGTTTGTTCAAGAGTTTATGTAGTCCGTGAAAATGATAGACGTTTTCGATACTAAAACATAAGAAAATGAAAGGGTGTACGTTAATTAAATAGAAATAAATTATATAGTCAGTAAACTTTTTAAAAAACTCATACATAGAAAACATGAATCGGGAAGTTCTCTTTTTTTGACTTCATTTTCATAAAAAATGGTGTTATATGAAATACTGTGTCAATATCACAGACAACTTTAAACTACGAAATTTAAGTATAAATTATATTACAAGAGATGGAGTCTCGTGTCTTGAAAGAATTTACATTTTTATTTAAATATCCTCACTATGTGTAACATATTGATTTAAATAGTATTGTGCTCTTACTTAAAACCTGTATGTGTTTATGATGATGTCTTAAGATATATGTAACTTTAGACAACTCGTGTCATGTACTTGTCAAACGTATACCCTTTATGTGAAGGTAATTCGCCTCCTTCTATATAAATTCCAATTAAATGTATAAGGGTACGTAGTACGTAGAAAACATAAAAGGACTGAATTTCTTTACCTCAAGAAAAAAGGTGAATCAACAACTTATAAAGTCCGAAAAAACGAACGAGGTGTTATTGAAAGTTTCCGTGTCTGATTAAAATTTCTTTAAACCAGTTCTTTATTAATAGTTCTATATTTAATAAAAGATGAAAACCATATCAAATGATAAGACACATTAACCGTCCACCTTTTTGGAGAATTTTCGTTTGTGAAAGGGAATAGAATTAACTTATAGTCATTTTACAAGTTACAGTCGTACCTAATATCTTTGTACCTGAAAGTGCTTTCGCCGACTGTTTAGTACTTTAGTCGCCAAATCACGATAAATTTGTTTATTTAGAGTCGTCCGTCGTTCATCACAAAGACTGGACTTCTTTCTTAGAGATTTAGAAAGGTCGTTATAAAACGTTTTACATCAGGGTTTAGTTGACGTAGTCTAAGTAGACCCTCCGAACGTTTAAACTGTTTAGGATCGAGTGTAGACTTAATCCACCACTTGATCTTAGATGTGAAACTTGTTCGAAGGTCGACTAAAAATACGTGTGATTTAAAGTTATTAGGTTAGGAATTGGAAATAAAAAGTCTGACAATTTAATTACCATCCGGTAATCTGACTCCACTATGATTGCGGTACCACATTCATTTGTTTGAGTTTAAATTTTCACATTTACGGAGTTTACGATTCCTGTTGGTAATCTTTTAGTTTACGATTCCTGTTGGTTAGAGCCTGTAGGTCGACTCCAAATTCTATATTGGTTAGTTAGTAAGGGAAAGAAACGAAGACGTCACAGAGGTACAAGAAAGGGGTCAAGGATAGACAACTTCGACGAATTCAGAAGACCAAATTACAACAGAACTTATCTTAGTTGAAAATCAGTTTATTTGAACCTGTAAAAATCACTGAGTCAAATAGAAAATTCTCCTTTAAATTTTGAAGAAGTATTGATGAGTTCTTAAGTCCTGAACGTCACTCCAACGGCTCTGTCTACAGGGAATAATTCCACCGACGACTAAGTCCTTCGGACAATGAGGTCCAGACTTACCATAAAAGGAGAATTGTAGTCTAAGTATCAGAATTAGGGTCGTGTAAAGACAGGGAAAAAGAGTGGACTATAAGGTTGAGACGAAAACTCACGACGGATGATTTACAAATATCATATAAGTAGTAGGTGAATCGGTGAACGAACAGTTGGGCTTACTATTCTTGAGATTCTTCCGTTCCTTTTCTCTTGGACAGTGGAACAACGAAGTGTAAAGGGTCAATATGGTAGACATACAATTTTGACCCTCTTTGGAACCACAAGAAGGGTTCTTACGTAAAAAAAAAGGGGACTTTAGTTCTCTAACACGTACTATAGTGTCAAATGTACTTTTCCTGTCCATGACATTCACCGGTTCCTTTTCTTATAAAAAAATTTTTTGTGCTCCCTTGATAAAGACTGTTTACTGTACTTTCGAATACGAGTGTCGTTATTTGTCAAGATGAGTTTATCCTTTAATTCGTTTCAATGATCATATTAGTAAAGATACCCATGTCCCTGTAACAGTAAGATTCCATGATTGACGTAAAGTTGATATTGGTTGAACAAAGTACGGAAAAGGTCCAAATATTAGTGATGTTCATTCTAAGGTTTATTTTAACGTATGATTCTTTTTTTCATTTGGAGACTCAATCTAAGAACAATGTAGTAAAATTTATACAATCAAACGACAAATTGATCAGATGTTTAATCGATTTTTATTTCGAGTTAGAAGTCAGTTTTGTGTAGTATTCACTCTCTTACACACAGAACCCTCCTTGAGAATTCCTTGTAAAGATTTCCCTTCATAGACCCGTACTATTTTTGTATTGGGTAAATTGGTCTATCTTCCTTTTGTCCATTTACCCTGATATCATTCACGAACTTTCTTATGACGACTAACACAACGTTCCGTTGGGGTCTATTCGAAGTTTAAAGTAATAATTTATTATTATTTTAAAAATCCTATTCATGAAATCTATTGTTTTCTTAAACTTAAGACATATGATCAAGGACTCCTTCTTCTTTCTTTTTCCGGTTGTCTTTGAGTAAACGGACAACCACTTTAAACGACAGGAAGAAAAAGATTTTTTTTTTTTTTTTTTCTTCTTCTTCTTCTTTTGTCCAAAAACGACCTATCATTCACGGAGTTTTGTTTCTCTTTTAGTCAATTCTCGAAATTTAAGACTTTGAACTCCAAGAAGTTTGAAAACTTCGTTGATCCCGCTCATCGTCTTTTCTATCGACACTTCGCCGTTTAGGGTGTTTACATCGTGGATGTGGACCGAATATTCGTTCAAAGTACTGTGGATATTGGACTTATAAATGGTTGGAGTACTGTCTTCCAATCTGTCCTTCCTCCCCTCTTGAATTCGTATGTTAAAATAGATGTCTCCTTGTCCACATATACCGTTTCTCACCGTGATGATGATAAAAATTTCAATGGATGTTATTACTGTTAAAGAAGTACAACAATTTTCGTGTAGAGAGAGAGGTGTGCGTTTTTTACCCGATTTTAAGGTTTTCATTAGTTGAAACCCCGAATTTAAATTATTAAATCTCTTTGTCAAGGAAAAAACTCTAATAATATTTTATTGTGTCTACATCTATTAATGATGAAGTCCGTTCCTAATATAAACTAATGACTGTTGAAAAGAAACTTATAAGTCCCAACTAAAGGAAATCTTGACTGACCAACCTAGAGGAACGTCACGTTCCTTGAGAGTTCTCAGAAGAGTTTGTAGTGTCAAGAAGTAGTGGGTCGGAAGAAATACCAGGTTGAGAGTGTAGACAAGTACTGGTGACCTTTCTGGGTCTCGAAAATGATCTGTCTAGAAACAACGATTTCATACAGAGACACAAAAATTGACAAAAAGAAGGTTCTTCGTTCACAGAAAATTAAAGTACCGACGTCAGTGGTAGACGTCACTAAAACCTCGGGTTCTTTTATTATAGAGAGTGGCAAAGGTAACAAAGGGGTTGATAAACGGTACTTCACTACCCTAGTCTACGGTACTAGAATCAAAAGACTTACAACTCGTAATTCGGTTCAAAAGTGAGAGGAAAAAGTGAAAGTAGTTCTCCAAGAAATCAAGGAAAAACGAAAGACAGTATTCCCACCACAGTAGACGTATAAACACCAATAACTATAAAGAGGACTGTTAGGACTAAGGTCAAAAACGAAGTAGGTCGAGTCGTAAAACGTACTACATGAGACGTATATTCAATTTATTCGTTCCACGGTTATATGTCGGAACTAAATGAGGAAAGGGTTAAAACTTGGTCAGTTAACGAGTTACAGACAAAGATCGACAACGAAGATGGACGTATGTCCTAAGAGTCTTCCGTCCATTCCACCAGACCATAAGGATAACGAAATTGTTAAAAGGTATCAGACAACACTAGGTGTGTCAGTTTCCGAAATCGTATGAGTCACTTCGTCTTCATCTACCAAATTGCCTTAAGAGAACGAAAAAGATACTAGGTCACCCACGACCGTTAAACTAGAGACCAAGGAGGCGGAAAAGATTTAGGTCGAACTTGTAGACCCTCAAGATCCAAGTATATGACAACTTCAGATCGTACCTCTTAAAACTCGTAATGAAACGATCGTACACTCTACTCACGTTAATACACCATCAAACTCGCAAGAAACTATAACGGGAAGAAACCCTAACCTTACTTCTGACTGGAAAAGGTCAGGACACCGGTGACGATTCTAAAAGTTTAAACGACCATATAACTCATGTCGTGAAAATGTCGTAGTAGAAAATCCTAAACTTTATCGAGTCGATGTTAAAGTAGTAGAGGTGATCGAACAAACATCACTACGAAAGATTCCAGTTGAACTGAAACGAAAGGTTATACAGATTGAGATCCACTCATTAATGTGGTGACACCAATAGACCCAGTAATTCTAGAAAAAACACATCAAGAAGACACATAAGAACGGTGGAGAAAAATTAGATAGGACGAAGATACTCCAGGTATGGTAAAGACAGGAAATAACACGGGTAGAAACGTACTTTACAAGGAATCTTAGAGGTTAAAAGAACTTCTCTAGAGATCAGAAAGAGTAAGATAACAAAAGAAGATAAAGAAACGTACTAAGTGAATCCTGACTTCGACTTCGACTTCAATGTTATAAAACCGGTGGACTGTACTTCTCAACTGAGTTATCTTTTGTGGGACTACGGTCCTTTCTGACTTCAGTCTTCCTCTTCTCTTGTTGTCTCCTGTTCTCCAACCTACCACAGTGATGAGTTACCTGTACTCAAACTCGTTCGAGGCCCTCTACCACTACCTGTCCCTTCGGACTGTACGACGTCAATACCTCATATTTCTCATCCTGTATTGACTTACTAATTTGTTGTTAAAAAGAATTGATAGAAGATCGACTATAAGAAGACATATGTTACCTTGTTCTTATTGTTAACGATTTATAAATACAGAGGACACTTAACCTCCCCTGTATAAGTCATTGTTTGCAATCAAAGTACTTTCTTTCACTACAGTGAGTCAACACAGGTTGATAAACGTTGGGGTACCTGACATCAGATGGTGTGAGGAGACAGGTACTCTAAAAGGTCCGTTCCCATGACCTCACCCAACGATAAAGAAAGAGGTCTCCTAGAAGGGGTGGGTCCCTAGCTTGGGTCCAGAGAACGTAACATCCGCCTACGAAATGGTAAAGTCGGTGGTCCCTTCAAGTACTTGAGTTATGTTAAACGATTCCCGTATAATCATCGTTTATTTATATAATGATATAACATTACACAAATTAGAAAGACACTGTGTTGTATGAATAAATTGATCATAAGATAGAGAAAACGTATAGATTTAAGAGCTTTACAAAAGGACAGTGTCGTGAGACTGAAGACACAAGTCACGTTGACGGTAACGATTCCCTAAACTTAAAGGTTTCCTGTGCGACTTCCTGACAAAAGTCAATTTGAGTAAATGAACTCCGTGAACTATTGAATTACTGAGAGAGGAATTTAAAATGAAGAAGTTGAACACTCTATTATGAGGAGTCGAAAGGAGTGTAGGTAAGAGACCAGAGACATAAAAGAGATGAGTAGGGACGTTAGAACAATAAAGAGTGTTTCCTAGTCGTAAACAGGGAAAGAAAACGTTGGTGGAGTAGAAATGAGAGTCAGGTATACGGAATTTACCCAGTTGAACTCTTCATTCGTCCATTGGGTTCTGACCGGTCGTTCTTGTGACTTAGAGGCATCGGTATCGATAGTCGGTAAGTAACACCTGTTTACTTGGTCCCATCAACTACACTTTGTCCTAGTCGTTTAAACAGACTTGACACTATCGACCACCTATCCTTAAGAATGGTTATGATTAATAGTACATAGCTGAAATATAATAAGTATCAAGAAACTTTCTGAACTCACGGACCAGAAGAAAGTCTATAAATACTAGTTAATAGAACATATGGACCTAAAAGACAGTAGAAGGAGAGACGACGAATATGAGGAAGGTAATGGGTGTTTCGTGTATTCATAGAGTAAAGACTTAGAATATAAAATTAGTTTCTTTCTAGTCTCTAACATTATGTATCAGTCGTTGTCATATTACACCAGAGGAACGAGAAAAGTTTCCATTTCGAATTATTTAACGTTTATGTTATGGTTTTTTTTTTTTTTTGGGTTTTTTGGTTGTTGTTGTGTAACGGTATTCAATGCCATTACAAGATGTTCACTTTACCCTCCATATCATCATTACTTTAGGTACGAAAAAGGATAGTTAAACTTTCCTTTTTTTAGTGAGTATCGATTAATTTTCGTTGTATACCCTCTTAACTGACTCGACGTAAACAATTTAAAACAAGTTTACTTATTCTAATTTGGTATCCAATTAGACGAATCTTTATACCTGTCTACGAATTATACTCGTATCGTTTGATATTTTTTACTCCACTTTTTTAGTTAGTATAACGTTAATTTTTATAAAATTTTATATATGATACCAAAAGGACGTATATATAAAATATTCAATTATATTGAACTCCTTATTCAACTATCAAGAGTCCCTCCATATTAGTTGTAACTGGATATTATCCCACACTGAANCCCATAAACTACACTTTGTCCTAGTCGTATAAACAGACTTGACACTATTGACCACCTATCCTTAAGAATGGTTATGATTAATAGTACATAACTGAAATATAATAAGTATCAAGAAACTTTCTGAACTCACGGACCAGAAGAAAGTCTATAAATACTAGTTAATAGAACATATGGACCTAAAAGTCAGTAAAAGGATGAGGAAGGTAATGGGTGTTTCGTGTATTCATAGAGTAAAGACTTAGAATATAAAATTAGTTTCTTGCTAGTCTCTAACATTATGTATCAGTCGTTGTCATATTACACCAGAGGAACGAGAAAAGTTTCCATTTCGAATTATTTAACGTTTATGTTATGGTTTTTTTTTTTTTTTGGGTTTTTTGGTTGTTGTTGTGTAACGGTATTCAATGCCATTACAAGATGTTCACTTTACCCTCCATATCATCATTACTTTAGGTACGAAAAAGGATAGTTAAACTTTCCTTTTTTTAGTGAGTATCGATTAATTTTCGTTGTATACCCTCTTAACTGTCTCGACGTAAACAATTTAAAACAAGTTTACTTATTCTAATTTGGTATCCAATTAGACGAATCTTTATATCTGTCTACGAATTATACTCGTATCGTTTGATATTTTTTACTCCACTTTTTTTAGTTAGTATAACGTTAATTTTTATAAAATTTTATATATGATACCAAAAGGACGTATATATAAAATATTCAATTATATTGAACTCCTTATTCAACTATCAAGAGTCCCTCCATATTAGTTGTAACTGGATATTATCCCACACTGAAAAATACGGTGTCATTTAATGATTTATAGACTGTCTACGGGATCCTTCGTAGTGATGTTTGTTTCGATCACCTCCACTACCTTTGGTCAACTTGATGAAATTTAGGATTTTCTACTACGACACTTTCACGACATGAGTTATACGGTCGTTTAAACCTTTTGTGTCGTCACCGGTGTCCTGACCTTTTCCAGTCAAAAGTAAGGTTAGGGTTTCTTCCCGTTACGGTTTCTTACAGTTTGATGGTGTGTTAACGTGAGTAGAGTGTACTATCGTTTCATCACGTGTTTTAAGAGGACCGGTCCGAAGTTATCATGTACTTGACACTTGAAGGTCTACAAGTTCGACCTAAATCTTTTCCGTCTCCTTGGTCTCTAGTTTAACGGTTGTAGACGACCTAGTATCTTTTTCGTTCTCCTAAGGTCTTTGTGTAGAAGAAGACGAAGTAACTGATACGGTCTGTCCTGATGGTCTATTGGAATGGACGGAGAACTCTTTAGACATACGTCCAGTTCTTCGTTGTCAATCTTGTCCTGTATCTTGTTGTCAGACCCAGTTTTAACCCTTTCCCCGTATAGTTCCGACATATAACCGTGGGACGAATAAATTGAATATACGTCTCATGTAGTACGTTTTACGGTCCGACCTACTTCGTGTTCAACCTTAGTTCTAACGGTCCTATTTGTAGTTGTTGGAGTCTATACGTCTACTATGGTGGGAATATCGTCTTTCACTACTACTTTATTTCTCGGAGAACTACTTTCACTTTCTCCTCTTACTATTTCGACCGAATTTTGAGTTGTAAGTTTTTTGTTTCTAGTACCGTAGGTCAGGGTAGTGAAGTACCGTTCATCGACCCCTTTGTTACCTTTATCACTCTCTGTAATAGAAGAACCCGAGGTTTTAGTGACGTTTACCACTGACGTTGGCACTTTAATTCTGTGAACGAGGGACCTTCTTTTCGACACTGTTTGAATCTGTAGTATAATTTTTCGTCTCTATAATGAGACGACTGTTTCCAGGTAGATCAATTTCGATACCAAAAAGGTCATCAGCACATACCTACACTCTCAACCTGTTATTTGTTTCGACTCACGACTTCTTAGTTACGAAAACTTGATACCACAAACTCTTCTGAGAGAACTCTCAGGGAACCTGACGTTCCTCTAGTTTGGTCAGTTAGGATTTCCTTTAGTCAGGACTAAGAAGTAACCTTCCTGACTACGACTTCAACTTTGTGGTTATAAAACCGGTGGACTAGACTTTTTGACTGAGTGACCTTTTCTGGGACTAAAACCCCTTCTAACTTCCGTCCTCCTCTTCCCCTTCTGTCTCCTACACTACCGACCTACCATAGTGGTTGAACTACCTGTAGTCAAACTCGTTCGAGACCCTCAACCACTACCAGTCCCTTCGGACCTCACGACATCAGGTACTCTAACGTTTCTCAGTCTGTACTGACTCGCTGACTTGACTTGACTTTACTGTCACAGTAAGAATATAGAAACCTTGTATGATAAAGAACTTTATAGGGAGATTTTTTTCATTAATCAAAAAATATCGTAATAAAAAAAAAGACCACCATAAAGGTTTACCTAGGTTTACCTATTAATAATTTTAAAGAGTCCTATGAATCACATTAGTAAGACATACAAAGGGTTAATGGACTTCAAACCGTTAAATTCGTATTAAATATTACAAGGTACATAGACATCAAAATGTAATTAAGTCTATAAGTGGATAACAAAATTAGTAATTGAAGTAGAAGGTCACTTAGTAGTTTCAACCTTAGTTCCTGTATAAAACTATATATACCTGATTCCACGATTATATATACCTGTTCCTGATTTCCACGTGTCAAAATGTACACAAATTGTTATAAAAATAGATCGGTTCATTTGTCTTATAAGTTATTAAATATATTTAATAAAACTCAAATTGTCGACTAAATTAAATCATAGTAAAATTATTATGATATTTTCACATATATATATTAATAAGAACACAACTCTTGGGGTGCTTGTCATTCTTTTCCGTTTTTCTATACTTTGACTTTCTACTTGTCGGGTCCAACCATCCACAAGTCATACGATGACCTCTTCTCACCTCTTTATTAAGGTCTTTCTTACTCTCAGCCTTGATTTCACTTTTGTTACGGGTCAACACCTATATCGACCACTACCTTCATTTCAGGCTATGAAATTTCTTGTAATAACGTATCCTTGGACCTTACAATCCAAGTTCTTAGTTCTATTTAACCTTTACCAGTTTGTTCTCTACCGTTCTTACTTGTAACTGTAAAATCCTTAGTCACTTAATTTTGTCTGACCTTACCCGTTTATTAAGTCTATTAGTGATATAGATGATGACACACGTTCTTAGGGAATCTTCTTTGCCTTATCGGGAGTATCAGTTGTTTTCTAAGACTTTACGTCATGAACCCACGTGAGAGTTTTTACTGTTTTACCAGAGCCAAGTAAAGGTTCCGTTTGGTAAGTTGTAGTGTCATTAGGTTCAGATACAGGATTGGTGATTACGACTTCTTCGACTCCAACTTATCAATACTTCTGGATGTTCTGTAAGATCTCGATTGTGGGGTTTTTCCTATAGGAAAAGTAACATCCCCTGACCTCCGTTTTCATGTTTCAGTTCTCTATGGACCTCATTGTCCGTTCAAACCGAAACCTCATGTTTTATTTCATCCCTTTTACTATTGTCTCAAAACGGTTCTCTTGTGTGACCATTATCGTTTGTGGGAGAACCTTGTTGTGTTGTCTACTGAGATGTATACCTGTAATAGTCTACCGGTCATAGCTTTAGTCTAACTAATATAAGAAACGTCGACTTCTACCTCTCCGAGATAAGACAGTCGTTTTTGTTCTGGTCCTTGACTAACACCGAGGCTGGTACTTTAGGAATAACGTTTTAAGTTTAAATTTAACTTCTTTAATCTCTTTTGGAGATCTGGTAAGTCAAGTCAAGTCAAGTCAGTGAGTCAGTACAGGCTGAGAAACGCTGGGGTACTTAGCGTAGTGCGGTCCGGAGGGACAGGTAGTGGTAGAGGGCCTCAAGTGAGTCTGAGTGCAAGTAGCTCAGGCACTACGGTAGGTCGGTAGAGTAGGAACCAACAGGGGAAGAGGAGGACGGGGGTTGGGGAGGGTCGTAGTCTTAAAAAAGGTTACTCAGTTGAGAAGCGTACTCCACGGGTTTCATGACCTCAAAGTTGAAATCGTAGTAAGAAAGGTTTCTTTAGGGTCCCAACTAGAGGAAGTCTTACCTGACCAACCTAGAGGGACGTCAGGTTCCCTGAACGTTCTCAGAAGAGGTTGTGGTGTGAAGTTTTCGTAGTTAAGAAGCCGTGAGTCGGAAGAAGTGTCAGGTTGAGAGTGTAGGTATGTACTGATAACCTTTTTGGTATCGGAACTGATCTGCCTGGAATCAGCCGTTTCATTACAGAGACGAAAACTTATACGATAGATCCAATCAGTATTGAAAAGAAGGTTCCTCATTCGCAGAAAATTAAAGTACCGACGCCAGTGCTAGACGTCACTAAGACCTCGGGGTTTTTTATGTCAGACTGTGACAAAGGTGACAAAGGGGTAGATGAAGGGTACTTCACTACCCTGGTCTACGGTACTAGAAGTAAAAGACTTACAACTCGAAATCCGGTTGAAAAAGCGAGAGAAGAAAGTGAAAGTAGTTCTCCGAAAAATCGAGGAGAAGTGAAAGACGGTATTCCCACCACAGTAGATGTATAGACTCCGATAACTGTAAAGTCCATACTGGATTTAGTTTAGGGTATACCAATATGTCACCTTCACTGTTTATCTAAGTTCCCTAATCTAGACTCTCCGTCTCACGGACTTCTTGATACCCGTCTTCATGTACTGTAACATGTCCACCGTCACTAATTTTGGTAGGGATTTTCTTCTTTACGTTTTTCCGTTTTACAAACAGACTCTTCCGACTCTTTTCTTCTTCTCAATTTACGTTTCCTCTTTTCCTTTCTATATAGCTAGACTTACGTCTCAAAGTTTCTTTTCTTTCAACTCTATTCTTTCAGAAGGATTCACTAGTTATATTTCTTTGTCTCCTTTTTTTATCTTACCCTTTTTGATCTCTAGAGTTCCTTTACATTACAGTTTCTTACAAGTTTGATAACGTGTTAACGTGAGTAGAGTACGATCGTTTCATTACGAGTTTTAAGAAGTTCGATCCGAAGTTATCATACACTTGACTCTTAAGGATCTACAAGTTCGACCTAAATCTTTTCCGTCTCCTTGGTCTCTACTTTAATGGTTGTAGGTAACCTAGTATCTTTTTCTTTCTCTTGAGGTCTTTTTATGGATGAAGACGAAATGATTGATATGATGTCGGAAAATGACACACCTATTGTTGTTTGACACCTTTTAATGTTTTCTCTACCCTTATGATCTGGTGGAATGGACGGAAGACACTTTGGTCATATGTTCAGTTCTTCGTTGTCAATCTTGGTCAATCCTGTACCTTGTTGTCTGACCAAGATCTAACCCTTTCCTCATGTAGTTCCGAAATATGACAGTGGGACAAATAAATTGAATATACGTCTCATGTAGTACGTTTGACGGTCCGACCTACTTCGTGTTCGACCTTAGTTCTAACGGTCCTTTTTTTCAGTTATTGGAGTCAATACGTCTACTGTGGTGGGAATACTGTCTCTCGTTTCTCCTTGATTTCTCTGAGAAGTACTTTCACTTTCTCCTCTCACTTTTTAGACCGAATTTTAAGTTGTGAGTTGTTTGTTTCTAGTTCCATAGGCCAGGGTAGTTAAGTACCGTTTATCCCTTAGTTACCTTTGTCACTGTCTGAAATAAAAGGACCCGAGGTTATAGTGACGTCTACCACTGACTTCGGTACTTTAATTTTCTGTGGACGAGGAACCCTCTTTTCGATGTTGTGTGGATCTGTCGTATAAATTTTCGTCTATACATCACACGACTGTCTCCAGGTAGATCAATTCCGATGCCAAAAGGTCATCAGTACATACCTACACTCTCTGGTATTTCTTTCGACACACGGTTTCTTAACTACCAAAACTTGATATCACGACCTCTTCTGAGAACTCTTAGGAAACCTGACGTTCCTCTAGTTTATTCAGTTAGGATTTACTTTAGTCAGTACTTATAAGTACCCTTCCTGACTACGACTTCGACGTTATGAAACCAGTGGACTACACTTCTGGACTGAGTAATCTTTTCTGGGACTACGACCCTTTCAACTTCCGTCCTTAACTTTCCCTACTGTCTCTACTCTACCAATCTACCGTGGTGGTTGAGTTGCCTGTACTCAAATTAGTTCGAGGTCCACAACCATTACCTGTCCCCTCGGATCACGCGACGTCAGGTACCCCAGTTTCTCTGTGTTGATTCACTGACTTTACTTGACTATGTGTACGTGTGTCTATATACACACGCACACACACACACACATGACTTACTTAATTTAACGACGAGTTTCAAAACTAGAATAGAAATACTTTCTAGACACCTATTAAGAGAACTTGTTGTAGATTAGGTGAATTTACTTAACTAAGGAGACAAATATCATACGATGTTATAATACGGGATATATAGGAAAACACACTTTGGATACAGATTAGTCGCAAGTATATAGTTCCACATTAAGGACTATGTTTGGATTACTGTCATTTTTTTTTATTATTCAAATTCTACAAGGAAGGACAGATCTGTGGTAAACGTTACACCCCTGAACAACACCGTGGTACAGTGACAGAACAGTCGTCCGTGTTTACAAACCATGGTTGACAAAGAAGTAACCTTTTTATTGTAGGGAAAGTTTTTAAAATTTAGTTCTTGACCAACTTAAAAATCTTTTTTTACTCCTGTTCGAAGAAGGAAGTGGGCGGTTGGTTAATAACCTTACTGAAGTTTTTAAGGTATGTCAACAAAGACGAAAACAGGTGTAAACTATGAGAAAATATTTAGAAAGAAGAGAATACATATTGAGGGGGGTTTGTGTAGAAATCGGAAAAAGAATAAATAAAAGGTAATAAATTAAAATCTTTATAAATCTTTTTAAGTATAATTTTTATTCGGGAAGAGGTTCGTAGTATAAACGGAAACTGAAAAACGATATACAAGGTGGTGAAATTTGAGTCATGTAATGTAAACTGATTTCGAAGTGGGAGACTAATCCTACTTTATAGTTTCTTCGAAGACGGTATTTGTTGATCTGTAATCTATTTTATATACGGTATCATAAAAGTTTGTGACCTGTTACCCGTCATCTCATGGTCCTGGGGGTTTTATTCACTTTGTTTTTACTATTCGGGAATTTAACATGGTTGATTGATGGATTTTAGTCAAAGATCCGGTGACTTCTCCCAGTAGATTTTGTTTAAAATCAGTAGAACAAATCAACGTCTCTCTCCTTAGTTTAAAACACTTTCAGTCCCTTTAGTCTAAAACTTCTTTAGTTATTCCCCCTCCTTATTTGTTATCTCTTTCTGTTGAGACATTTTGAAATTCTCTTGGGAGGTTCAGTAAGTGACTCATAACGAGACGTGTAAGTACTCGTCTTTGGTGGTCTCGATATTTTCTTGGTTTCCTTCCCTCACTTATCTTTTTGAGGACCTTGTGAGTGTCCTGATCCTCATTAAGTACAAAGATGTGCTGTGTCACCTTTCTAGAGTATTGTGTATTCTGTAACCCATCTAAGGATTCTTATAACGGAATCAAAACTTCGAAATAATCAGAATAAGATCTCCAAAGAGTCTTGAAAGAAATGTTTCCGAATTTTTCGTTCTGAATTTTTATAAATGTCTCGTATTTAAATATATTAAACTAAGGATTTTTTCTTCTGCATCTCTTTTATATAAACTTATTTGATATTGGTACTTAAAAGATTCATCGACTTTACATATCTGTGTATCTAAGTTATTTTCACTTTCTTGGGGTTTGTCATAATTTTTTTGTAAGATCTTTTACAGTATTACTACGATGACTTCAGCCATTACTTCTATTGTATAATGTCATCTTACTCTTTTTTCTTTATAACTTATATCCGTTTTTCTTTCTTTCTTTTTCTTTCCTCCCCTTCCCTTCCTTCCTTCTTCAGAGTAGTCTTTGATAAGTTTGGTATTCTGTCACCTTTCTATAGAAATGTAAATATCTTTGATTTTTTGTTTTTGTTTTTGTTTTGGGAACAATGGGATCTTTAAAACTGTTAGAGACACTGGACTGTAATCCTTTGTAGAATCTAACCTGTATTTTTCGAATTTTTTTTTTTTTTTTCTATCTAACTTGAGTAGTTCTAACTTTTACAAATTAGAAGTTTTCTGTGACTACTGTTTTCAGTTCGGTTTCTGACTCACTTTTATGACCATTATGTATATACCCTATTTTTTGTACATTACACTTATAGATTTCATGAAATGTCGAGTCATTCCCGAAAGACATACCAAGTCACCCATTTTCCTAGACGGACTTTACGTCCTCTGTGTCCTCTACGTCCAAACTAGGGACCCAACCCGTCTAGGGGACGTCCTTCTTTACCGTTGGGTGAGGTCATAGGAACGGACCTTTAGGGCACCTGTCTCCTCGAACCTCCCGATGTCAGGTACCCCAGAGTTTCTCGACCTGTACTGACTGTCTGATTCGTACGTGTCGAGTCATCATACTTCGGTTACATCAATTTACTCCAAAACTAAAATCATTTTGGAGTTTCTTCCATACGTTTACTTCTTATTTGTATAATTTTTTTACCAGTTGTAATGAGTCGTAGTCTCTTTATGTTTCATTTTTGTGTTATTTTATCGTGATGTATACGTCTTACCAATTTTAATTAATTTTATTGTTAAAGTTCAAACAACTTCTATCTTTCGTTGACCTTAAGTTACTGTCACTTTTACATTTTACGGTACCATGAAGTCTTTTGCCAAACTATTAAAGAGCATTCCAATTTGTCACAGGATTATTAGGTCGTTAAGGAGGGTATCCACAAGTGGGTTGGTTTTACTTTTGTACAACTGTGTGTGTTTTTTAAATTAGACTTATAGATTTCGTCGAAATATTTACTGTGGGTTTTAGATCTGTATTTTGTACAATTGATTTGTTCTTTAACACATTACAGGTGTGTTATCTTGTGATGAGTCGTCATTTTCTCTTACATGACGACTGCACGTGTTGTCGTGTCTGCTCTATACCTCAACTGTCTTAACCGTCACTACTCCTTTACGTCCCCCCTGTCTCATACACCGTATATCATTCCGGGACAATCTATTGACCTATGTAACAAGAAGAATATACATTCACTAAACCCAACTTACACTTAGTTTACTATATCCGTCGAGTGCTATGTTAAGTCTCAATCTAAAAGATTGCGAACCTTCCTAAAACGGTCCCTTCCGTTTTTAGAATCTCTTAATAACACTACTAATATACTCAGGAATTAACGTTTCAAGAATCTTGTCACGGACCTTGTCTCATTGTTGATATATTTACACACAATAGTAGGAATAATCCTGTTTAAATTTTTTAAACAGAAAAAATTTCTGGATGGAAGAGTCTCATAGTCTCACCCACGGTAATGTGTGACTTTTTGTAAATCGTTCTATAAAAGTTAGTAGACGTTTCCTTTATAACTTTAGGACTTGATAAAAGATAGATAGATCTGTGAACCTTACGAGTGGTAGGGTAGAGTGAAATCATTTGATAGTCTTATAATAGTCAAGAAGATCTACGTACAATTTCACGTACAAAGAGTTACTTCGGGTAGATCTAAGTAGTACTAGAGTTGTATCAGAGAGGAAAATACTATAAGTGAGTTATGGAAAGGAAAACACAAATACTGAGGTAAAAAACATTATAATTAAATGTATAACTAAAAGAAAGAGACCACCGTACCTGACAATTACTGTTTATTACAATTACTATTTATTATATATACAATTATGTACTTGATATTACGTTTCCATTTATACAAAATTAAAAAAACTTTTTTTAGTCTTTTTGAAAATCTAAAAGTCTTTCGATGGGTACTCTAGTCTATAATGTGATTTTTTTCTTTATCTACTCGATACTTTCTATTGCTCACTACAAACTGTTCGTCTTAATCATTGACAATATAAAAGTATGTATGTCTTGTCACCAAAGTTGTCTGGTTTAAAAATATTTTAAGTAGAATCAATTCATTCAGTAGATTCGGTATTGACCGTCCAATGTGATCTTTTTCACCGTACTCAAGTTATGACTCTCATAAAATTTTAGATAAAAATAATTTATCGTTAAACCCGTCTTTATGAAGATAACGTCATTTTTTTTTTTTGTATTATACTTTAAATGATAGAATTAGTAAAATTTTACATTTTATGTCAACATAAATGTAAATCATATACGTGTCACAATATTTTCGTAATGGAGACGGATTGAGGTTTTATAGAAGTAGTAGGGTTTTTCTTTGGTGGATAGATAATTAAGACGAAAGGGACGAGTCATGTCAGAGGTCATCGGTGAGTAGATGAACGACAGAACTACACAACCCGATACGACCTATAAAGTATATTTACCATAGCATATCATACATTGAACACATAGACTGATGGAACTGAATGATGTTTCAAAACTTCTAGGGAGGTACAACATAGTACACAGTTATGAAATAGTGACATATTATAACGAACATGTCCTTACATACACACAGTGTCTGACAAATAGACAAGTAATCAACTATCTGTAAATCTAACAAAGTTGGGAGATCGATAACGATTAGAACGACGATAGCTCCATGTTCAAAAACAAACTTATAAACAAAAGTTAAGAAAACTAATCTATAGATCCCACTTAACGACCCAGAGTACAATTAAGATACAAATTATATGACTCGTGTTTAGAAAAAAAATTTCTACGTATGAACACCATATCTATACCAATCGCTTCAACTCTTTCTCACATGCATATGTATATATATATATATCCATTATGAAGTGCATGTTTATATATAACTATATATCTGCATATATACATACATATATATGCTTGAATAAAACTTATCATATATAGACCTTTATAGATACAATTATCCTTTTATAAAAAGATTACTATACATAATTGTAATCACAATTACTAGTTAGTGATAAAAAGGGTAAGATATGATTCGTTAATCATATAGTTATATTTATTCCGTTTAATAAAATACCCTAAGAAGGAAATTTATTAAAATTTAGATTTATTTATATCTTTTTTATTGGTGTCCTTGTGATCCCTCTTTGTATTCCACTCCCACTAAATATTACCTTTCTCCATTTCTTAAGAATACAAACCTAAATTTTCAGTTTCAGACACATCGTATAGTTCTGACTTCTCTGAAAAAACTCCCCTCCTAAATATATGGAGTAATTAAGTTAAAGGTGAAAAGGTTTTGGACCCCGTTCCCTGTCCACCTTACGAAGTCTCAGATCTTCATTTGATATCGTTGAACAGGAATGACTCGGATCTAGGTTTGACCGTAGGACGGGTTAGGGGAGACTTTGACCCTTGACCGGAAAGATGTACGACCAAAAATTCTGGGTCAGTGTGAAACCCATCCAGGGGTGGGTCTACCTTCGTGTCTACGGCGTCATCGACTTTCTAATAAGACTCTGACTGTTCGGTCTAAAGGAACTCTAAGTCCTTTCGATGTAAGTTACTAAAAGGTTGAGTGACGTTGAAACCCAGACACGACGACAAGGGATACTTATACCCTCTCTTACAATCTTATCTAATACACCAAGTCTAGTAAAATGTCCGACCACCTCAACTTTGGGTATCGTCTACCTAAAGTTTATTCGGAAGGTAGAGTTTGAACAAAGGTACAAAAGGTAGGTCTCTCATGTATAACCGTGAGAACCACGTTAGTGACTTTTCCATGAATCTTGACGGCCCCAGGTCGGGACCACCTAGGTCCCTTAAGCTTCCCACCTGCCGCAACCGCACCTTTCTGAACAAATAAATAATTATATTCTAATCTAATCCTTTGATATCACATCATTCTTCTAATTCACCTCCTTCTCCCGACTTATCGAACCAAATGCGCCTTCCGGTTATTTTAAGGTCTGTTCCTTAAACGTCGTAGATGCAACCCGGTGGCCGCGGGCGAACTTATACATTCCCACGGAGCGGAATTCGAGGGAAAGCACGCCCAGAATTGTCGGTCCCGTTCATTCATCTGGACCGCTCGGAGGCGCGGGGTCCACCTCTAAGTCGGACTTCAATTTCATTTCTCGTCTCTCTCCCTTTCCCTCTCTTCTTCTTTCTCTCTCTTTCTGTGCCCCCCTCGGTCTCAGGGTTCTTTGGTCCGGCTCTCTGATCAAGCTCTTTGACCAGGCTCTTTGACCGGGGGTAGGAAATAACAAGTCTTCCGGAAAATATGAAAACTATTTTGTGCCTCTAGTTACCCATTGTGTTTTAATACATCGCAAGCGTTGGGTCTAAGAAAGGCATATAGTAAAACATATGTTTTCCAGAGTCCACTAAATGTAATAGAAAACCGGTTCTCCGAACAATTGTGAAAAACCGAGAGAAGGAATTACTTACAATTAAAACAAAGGGGACTTCACAAAAAGAAATTAGACGTAGAGGAATTTCGTAATTTCAATGTAGAGATATCTTGTTTCCACGTCACCCTATATTGTTTCTTCCATGAATTGAGTTTCTAGATTACAACGATTATGGTCCAGATGATGAACAAAAAGATATATGGTTGATATAGATTTTTATTTCCTATACTTTTAAACCGTCGTTCGTAACTGGGGTTTTTTACTTTGAAAATTAGTCAGAATAAGATTTCTAAAACTGAGGAGCCTTCGAGGATGTAAGGATCCTACAAAATTCGAAGGACACGGAGGACGCCAGTCCTCCGGAGTTTGTTAGTGTTCGCGTCGACATGCTCAGGATGTCCGTCCGATCTTTCGGTAGTCTCCCAAAAACCTAACTTTGTGAGAAAGTTTACGTCTTCTGATTTCGGGACTTAACTGAAAAAGGTCTTTTACAGTATTCTCACCTTTTCGTCTCGTGTTTTCGACCGTCTAAAAACAACCCCATGTACGAATCCTTAAAGGTCTCCCCAGGGACTTCAGACTCGTGCGGAACGCATACAGTCGAAGGAAGGAGTACTGGAACAGTGCCCGCCCTAAGGAGTGTGACCGAGGGCCGTATCTTGACATATTAGTTGACGCTTTATAGAACCATCTCAAATATACTGACCTACGAATCCTTGATCGTTTTTAGAGATAACTTTCTCGGTAACACACTGATGAATTCGTAAAACCAAAATGACAGAAGAAGGGAAGTCAACAAAATATTGACAGGTCATTGTCGCTTCTCGACCCATTTTCTCCACGATTTCTTGAAACTTCTCCATCAGTCGTAGGTTTCGAACTAAATCCCCATATTGGAGACTGTACTCATATATTATTTATCCATTATAAATATTCGTAAAATATATATCTATTAACAGTAACAATAATAAATAGGTATAAAAAGAAAACAAACCATCCTTCTTCAGAGAAATTCCTTCTGGACACAACATGAGTGAAAAAATTTAGGGTTCGTGATTGTCTTCAAGTTCGATGATCACTGTCTTTTTACTAATTAACTTTTACTTATTTAATACTATGTCAAAGATCCAAAGAATTACCAAGGGTCACTATTGAAAGTCAGGTAGATAGATCTAAGTAGAAAAGTAAAAGTCTGTTGTGTGACAAATATTACCCAAGTAAGTATGTAGTTTCCTTACCAGACTAATGAAAAATAACATAGTACCAAAAAGGACAAAACTAAAACTCCGAGACCCACAACTCCTCAAAAAAGCGGACAAAAAAAAAAAGGGGATTATTTGTAACGGATTAAATTTTTACGTAATAAGTCCCAACGAAAAGGAAACTTGTTTTACTTATTGTGTATTTTACTGGAAGTCTAAAATGTTTATTCGGTACTATGAATTAAGAAATGTTAAACGAGATAGATTAAGTTACAAGAAAAAAGAAACGGGAATACTTTGGTGGAATTGTAATTACTACAAAAGAAAGTTAGTGATTGGTATATTTAAGTATTTATGGTATGGACTTGAGACTCGTTTATAAAAGATTTATTAATACATGTACACGTGGTAAAAGAAACGTTCTCCTATTTTATCTTCCTTCTTATTTTCGTCTAAGTATTAAAAGAATTAATTATAGAACCTTTTTAATTACACGTGAATATGTATGAATAAAAAAAGAAAACTAATAGACAATCTACTTCGAACCGAGTTTTATCGATTAAGACGATGTTATACAGAGTTTGAGTTATTGAAAGTAGTTTTGTCACTATTTTAACGACTTATTTGAGTATGACATTGGTCTTTCTTTTGTGTCTGTGTACTTGTGTTTGTGTTTAATTTATCAATATATTTGGTATCAAATTCGGTCGACTCTTAAATTTTTATCTTCGTCTTTCGTCAAGAGAAATTTAACGACTAGAGGAGTATGCAGATCAACGACAATCAACAAAGCCAGTCACTCCTCCTAGTAAGACTGTCGATGTTGAACAATCACAAAAAATTATTCTATACTCGTCTTTATAATATTCTATAAGAATTCTAGACAAACTACAAAAATCCGGTAATAAATATGTTATGACTTTCTTACCCCTGTGTCATTTTATCAGTGTACAAGAAAAGGTTTTAACCCGTAGGAGTTAATGGAGGTGTCATCGTAGTTTTGATAAAGAATAAACCGAAACAAATCTGTCCTTTTTAGTTAAGTAAGTGAAGGGTACTTCATGGATTTTTATCCTGACCCTTTATCTCCCGTTCTCTCTAGTTCACCATTATAAATAACTCGTTTCCCTAATGTTAAATTATTCTACCAATATATAATGTATTATTTATTCAACTACGATATCTATATAATATACTATATATTTATAATATTTGTACATATTGTAAACGTAATCAAGGTATTTTATATTTATATAGGATTGACTGTAACACACACATGGACATACATACCAATCCTTGTCCACGAGATAATTTACGTCCAGGATTTATTATAAGATTCTGTATGTAAGATGAATGATAGACTCAAAACAGGATCTCGATATCAAAACTTTCAAAAGACGAATTTCCTATTTGGCACCTTACGTAGGAGTTGATTACGATCAATTAGTCATTCCATCTCCTGTCCCAAATATTTCGAGGGACAAGAGTAGATCCTGGTAAAAGTTAATAAACACGGGAGGAATAGTAAAAATCAAAACGGTAATCTCTATCCTTAGTCATATTTACTTCAACAGAAATTTTAGGCCGATGTCAAGACTGGGGGAAGAAATAAGTGTCGGGGATTTCCATAAATAGGTCAGTTATAAGTAACTCACGAATCACAAACCAGGTCCATGACTCTACATTGACCTTTACACTGCTTGTGTCAGGACGGGAGTACCTGAATTATTTGATTTCCGTCTGATCCTTTATCGATTTATTTTACGTTTTATATTTACCGTCGTAGATATTACACCTTTTTATCCATAAACAAAATGGAACTTACCGGTCAAACACATGTACGTCGGAAGACCTAACTTCAATGTGTTATACGCCATCTTAAGTATGGTTAGGTCCGTATTAAAAAAGGACCCTTAGACGAGTGTCTATCGTTTATTTATACACCGATTCTAAAAGATCGGAATAAATGAAAAGTCCATCTCCACTTTATAACGTTTTCGATACATAATACCTTTGGTTCAAAATAAATAAATAAATAAACCTTTGGTTCAAAATTTGATAGGGTTTCACAATTTGAACTAGTCTACGAGACTTTTGTCTCATACTGTGAACTTTCAGTTAACTTTTCGACACTTGGATAACGGTAAAAGTTAAACTTACGATCAAACACCTAACTTTAATCACACTTTTTCTTGTTTATGGGTCACTAATTTCGAGTCTCGTCAACACGACAACGATTTTGTGATGAGGTCTCCCCTCCCGAGACTTTTAGAGAATGTTTACGTACGTTTTTATCTAAATAAAAGCTTTTCGTCTTTTACACCACTTTGTACATAAAGGGGGAAGTGTAACATACGAGAGAATTTACGAGAAATCGACATACTAATAATATAGTCTCGAATGCCACCTTTTTGTGCGACTCATCTTTTCCCTTGGACGTAATTTCTCGAACTTTCCGATCTCTTATCATCAAAGGAAGGACACGTCAGTTAGTGTCTTTCTGTACCCGACGAAGTCACATATTTTTTAATTGAACCCACACAAACCCCGACCCCGTCATCTTCACTCCTTCCTATCTTTAAAGTTCGGGAATTTTTGAAAGGGGGAAAAGGACATTCTAAGAGTTAAACTTACACAGACAAAGTGATAAAGATTTTTCCTTTAGAACAACGAGGATCAGTCCCTTCCATTGCAGTATAGTTATATTTATAGGTCGATATGTTTCCTAAACGACTAAACCATTATTCCTTGTTCTTATGACCACTCTGTACGTGATAAAGACAATGACCGAAGATTCTGCATAGTCCTATTAACGAAAAACACAAAGTCATTATCGGATTCGTATGGTAAAGCGAACGACGTAATAAAATATTAATGGATAAAGACAGAGGGACGAACTCCTATCTCTGAGGATAAACAGAGGTTTAAGGGTCGTGGAAGAGTCACGGCCCGTCTTCCGTCTGGTTTTTGTCACAAATTAAATTGTTTACTGATACGATTGACAGTCAAGTCGAAAGAGATTATTCAGTAGTCAATATCGTAAAAAAAAGAGATTTGTGTGGGATTTCATAAGATATGATTTATCTTAAATGTTCAATGTCCTGTTTTTAATTAGAATTATTAAACGCATTATTCAGAATGCTACCGTACGTGGATTACCTTAGTTATTAGAAGTATGAAGAAAACGTTTAGATATTTGTGAAATTTTAAAAGTTTAATGTTGTATTTTATACTTTTACTAGACAACCTCTACTAGTTTAGGTGACTCGACCTGTCTCGTTATACAGTCGTGGAAACGAGTGTAGATGTCGGACCTCGAAACACTTCCATTCGTCGTGGAAGTAGTAAGACCGTAAGATAAAATCAGATTCAGATGTAGTCTTCGGACGGTCCCGAGTCACGACTATTGTTTCGTGATAGCGAAAAGTTTCACTGTCTCGTGTCACTGTATAGTTGTGGTCCTGAATTTACTTTTCGGGGAAGATTAAATTGACCCCTAGACGACTTCGACATAAGTCGGGTCATGAGAACAAAAGTTAATTTTGAAAGAACATTGTTCTCTTTTCAAACCGCAAAGGAAAGGAAAAAACTTCGTCAATACCTTAATTCACCTTTCCTGTCATATCTTGTCTCTACTGGGTCATTGACGATTCATGGATAGTCGGAAAAAAATAGATGATTAACGTCAAGGATACCAAGTTCCTTTCAAGATGGATGAAGTGAAGTGCGACGACTTTCCTAGGAAAGAAAGTTATAGGACAAGAAGCTCCTAAAAGAAAAAAACAATGTCACGTATTTCGTCTTTCCCGTGTAGTCTATAGTTAAAGACTTGTGGACGACGTACGGTCCATCAGAGTACTACCCCTACCCCCCGAGAATGGACACGATCAAGTACTTTAAAGATGACTACAAAGTAATAAACAATTATGGTTTTTTCCTTGTGTACTCATTTCTTTGATTGTAGAGACATCAGTGTGTCATCATTTGTCATCTCCACCTTAACCTCGTATATAGGGACAGGACGTTCAGAACGTATAATCGATGTTGTAACGATTCCATATTTTCACTTCTGAATACCCATTATCGTTGTGACAGAACTAATCAAAAATAAATTATAATGAAGGTTAAACATGAAAAGAATCTACTTTAAAGAATCTTGTATAAATCGGTTATCAGAAAATAGGAATTTGACTAATTCTCGTGGAGTTGTGTGACATTTAAAGATTGTACTTAAGTATGATGTCGAATTTTAGACAAAGACTTTTGACACAACCACAGACAAGAATGAAATTTCCGTATCAGACTCTCTAACGGTGATGGATGACATCTTTACACCAATTCCCATACACCATTCCTGTGTCCATTCTGGATACAGGAGAAATATTTCGGGATATTGTATAGAGAGTTCTGAGTCACGATTTTTCGTTTATTTATTTTCGAAACGAAAAGAATTTATCGACTATAAAATTTTGGTGTATTGAGTACCTACGATATTTTGGAAAAATGATAAAGACGAAGTAGATCATTGTTAGGGTTCCGGTTCAAGTAATTGGTACAAATGTTAAAAAACCTTAATAAAAAGTAAGAATTCAAATGGAAATCCAATTGTATATGTAATATATATACGTATGTAATATGTATAATGTACACACATATGTATATATACATACTAAAATAAAGACATACAGAAGTGTAAATGAGATACGAGAATATATATAGTACATATAAAAATATTAATGGAGATGATGAAAACTCTTACTCTACTCAATAGTTATTTATTGATTTACCTTCAATCTGATCTCAGTCTCCCTCCCATATCTAGTCTGAAGAACTACGTAAAAAATTATGGTAATCTAGTATTGGTCTCGTAGGAAGTCTCGTAAAGGAGTGCAAACAACGTAAAGTTTAGTGATTTGGTGTTGTGACCCAAAAGTCTGACGATAGTCACTTTCTTATCTGATGGGATGAAGTCCCATATTTTGGGGAATGACGACGACTATTTCTTATTAAAATCAGTGTGTGTACCCATGTCGTGGTCAATCTTAAAACCTTCCTTGTAAGGGGAAATCCCTATTTTGTTCAATGACCGTTAAACAGAGACTCTGTTAGTAATCCATGTTTAACATAAAAACATATATATAAATAAATCATATCGAATACGAGGGGATAACTACGAATCTTGTAAAAAGAAGTTTTTTCACAAGACCACTTAACCGAGGTGTAGTTTAGAGATAGAAGAGATTTTACCGTAGTCAGTCAGACGGTAGTGAACTAACTAGTTTCGAACCTGGTTCCTTCCCGTCGGTATACCGTACTTCGAGTTACTACGATACGACGTTTGATCTTTTAGACTTTAGTCGTCTACGGTTCTTCACCTTACGTATCACTACATACTTAATTACGTCCGTCTGTCCTTATTTTTACAACTACGTGAAGATTTAACTATAACCAAGTACACATAGTTACTCATCAATATCTTAGTAAAAGTAAAGGGTTTGTTTACGAGATTTCTTTCTAAAATTTTCTAAAACAAAATTTTTCAGTAGACGTTAACTTATATATACATTTACGTATTAGAACTCCAAAAAAAAAAAAGGAAAAATCTTCGTAACATTGGTCTGACCGTAGTGTCTATGGTATTCTCATTCAGTGAGTTAGTGAGTCGTTTATAAATGACTCACGAAAGAACACTGTTCACTACATGATCTGAGTCTATTATAGCTTAGTTCCTTCTGTTAATGAAAGTACCTCCAATCAAAGTTCTCACTCCTCTTTCTTACGTTTTGTTTAATTACACGTTCTATTAAAATTCATTCATGGGACTTATTTTCTTTTATCCCACTACACTATTTTATTATCCCTCGTCGCTCCTACTCAAATGAACTCGGTCTCACGAATGTCACTGTATAATCAACTCTGGACTTACCTCTTCTCATACAATACTTTTCTATACCCTTAATTTACGGGGGACGTATTAGTCCCCAACGTGAACTTTGGTCGACCACGTTTTCAAGAATGTCTTTTTGTTCGAATCTGATAGACTTCCGTCTTTATTTCGAAGACACCGAACTTGTCTCACTCATGTTTCACCCTCCACCATCGTCTTTTCTTCTTTCTGTAGAACTGTTCTACCTTCCGAAGACAACGTATAATGAAAACAGAGAACATGTCTGCTTTGAATGGTCCCGGAATACAAAGATTATGCAGTACTCGACTAGAAACCTTAGGGAGGTCTAGATTTTATAATACAACTTCATAAAGATGAATCTCAAGATCGATAGAAACCATTAAGTAAGTGTAATGGGTAGAGACCGTAAATCTTTACCAATCTTTGTGTACCTTTGTGTCAAGTTTTGATTTTCCCAATTCCGTAGACAGACACAGTCATTACGTGACTTTAAAATTTCGTGATCTATTTTTACATAAACATTTTAGTCAACAGGGCTTCACGAGTAAGGTAATTGACCCTCACAACAGGTAAAAACCTTTGACATAATTTGATAAAATCCCACAATCCTACGATGAATCATTTAACGACGAAACGAAGTCACTCGATTTGAAATTCGTATATATCTGATATATTTTGGTTAGGTATACATTGTTAGATGAAAATTTTTAGTTACTAAAAGTCGGAAAAGGGTTTACAGTACGGTAACAGTATATGGAGGGGGGATCATGATAAGGAATCCCACCTTACCCTTAATGAGGGTACTACTGTAAACCCATTAAAAGAGAGGAAAAAACCCTACTCTAAGGAGGGTTTCCTTTCCCAATGGAAAGTAAATTGGAAGGGGTTCTAGTAATGAAATTCGATAATTAATTTTATTTATTTTAAGCTAGTCGAATTTTTCGTTGAAAAAAAAAGACAGTGACTTGTATATTGAAACAAAAATATAGTAAAAGTGACTTTCAAGAATTTCTCTCCCCTTATAGTCTGGTGGAATGGACGGAGGACTCTTTAGACATACGTCCAGTTCTTCGTTGTCAATCTTGACCTGTACCTTGTTGTCTGACCAAGGATTGACCCTTTCCGACATATAACAGTGGGACGAATAAATTGAACATACTTCTCATATAGTACGTTTTACGGTCCAACCTACTTAGTGTTCGACCTTATTTCTAACGGTCCTCTTTATAGTTATCGGAGTCTATGGTCCTACTGTAGTGGAAATCTCGGAGAACTACTTTCACTTTCTCCTCTCACTTTTAAGACCGAATTTTGAGTTGTAAGTTTTTTGCTTCTAGTACCGTAGGTCAGGGTAGTGAAGTATCGTTTATCAAGCTCTTTCTCACCTTTGTTACTCTCTGAAATAAAAGAACCCGAGGTTTTAGTGACCTCTACCATTGACGTCGGTACTTTAATTTTCTGCGAACGAGGAACCTTCTTTTCGATACTGGTTGGATCTGTCTTATAATTTTTCGTCTCTATAATGAAACGACTGTTTCCAGGTAGATCAGTTTCGCTACCAAAAAGGTCATCAGTACATACCTACACTCTCAACCTGATATTTCTTTCGACTTACGACTTCTTGACTACAAAAACTTTACACCACGACCTCTTCTAAGAACTCTCAGGAAACCTGACGTTCCTCAAGTTTAGTCAGATAGGATTTCCTTTAATCAGGACTTATAAGTAACCTTCCTGACTACGACTTCGACTTTGAGGTCATGTAGCCGGTGGACTACACTTCTTGACTGAGTAACCTTTTTTGACTAAGACCCTTTCTACCTTCCGTCTTCTTCCCCTACTGTTTCCTATTCTACCAACCTACCGTAGTGACTGAACTACCTATACTCAAACTCGTTCGAGACCCTTAACCACTATCTGTCTCTTCACACGACGTCAGGTACCCCAACGTTTCTCAGTCTGTACTGACTCGTTGACTTGACTTGACTTCACTCATAGAGGGTCCCAAAACGTTGTACGTCCACATTGTACTAGTGTACTCTTTACACAATAAATGTGTGTGTAAATACAAACTGTACATGTACTCACAGTCCGTGTGAGGAATCACGACCCCTATGTTGACGTTCCATATATATATTAAAGATGGAACACCTCGAGTACCGGATCCTACATATGCATACACCTCGATACCCCCTGCCCAATGTCTGTCCAATTGTCAGTTCACGTTACACGTCACTATTACAGATACCACCCTTTTCCTGATTCATTTCATGCTCGTGGTTCCTTCCCATGGATTTGAGTACAAATTTGTCGGTCTCGTGTAAAATCTTGTTCCCTGTTGGTCTATCTAGAATTCCTTTTTCATCGTTATTCCGTCTGTTTCACCGTGAACGTTCTAAAGGTCCATTTCATAATTTTTTTATTTTTATTTTTCCAACCACCATTCTTTTATTCAAGATAATCGAATAAATATATATGATCCAATATAAAGGCCTCTTCCGTTACCGTTGGGTGAAGTTATGAGAACGGACCTTTTAGGGTACCTACCTCGTCGGACCATCCGACGTCAGGTACCCCATCGCTTCTCAGCCTGTACTGACTCGCTGAAGTGACAGTGAAAAGTGAAAGTACGTAACCTCTTCCTTTACCGTTGGGTGAGGTCACAAGAACGGACCTCTTAGGGTCCCTGCTCCCTCGGACCACCCGACGGCAGATACCCCAGTGTGTCTCAGCCTGTGCTGACTTCGCTGAATCGTCGTCGTCGTCGTCGTCCAATGTAATGGACTTAAATGTGTAGACCACTTTCCTTCGACTCTATTTTGTAGGAAATGATTGAACAAAAAAGACACTATAGTCTTCTATTCTAATAAGTGAATCGAATTCCCTCTTTCAATACGCCAAGATTTTATGACTTCTACCACTCTTTCACACTTTATGTTCATCACCCGTTACCAAGGTGAATCTCAAACCTACATTTTGTAACGTCTTTTAAAGTGAAGGTAGAATCAGTGTTTTTGTTCATCTATTAGATGTTTTAGTATTGATCGAAAATGAAACAAAAGATTGAGGAGTCTGTCAACTCCATAGTCTTTTTTTTTTCTAATTTATTATTTTATTTGTATAGAAAGATCCTCTCTTTTTTAGATGTCAAGGAAAGTAAGGAACGACTCACCGTCCCCCTAGATGAACAGTATCTAGAAGTCTTTACTTCATTTATAACGAAATAATTAGGTACCCTACCCCCCTCCACCCTTCCTCCGAATTCTCCCTTCCCTATATACATATGAATATCCACTAAGTGAGACAACATGTCGTCTTTAATTTTGTTGTAACATTTCGTGAATATAAGATCATTAATTTTTTATTTGGGACGATCCGATAGGTTATACTGAACAAAACCAGTTTCGTTTCAACATTCACAATACGTACGTCGGAACTTTTCATGGACGTATACTCCCAAATAGGAAAACCTTGTGAGGGGGAACCTAGGATCGACGGTACTATATTTTTTCAAGTCAAAATTACGTTTTTCACTCCAGTGTGTCTCGTCCGGTCATTCTAGTTTGTGGAACACTTATTCCTCCGATATACCTCTTCTTGACTCCGTGGCAGACTATCGAACATAGTTCCATGGTCTTTATTCTCTCTCCAGTAGAGTCTTAAAAGTAAGATCGGGTTGATGGTCGACTTAAGTCACTACATTTAGTAGTATACCTCCTTTTGACGGAGTAGTTGGTCTTAGTATTACTTATGATTACAAATTCGGTAGTAAAACTCTAACAATGTGTCGTTATCTATTGACTCTTGTGATCAATGTGACAATTGTTTGAATTAAGGGTGTACACCGTCCGTACTACTTACTCTTACGGTCCCTCTACAACAATGTCTTGCTCAGACTTAGGTCGGTCGTGAAAAGGGGTTAACGTCTCTTCACCCGACTAATCCTATCCTTTCTCCTCCCTTGAAGGAAACGCGTACACCGTATAGAGGGTTGCAGTCACGGACGACTCCTTACTGTCGGCCTGTCCCTACGACTTTATTGTCGATACTACATAAAACTTGAACTTGACTGACCGATCGATTCCAACCCACTTCGTCTTTTACTCGGGAACTTTCTTCTTTGTAAATTTTAGTTACCGAATTCAAAGATAATTTTTGTTTTGTTTTGTCTCATTATCTCGTTTCATTCCGTTTTTTCTCTTCTATCGTCTCCAGTTGTTTTAACTTTTTCTTGTTTTCATCTATTTTAACTGTTTACGAATTCAACCAAGTTCTTAATTTCTAAAATTTTAATTTTTTTTATTTATTTTTTTCATTGTATAAAATAACATATTCAAATGACGTTTCCTTAAGACTTTTACCTCTTTTCATACTTTCTCTTTTTTAAATTTAATATTTTTTTAAAATGATACGTTATTTTATAAGAAATTTCACTTTTTTTTAATTTTGTCGTTATTTAAATTGTTTTAGACTCAATAAGATTAGTTCTTTTTCGTCTATGACTTTGTCTTGTTTACTCTTTTTCTTTGTTTATGTTAAACTGTCATAATCTTTACTCTTTCGTCTATAGTGTTGTTTAGAAAGTCAAGTCAAGTCAGTGAGTCAGTACAGGTTAAGAAACACTGGGGTACCTAACGTCGTGTTGTCCGAAGGGACAGACAGTGATTGAGACAACGGGTTTGGCTACAGGTAACTCAATCACTACGGTTGGTTGGTAGAGTAGGAGACAGTAGGGGAGAGGAGGACGGAAGTTAGAAAGGGTCGTAGTCTAGAATAGGTTACTCAGTAAAGAAGTCTAGTCCACCGGTTTTATAACCTCAAAGTTGAAGTCGTAGTCAGGAAGGTCGCTTCTTAGTCCTGACTAAAGGAAATCCTAATTGACTAGAGTAACGTCAGGTTCCCTGAGAGTTCTCAGAAGAGGTTGTGGTGTCAAGTTTTCGTAGTTAAGAAACCGTGAGTCGAAAGAAATATCAGGTTGAGAGTGTAGGTATGTACTGGTGTCCTTTTTGGTTCGAAACTGATCTACCTGGAAACAGTCGTTTCATTACAGAGACGAAAAATTATACGACAGAACCAACCAGTATCGAAAAGAAGGTTCCTCGTTCGTAGAAAATTAAAGCACCGGCGTCAATGGTAGACGTCACTAAAACCTCCGTCTTTTTTAATTCAGAGAGTGACAAAGGTAACAAAGGGGTCGATAAACGGTATTTCACTACCCTAGCCTACGGTACTAGAATCAAAAGACTTACAACTCAAAATTCGACTGAAAAAGTGAGAGGAGAAAGTGAAAGTAGTCTCCAAGAAATCAAGAAGGAGTGAAAGACGGTATTCCCACCACAGTAGACGGATAGACTCCAATAACTATAAAGAGGACCGTTAGAACTAAGGTCGAACACAAAGTAGGTCGGGTCGTAAAGTGTACTGTATGTGACGTATATTCAATTTATTCACCCTACTGTTATATGTTGGACTACATGAGTAAAGGGATAAACCTTGGTCAGACAACAAGGTACAGGTTAAGATTGATAACGTAGAACTGGACGTATCCCTAAAGAGTACTCTGTCCAGTCCACCAGAACATAAGGGTAGAGAACTTCTTAAAATGTGTCAAAAAACACTAGGTGTGTCAGTTTCCGAAACCGTATCAGTTATCTCGTCTTTATCTACAAAAAGATCTTGAGAACGAAAAAGCTACTAGGTCGCCTACAACCGTTAAACTAGAGACTAAGGAGACGGAAAAGATTTAGGTCGAACTTGTAGACCTTCAAGTGTGTACCAACTTCGTACCGGACCTCTTAAAACTCGTAATGAAACGATGGTATACTCTACTAACGTTAACACACCATCAAACTCGTATGAAACCGTAACGGAAAGAAACCCTTACCTTACTTTTGACTGGAAAAGGTCAGGACGCCGGGGACCACTCAAAAGGTTTAAACAACTGTATAAGTCACGTCCTAAAAATATTATAGTAGAAAATCCTAAACTTTATCGAATTGTTTAAAATGTGTGTAATTTTCTTACTCTCTTATAGTACTTGTTTAAATATGGTTTTAGGATCTATTAAGTCTATTTTACTTATCTAAGTAAACTTTTGTATTATCTGAGGACAAGTAAAGTTCGGTTTTTAATTAAATTCCATCTAGTGTTTGGATTTATATTTCAATCTTGATATCCTCTTATAGAAGTTTCGAACCTAATCAGTTTATAGAGAGTACTTCGTGTTTTTGTAAAAATGGGACTTGTATTTTCGTGATTGGTATTTTCTTTGATAATATACCTTTAATTATTTGTAATTTTTACTGATGAATAGTTTCTATGGTTCTTTCACTTATTTAGTCAGTTCGATGTCTTATCCTTCTTTATAATAGTCATGAATATAGACTTTTTCTCGTATATATGTCTTATATATTTATAGTCTAGTTGTTATGTTTTTATTTATTCTTTAATTAGCACCCGTTTTTGAACTTATCTTTGAAGTGTCTTCTATGAACTTACGTATAGTCAGTATATTCTTCCTTGAGTTATAATAGTCTGTAATCTCTCTATTGTCAATTCGGTATTATTCTATAGTAAAGTTAAATGATCTTTCGGGTATTAGTTGTTACGGTTGTTAAGGTTTACAATCGTTCTTATATCTTGTTGACCTTTCAAATATTTTACGATTCCCAATGTGACCATCTGTATATTTTAATACGATAAAACCTCTTGACGATCCATGAAAGGATGTTTCTTAATCTTTGAATGTGATTTTAGGTTGATGTGATTATCCATAAATAGGGTTTATATACTTTTGGATGTAGACATTCTTTGAAGATAGTTTCAAGAGTGTCGTTGACTTTTGTTAAGTTAATAGATAGATGTCCTTTCACTTATTTATTTATCACTATATAAGTTCCTCACTTAATGATGTGTTACTAATTTTTTTACCTTGATGACTATTTTTTGTCGTTTTGTTTCTTAAGAGTTTTTGTAAGTAAACTCGTTTTCTCTGGTATATGTTTTATTGTCTATAAAACTCTAAGATAAATGTCTTTAAAAACCTGATCCGTATTCATTAATACCTTTATCTTTAATCTTTTTAACGGTTACCATCTATTGACCTAAACACGTCCGTCAAAAGATCTCCCTACGTCTATAAATTATAGAACGGAGTCCACCATTAAGGTCTATCTATATTAATAGTTTAAGTAACCTGAATCATAGTATTACAGTACGGTGTAACAGTTTAGTTATTTTATTGAGATATATACTGAATAAAATTAATTCTTTGTTTGTTGTTTTCTTACTCGGTCTCTCCTTTAATTCAAACTAAAACCGAAAGAAATATTAGGTCAGGGACGACATCACAACATCTCAACAAAAAAGATTTCCCAAATAATACAATTTTGATCAGTGATATCACCTTAGTCTTCTTATACACGAAAATGTAATTTTTTATACACAAACAATTTACGTATAACAATCTCCGTCGGTAAAAAGTCTCGAGAATTGTTTTAAATGAAACTCAGGTGTAAAATAGTCCATTGACAGTCTAATCTTGAAGATGGAAGTTAAAACATTCGATAAGGTTTAAAGTTTTTTTGGGACCTAAATTAGACAAGAGAACATCCTTTACGTAGATTCGATAACGGGTATAGAGACACTATGTGAAGTTTTATTGGAACCAAACTTAATTCGAAGCCTTTTTACCACTCGTAAATCTTTCGGATAAATTATGGTTTCATTGTGTTTTGACAAAGAAAATTCTGTCATGAAGTAAAATAAGTCAATTTAGAAATCGAAAATGGAAAAAGAGGATTATAAAAATAGTATTCCTAGTTTATATTTTCTTCGTTCATAATAAATATTATGATTAAAATTAACTAATATAATTTAAATCTAAAAAATACGAGAGAAAAGATTTTTATAACAATTATCTACAACAGTTTATTAATATGACGAATTTATCAAATTTAATCTAGTAGAACTAAACGATGGATGTATACTGTGTGTGTGTAAAATTTTAAAATAAATCCGAACGTTTAAGTTAATTCTTGATAGAGAAAGTTTTATAAAAGAGTAATACCCGATATATGAATTAGGTCGTTACGAATTTTACAAAACTTGTGTATAAATTTAACGGAAGTCTGGTTAAAACTTCGTTTTTATTGCAGTCAATAGATTAAAATATTATTAAATCAAATTAGTTCTGATAATAAAATTGTAGATCTCCGTGAGACGTAAGTGTGTTTAATCTAAGTATACCCAAAAAAGAAACGTATGTTTATTTTGAATGGAACCTAACATGTGAAATTTTTTAAATGAAAAAATCTCCGTTCCTGTTTTAAAATCATTATTAAAATGAAGTATATAAAATTGAATAGTGAACGGAATATCAAATTAATGTTTTCATTCAATCTTTCATCCTTAAGTCTTCGTTGGAGTCTTCGTTGGAGTGGCAAGTGTAAAGATCAATCCCATCCAAAAAAAAGGATTGAGGTTTATTCAAAGTCAATTGGGTTTAGGGTACAATAAATTCAGTTTTAATTTAGAGTCGTGAGAGTAACCAACGTCTAAGAGTACATAAAGACAAAATCAAAAGATAGAAGTAAGTCCAAAATGTAAAAAGATAAATTACAGGAAAATATTTAAAATGGAATCTACTAAAAAAAAGAAAAGAAGTAAATTAAAGTTAAAACAAGGAGAAAAAATTACATAGGTTATAATTGAAGATCATAATAGATAAATCGTGAAACCATAAGGGGTAATGACTAATAAAATATATGTATTAACGGAGGAAATATACATTTTACGATCGTCCTGGTAGGAATAAACTTTCACGAGGATAAATAGGATAATATAGGGCGTAAATGTTGTTATTATTAACGATGATGAAGACGAATAACTGATGTGATTTCGGAAAATGAGACATCTAGTGTCGTTTGACACCTTTAAAGAATTTTCTCTACCCTCATGGTCTGGTGGATTGGACAGAGAACTCTTTGGACATATGTCAGTTATTAATCTGGGCTTGTACCTTGTTACCTGACCCAGTTTTAACTCTTTCTTCATGTTTCGACATATAACAATGGGACGAATGAATTCAATATACGTCTTATGTAGTACACTTTACGGTCCGATCTACTTAGTGTTCGACCTTAGTTATAAAAGACCTTAACGGTCCTGTTTATAGTTGTTAGAGTCTATACATCTACTACGGTGAGATTAACCCGTGTTTCACTTCTCCTTGTTTTCTCGGAGGAATACTCCCACTTCTCCTCTTACTTTTTCGACCGAATTTTGAGTTGTAAGTCTTTTTTTTTCTTTTAGTACCGTAGACCATGGTAATGAAGTACCGTTTGTCTTTCCCCTTTTCATCTTCGTCACTGTCTAAAATAAAAGAACCCGAGGTTTTAGTGACACCTACGACTGACGTCGGTACTTTAATTTCTACAAACGAGGAACCTTCCTTTCGATACTGTCGAAGAATTTTTAGTCTCTGTAGTGAAACGATTTTTCCAGACATATCAGTTTCGATACCAAAAAGGTCATCAGTACGTACCTACACTCTCAACGTGGTATTTCTTCCGACTCGTGATTTCTTAACTAGGAAAACTTAATACCACGACCTCTTCTGAGAACTCTCAGGGATCCTGACGTTCCTCTAGTTTGGTCTGTCATGATTTCCTCTAGTCAGGACTTATAAGTAACCTTCCTAATCACGACTTCGGTTTCCAGGATTGAAACCGTTGGACTACACTTCTCAACTGAACAACCTTTTCTGGAACTACGATCTTTTCTAGTTGTCGTTTTCCTCTTCTCCCGTTGTCTCCTACCGTACCAATGTATCGTAATGACTGAGTCACCCGTACTTAGACTCGTTTGAGGTCTTTTATGACCTCCTATCTCTCGGACCTTTTGACGTCCGGTGTCCCAGTGTTTTTCAACCTATACTAAATCACTAATTTGTTACTGTTGGTTCGAAATTAGCCAGAACTCTGAATTACTTGAACTTTAGGTTCTTTTGAGTAGAAATTTTACACTTATTATTATCTCGGATGAAATCTGAAAATTATTAATTTATACATTTTACTAACGAAGTCATTGACAGTGAGTGGATCGTTCCCGAAGTATTATTAACAGGAATTGTTGGAGTCTTTCCGTACGGAAGCCCAACAGTTCACTGTTTCTATAAATAGACACAAAATCGTATAAATTACAATCAGATTTTATTGAGCACGACTCAAAAGATAAAAGAAATTACTCACCATAATTTATAGACGTAATGAAAAGTAAAGGTTACTCCCAAGGGTCTTGTTAAGTTTATTTTATGGGTGGAAATAAGAGGGTTAACAGACGTAAAATGGAAACACATACACACAAAGACACATAAACTTGTAAAGGACTTTGTACTGTAGTTCTCGATTCCGACCATTTAGATAGAAGGTCGAGTCTATTTCATAAATTTGTAAGTACCCGGTCAATTTTAAAGGTTAAACTACAAAATTTTTGTGATGTCAACTATTTATACAGAACAAAGGTCATTTGAGTGTTTCTTAAGGTAAATAAATGGATCAAATAAACTTTTTACTTATTAGAAACTTCACTTTCTTTTTACCCATACCTTTACTTAATACGTGTCTCGAACTCTTGTCTTTCGTCTCTCATTAATACCTCCTCAATACTCGACTTACCTGCAGAAAGATCTAGTGTGTTACGACTCTTTCACCTTAAGATTAGTAGGTCTTACGTCCGGGGAAATACTTGTAATATCGTAAAAGGACTCTAAAGTCTTTCACATTTTGGAGTTACGACCTCTCATTCCCGACGAGATTTGTGTGAGATTATTTAAGATTTGAGGTACGAGTGTATTAGTACGACTCGTTAGGTTTTTAATTGACTGTCTTAATTTCACAAATTTTCATCCATTGTATTAGGTAAAAGAGATTTAAAATAGTAACAAGACGTTACCGTTTGTGTCTTCGTTTTTGACAATCTGTATACTTCTCTGTCTTTTTATGTAGGACATAGGTTTTCCTTTTTGTTTGTTTGTTTTTTACGTCAGTTATCTTTATGTGTACTACCTTAATAGTCTGTTCCTGAAATTTTGTCTGTGTCATTTACCCTACTTATCAAATTTTCTTTATATTTAAATTGTTTACTTATCTATCCTTAAGGTTCGTTTCTTTATCGACATATTTTTACTTTGTTTACTTTCAACTCTTATTACTATTTTTATTGGATTATATTTTTCGATTGACCTATACAAATTATAGTCTGATATATCATATCTTTTTTTGTTAGTCATGAGTATATTCGTTTTATCATCTTTTACGGGTTTGATTTCGAGTATCTCTTTGTTACCAACTATAGGTAGAGACTATAACATCCTCTTATACAGTTATTATGTCAAATTGAATGTAAACCGACTTCACACTCTTTTCTTCCTTACTTTTTCAAACCCCGTTTTTTTTTTTTAACTTCTTATAAAAAGTTTTTAAACGTATTCAAAACGGTTAAACTACTTTTGTATTTCGGTGATCAGATTATTTTGAGTGACTTGGACTTCGTACTACTCGTATTTGTGTTAGTGTGTGTGTGGGTGTGTATGTGTCTGCGTTTGTGTGGGTCTTTTACGGATTCTGTATAGTCCGTTTAACGATTTTCACTTTCTTTTACTCTTTTTAAGGGTTCGGGAGGGTTCTTTTTCCTAATAATGTCAATTTTCTTGTTTCTAATATAAAAAGACTGAAAAAAGAATTTTTGTTACTTTCTGTCTTCTGTTTCTATGTTATAGAAATTTTACGGTCTTTTCATTCTTATTTGTCAGTAGGTTCTAAAGAAATAGATCGGTTTTTACTTCCACTTTATTTCTGTAAAAGACTCGTTATACTACATTAAACAGTAATCGTCTATGTATGAAGTTCTTTACTATTTTCATCGAAAAGTATGATTTATCTTGACTATTATCTATCTTTAATCTTAGTTGAACTTCCTCCTACTCCTAACGTTTATTGTAGATCCTGTTTGTCTTTTATTTTCGATCTTATATTCGTATTTCGGTTTAAATAGTTATTAATATAACTTATTTCTATCTGATTATAAATCCCATTCGTTAGTTTTCCGTTCCTAAAAGTCTCACACAGTATCTCGTTTTACCTTGATAAACAACAAATATATTCACGTGACGATATACTTCTGAGTTGATCCAATTTTCGTTTTACTACCATTTTAATATGGAATTTTCGTGATGAATACTCTTTAAACCTCACGACATATTCTACTTCAACTAAAGTCATTTTCCTTGTACTGGTTTCCATTTCTTCTGATAAAATATTATTATTTTACCAGTTAAGTAGTCTCTATATTTGTTAGGATTTACATAGACGTGAATTGTCTTTCGAAGTTTTATTTACTTCACTTTTAACTGTTGTCATTTCCCTTTTTAATTTTTAATGGCTTAATATAAACAAATAGGAATACGAGTAAAGGTCATTGATTGTCTTTTTTTATTTTTATATTAATCGTATGTCTCTTAAACGAATTGTGATAGTTTGTTAAACTGTAGTAACCATAAAAATCTTGTAATATGGTTGAAGTCTTATACATACATAAATGAACTTCTTTTCGAATCCGTCCATAGAAACGTTAGAAAGTCAACCATTTTTAAGAATGGACTCTATGTCTTTCGAGTTTGAATATTGATTTTTTTTATTGACTTTTCACCTAAAATAGTTGAAACATTTTAATACAAATGATTCTTCTGTGACTATTTTGACTCATCTTTTTTGTGTTTAACTCCCTTTTAATCCATATGAAAACATTCTCGTGTCTACTGTTTTCTGAATTTGATCTTACATATTTGTTGATGTTGGGTTAGTTCTCTGATTCTCGTATTTAAAAACTCATTTTTTCAGTTATCTATGAAGATTTACCTTTCATAGTCTTATCGCTTAATTGTGTATTTTTCCACAAATTGTAATAACCAGTAGTCCTTTCACGTTTAACTTTAGTACTACTCTACGATGAATTATAGGTTACACTTTCTTATTTCAGTTGTTCTGAATAGTAGTTGACGACCCTCCTCGCATAGTTTGGGGTTATACGAGACGACGACGACGATTCAGCGAAGTCAGCACAGACTGAGATACGTTGAAGCATCTGCCGTCGGATGGTCCGAGGGGGTAGGGACCCTAAGAGGTCCGTTCTTGTGACCTCACCCAACGGTAAAGGAAGAGGTTACGCACTTTCACTTTTCAAGATACTAGGTCGTCAAGGTACTACACCATAAATAGAACGGATTTACTTTTGTACAGTGTTTTTGACCAAAATATTTAGTATAAGTTGGTTTACATGAGGTGACTAAAAACTGTTTCCACGTGTTGATTAAGTTACCTTCTTACTAAGTTATTTATATAATTTCGTTGACCTGTAGATATACGTTTTTTTTTTTTTTCTTAGAACAGAATTCGAAGTGCAGAGTATGTTTGTTATCTGTAATAGAGTTTCAAGTCGTATCTGAATTGATATTTTATTTCTTACTTTGAAATGTCTTCTTTTAGTGTCTTACAGAACCTCCTGTTCCCGATCCGTTTTACAGAAATCTTTACTGTTGATTTTTGTACTAACTATTTTAATTTCTGACTATTTAGCTTGAACACTACCAATGGAAAAGCACAGTGGAACCGATCTGATACCACTAGTTAACAAACAAGTTTATGGTTAGATATTCATAACATTCCATAAAAATTCCTGCACTAATTGTAAATTTGACCGTCTGAAATTTATTTCTTCTAATAAGCTGTGTTAGGGTAGTCAATCATTGAAACATCTCTTAGTTTTTGTTATTATTTAGTCTGATTTATAACCAAACGAAAAATAATTTATTTTTTTCTAAATTCAAAGGTTTTCCTCTTCCTTAAGACGGGGTCTGACGTTGTGTTTTAAAGACGGACTTAAAGGTCAAAAGTATCGTAAGTTCTGATATTGTAGTTATGAATGTACTTTGAAATGATTTGATAGAACGGGATGCTTAAAGTCAGAACGGTAGAGAACTTTGGTATATTTGGTTAATTTTTGTTAGAAAGGGTGAGGACGAGACAGTATATATCCATATATATACTACCTTAATACTTAATATAAACATACATAATGTTTATTGTTATATAATATGTTTTATATACAGAGGATAACCCAGAATAAAGAGACGTCTTATAACTGATTGTCCCGTATTACTTATAATTTTCACAAACGAGATGTCTACGAGTACTTCTCTTACATTTCCATTCTGTATAGGACCCTCTTTGAGGATTAGTGTATAGTCCGCTTGTCGATTACAGACCATATTTGTTTCTTGAGCGTTGTGAGTACTCAACTTTTTTTTGAGTTTATCCTTTGGTTCGTTTTATGTACTCGTTTATAAAGTTGTTTCTCTTATATCTCTACTATTTATTTATATGACTTTATACAAGTTTTCGTAATCGATAGTCCCTTTACATTTGATATTAGTGTTACTTGATAGTGATATGTGACTAGTTTTACCTATTCCTTTTTTTTTATCACTGTTGTGGTTTGTGACCGTTCTTTTATCTCTTTGATTTGGTGAGTATATAAACGTCCATACCTACGTTTTACCATATCAGTACACCTTTTATCAAACCACTAAAGAATATTTTGATTAACATGTTTATGGTATACTGGGTCATTGACATGGTTTATACGTATAAAAACATATTAGGTGTACTGTTACATACAAGTGTGCTTTGGATATATGTTTAAAAGTTTCGTCGAAATAGTTCTTATCGGGGTTTGACCTTAGACGAATTTATAGGAAATTATCCAAGTTTTTTAAACCCCTATAGGTATGGTGATAAGTCGTTATTTTTCCTTACTTAAGAACTATCGTGGTGATGAACCTACTTAGGATCTCTTAATTCGACTTATTTTTTCGGTCAGGATTTTACAATATATAATGAACTAAGTTAAATACATAGTAAACTTTACTGTTTTAAAATCTTTACCTCCTCACTAACCACCAACCGTCATCAGACATTACTTCACACCTACTTTGTTTACTATCTCTTACCTAACTCCTTCCCTTGTATCCACACGTATATATTCTCGTTGCACTACGTATGAACAACCTTGACAACTCAGAGAACTACTACCCATAAGTCAGGTGAGTCACACCACCTATGAGATGTACACTATTTTAACGTAAATATATTTTTGTATCCCCGAAGGGTTTCCGCGATCACCATTTCTTGGGGGGACGGTTGCGTCTTCTATCTGTTCCCCAGGTAAGGACCCACTTCCTCTACGGGACCTCCTATACCGTTGGGTCAGGTCATAAGAACGGACCCTTTAGGGCACTTGTCTTCTCGGACCTCCCTAAAACAGATGTCCCAGTGTTTCAGTCTGTGCTGACTTCACTGAATCGTGTTTGTGTATGGTCATTTTGACGTCGTTAAACTTATACCATCCCTCTAACATAGTTACAGTTATAGGACCAACTGTAATATCATATAAAAACGTTTTACAATGTAACCCTCTTTCAACCGTTTTACACATTTCTAGAAACATAATAAAGAATATGAACATACACTTTAGATAATAATAGAGTTTTTTTAAAGTTATTTTCTCTCTATGTTCTAACTATGTATCTAACAATTTAAAAGTATGTTGTTTATAATGAATCTTTATTTTTATTATTCATTTTATACAAATTTAGTGTTTTGGTATCATACTACTCGTTGATTTGAGTGTCCTCATGGATAACGTACTAAGGTGACTATACTTCAAGAAAGTGTCAGTTTTAATTAGATGTCATTGTCTTTCGTATTGACCAACGAAAAATCACCTTGTCTCTGACATACTTTTCCAACAACCATTATCGGATGTTAAACTACCTTTACACCTTATACGTCCATATGTTTGAAATGTTTTGTTGTTTGACACGTGAATTCCATACTTTTAAAATGAGATATGTAATAAGGATTTAAATTTTTTACGTTTGATGATAAATATATTTTCTATACATTTTTAGTTTCTTCAAAAGACGTGATTCTGTTATAGGACTTAGTATCTAAAAAGGAACGTAGAAATTGAGAGTAGAAAAGTCAAGTCGACATTAAATAAATTTCCATGGGAACAGAAAGAGAAATTCTTCTACCATGTCGAAATCTTTTTTTTACTATACCCAAAATTATTTTATAGATGAGGTAAAACACTATCCAGTCCCTAAGGTTTAAATCACTTAAAGATCTGAAGGGAATTTTACCAAGTAAAATCCTAAAGTTTATCGTATTACCTAAAGTATGAAAACTCACATTGAGGAAAAATAGGTCGGGTGTGAGTTATCGGGGTAAAGAGAAGGGATTGGATCTCTCATGATGTCTTGTTTTTACCCGTTATCTTCCTCATTTAAAATTACAAGGGTCTCTCATAGACAAAACCACTTTATGTATATCAAAATCGGGGACTTTCCGATATCAAGGTGTGACTCTGGTCTTACGTAGAATTCTGTCATAAGAAACATAAAGATTAAACTACCGTAAAGTTCATCGGTCCCGTTCCACTTACCCTACTAAAGACTACTATTTGTTGGTCTGAAAATTTTTTGAAATATTTTTAATGTTACCAACTTCGTGATTTAGGAATTAATGTTTTAAAACATTTCGACTGTTTGACTCTGGTTTTACGATGTTGTAAATCTTTAGATTTATAAATTTTATTTCCAGAGATTAATAAGTCCTTTCGATCGTATCAAGGTCAAAGGGTTACTACCATAACCCCTGTAACAAATATAAATTACAATGTAGTTATGTACATGAAACCAAAAATACGCTATTGTGTCTCACGTGACCATGACCTTATCTATATCATAAATACATCCTAAAATTTTATTTATATAGATTTTAAAGAGAACTTACAACTACATAAGTCTTAAAAATGTTTATGTTTATTACAGTCGGTTAAGTGAGAAATTGGTGGTCAATCTCAGGACTCTGTCCAAAGGTACTTTGAGTTATGTTTAAGTCCTTTGTCCGACTTCTATAAATGTAAGTACAAACTAAGGATACCTCCAGGTCGATGTAGAAGACAGGAGGAAAGTAATTCGGGGGAAATGAAGTCAACCTCTCGCGTATAGTCACCACTTATACATCATGGTTAGTCAGAATGACGTATTTCGACCACTATTTTTCGACTAGTAGACTGAGGTGGTTGTTTCAGAGTGGTCGGTAGTAGTGGTTTCAGTCCGTGTTACGAGGTTCAGTTAAATGTATAGGACGGTCACCAGAGATTCAACCTTACAACGTCGACTACTAGATTACCCTTTCTGACTGACTCTTCTTGTTGTTCTAGTGGAGGAACTTTACTCCATCTTCGTCGTCGTTTATACGTTTTGTGTATTTCTACGTGTATTCGGACTGACGAGTAGTGGTAGTGAAACTTCCGAAAGATCACATACCTAGACATGCGGGTAAAGTCTTAGATGAGACTCTTGGTAGTTATAAGTCTTATAGTAAATAAGAAGTACATTCTGTTTATAGAGTGAAAATGTTTATATCTTGGACTCCGATTCCCTAAATTAATTAAACAGGTAAAATTGAGGTTTCGGGTGTGGTAAAACAACAGGGTACTTTAGAAATTTTGTTTTGTTTTGACTTCCCTTTGTTATCCGTCTCCTATACCTTTTTCTCCCTTTAATCGAACTCCAGTATTTTAGTACGAAATACGTAAACACTTTATTAAAGTAACAGTCGACGATATAAGGTTTAAATTAAAATAGAGTTTTGTATTCATTTTGGAGGTTCAGAGATTTTAACAAAATGAGGTTTGTTACACAAACAGTTAGTCTAAGGGTCTTTAGTCATTCAAATAAATCAAGAGGAATATTAAATCTAGATGAATATTTCACTTTACACGGTTAAACGTCATATCGAAGGAGTTAATTACACGTTTATAACATATGAAGGAAGAGACATCACTTATCTGGTGTTCGGACAAGATTGATTTCTGGATTCGTGTCAGACTCTAAATCGATGATTAAAAGTCTACAACGAGGGTCTCGAGTTCCAATCACGAACTCTTCCGAGGTCTCTAAGGACGTAAAATTACCTCGTTTTCGTGTACCTCTGTACCCAAGGTAAGTTTCCGTTTATGAAGGACCGTCAAACGAAGTGAAGGATTATGTTAACCTCAGGAAACGACTGTCATTTGGTCACCGTCCGCACGAAAGTACCACTGTCGACGTCAAGACTGTACCTAGTGTCTGTTCAAGACGACCGTCACGATCTTGTAGACCTCGTAAACCAGGTTAAGGTTGTCAGTTAAACTCACTTGACAGAAGAAGGTAAAGTCTTTTGTCTTCAAGACTTACGACTCCGGTTTAAACGTGACTCCATCGTGTTGCTGAGTGATATAAAGAATAAATAATTTATACCTCCGTTTCCGGTGTTTCGTATGGTTGTGAAAATTTCAGACCCTTCTATCAAACATTTTGTCTAATACCCCCGGGAAAGGAATCCTAAAGGAAACTATTACACTTTCATAAACTGTGTTTCTTTTTTCTTGATTGTGAATAGGGGGTCTTTAATCACTCTTCAACAATGTAACTAAACATTATCTTTTATAAAGTATGAATAACTTACCACTTACTTCATAAAAAGATTAGTAATTCTTATTATAAGTTACGATTGTGTAATTTATGGTAAGACGATTCTAATGTGTTTTGTTAGTTACAGTGAATTAAAGAGTTTGGATGACAACACATCCTCGTTCACTGAAGTAAAGGTAAATTGTCTACTCCGATGAGTCTGAGTTTCTTAATCTGTTAACGGGTTTTGGACATTCATCCTTCGTCCTTTAACTCTACGAAAGGGTCTGACCCTAACGTTTATAGTGTGAAGATTACACAAAATTAGAAAACTCATGTCACACATATGAGAATCGAACGTCTTGAATACTCCAATCACTCCTTCCGTATATTAAAAAGAAATGATAATTCATTAACGTTTATACGGTCCGGTATAACACCCGTGATTCCTTTAGGGATAGTTTTATAAGTAACATACTCTTAAATCCTGTCTTTTAAAATCTTCTTAGTCCGTTTCATCGAATTAAACAAAAGTCTAAGTTATGAATGTAGATCTGATTTGTTTGTTACGGGTGTTAAAGACTTGAATTAACTACTAACAGCTCGGGAGACCCTCACTCCTTCTTTTCAACTGTCGATATCTCTGTGTGGGAGGTTGTTCTCTCAAGTGTATACTCTTGAAACGGACAAGGACTAAACCACCGAAAAGTTCATTTACTTTGTCTATGACTACCCTTGTACCGTAGATTCCTATATTAAAAACTTATAAGATAATACCTGACCCATCTTTTAAATTTAAGTTGTAAATGGAAGGTGAAAAAGTATACTGTCATAAAGTTCCCTATTCACCCTTTCTTAGGTTTTTATAATTAACGTTTGAGGTAGTGACACGAGTACACCCACATACTTTATGCCCTTTACGATGGTTCATTAAATAGAAGTTACAACACGGTTGTTCCTGTACTGAAGAATATCAGGTGTACGGTTCCTTACAGGAAAGTTTACTATAAACTCATAAAATACCTACTCACACACTGATTACCTATCTCTGATTATGTAAAAGGACGGTGTTATAATAACTCTGGTCTCATCAATGAAGATCATGTGTGACTGTTTACAACGACAAAATCAAAAAAAAAAGAAACTAAACTTAGTAAGTAAAGAAGATAATATAACCATCGAAAGTCCCCCTTTTTTTAGAACTACACAAAAAATTCCCCCTCCGTACAGTTCGTTTATCACATCTCGATTTATAGAAATGTCTTTGCACAAGACCGTTGTGGGTTCTCTTTTACTTGTTAGTATGGGAGAGACCGTGGACTTTTACAACCAACTACAAACCGTGGACTTATTTAATGGGTACTTTACTTATGAACCCCGAACTGAGTAATCTTAAGTCATGGACACAGAAGTTTACTTATTCTTAGAGAGTGTCTATGACTCTTTATCTCTATTTTTCCTTACGTCTCTTTTACTGTTGTGAAGAATTGATACGTCCTTTGAATCTAAATTACCTTAAACGAAGGATTGTGTGTGTCATACTTTCGTACTAATATCCAAGTGTTCCAGTATTTAAAGTTGTGTTCCTTTTGATACATACAAATTAATAAGTTTCTTTATCGGTTAGTCTTTTTATATTGAAAATTAAATTGATGGAACGAAGATCGAGATATAAATACATAATATGTTCAAAATAAAATATAGATATTGGATCAGTTTACATCCAACCTTAAAAATCATAAAAGTATTTCTCTTTGTATTGAAGTATATAAATTTTAAGTCTACGTTAAAAATTAAAAAATTAATTAAATAAAAAGGACGAAGACCGTCTGAGTTAAAAATTTCTATTTACATAGTATTACTGTATAAAGTGTCAAAATTCACATAAAATCCTCTTCATATACAATATGATGATGGTTGTATACAAAGTATTTACACAAAAAAAAAGGACATCTTATAAATTATACACAGTAACTACGAGTATAAGAGACGTAGTAAATTAATACATTTGGACATAAAAGGGGTATGAATAACTGGGACAAGTGGTAGACATATTACAGTGTATGATAGCTACCCTAAGTGATCTTACTCCCTCTTTTAACGAATATTTCGACCTGTCTTGATTGTTACAGTATAAAAACTCAAACTGAAGTGACCTTATATCAGAATAGTTGAGACGATTATATGTTTATTTATGTGTGTTAATGTACTATAGAGTATAAAATAGACGTTGATATATAGTCGTTGTGACGTATTACTTTTCGTAGAAAGTGGTTTACTAAAGAAGGACAAACGAAATATAAAATTTTTATCCAATTTAAGTCACAGAGCACCTGTATTATATATATTGAAGTCTTGACACAAAACGTAAGTTCATCAATGTTTTATGTACAGTTTAAGTACACAAGAGTACATATGTCTACTTTCATATACTTTATAATCGATGATTGACTATAAAAAGTAATGTTGCGTATTCTTCTCTTATTTGGACTTAGATTAAAAGAATGTTATACATTGTATTTAAATTATTTTCAAAATTGTAATTTTTCTTTACGTTTTTGATTGTTTATGGACGTTTTCAAATTTTCTAACAGGAGGAGACTTTCAAATGTATATCTTATTATTTACTTATCCTTAAGACGATAATGTAAATAAGAAAAATAGAATTTAATAGGAAATATATCGGAATTTCACTTCAGCGAGTCAGCACAGGTTGAGAAGTGTTGGGGTGCCTGTGGTCCGAGGAGGCAAGTACCCTAAAAGATCCGTTCTCATGACCCCACCCAACGGTAAAGGAAGAGGTCTCTTGAAGGGCTGGATCCCTAGTTTGGGTCCAGAGGGTGTAACATCTGTCTGCGAAAGGCAGACTCGGTGGTGAACTAGAATCGGTTTTCCGAATCGCGTATGAATAATGACAAGTATTAATAACACTTATCTGATATTTGAGGACCTCCCGACCGTCAATACAAAAAGAGTAACTGAGATTGAACGGGGGTCGAAAAAACGGGTCACGACGGAAGAACAACACGTCAACGAGTCAGTACAGACTGAGAGACACTGAGGGTACCAGACGTCGTGCGGTCCGAAGGGACAGGTAGTGGTAGAGGACCTTGAACACGTTTACGTACAGGTAACTCAGCCACTATGGTAGGTTGGTAGAGTAGGAGACAGTATAGGAAGAGGAGGACGGAAAGGGTCGTAGTCCTAGAAAAGATTACTCAAGTGCAAAGCGTAGTCCAACGGTTTCATAACCTCGAAGTCGTAGTCAGAAAGATTACTTATAAGTCCTAACTAAAGGAAACCCTGACTGACCGAACTAGACGACAGGTTCCCTAAGAGTTCTCAGAAGGGGTTGTCGTGTCAAGTTTTTATAGTCAAAAAGTCACGAGTCGGAAGGAATACCAGGTTGAGACTGTAGGTATGTATTGATGACCTTTTTGATATCGTAACTGATATACCTAAAAACAGTCGTTTCCGGGGTACGGAACGGTGTTATATTTATGATTCATAAAATTTTAATCAACAACCACGACTTAGTCCACTTTCTTTCCAAATTTCTGATATCGAGACAAAATTAAAGAGTCTTCATTGTCTTAGACTTTGGGAACAAAGAATGTACCAGCCCGATAGTCTTATTCATTAAATGTATGTAAGAAACCTTAGGTCGTGGAGTAAGTGTTTAAGACTAACTAACCGACACTATTCGTATTCTGTATTACAGGTGTTTATTTTCTTTCTTATAAGAAGGTCGTGTGACCGGGAGTCCCGGTAAGTTATTTATCAGTGATTAAAAAAGTATGATGAACTTTCTTTTACCGTAAAAGTGTTTCTCGTTCGTATACTGTGCTACACACACTCGTACGATTCAACGAAGTCAATACAGGTTAAGAAACGCTGGGATACCTGACATCGGGTGGTCCGAGGAGACAAGTACCCTAAGAGGTCTTTTCTTATGACCTTACCCAATGGTACGGGAGGAGGTCCCCTCGAAGGGACGAGTCCCTAGTGTGGGTGTAGAGGTTACAGAGGGAGTAACCGACCGTCAACTCAAGAAATGGTGATCGTGATAGACCCTTCGAGATCGTCCATGATGAGTTCATCATTTTCTCTAATGGGAGGGAGATCAAAGTCTTGTTTTTAATCTTTACACCTACTCTTTTACATGAGTCAAGTTTCGAATCCATTTTATCTCAGAAGACAATGAAAGTTTTCTCAGCCACAGACAATTAGATATGTTATATGCACAACTATTGTTGAGAAATAGAAGTCTTCGTGACCCTACAAGAGTAATGAAGTGTGTATAGTGGGTGAAATCCAAGAGAAGGAACAGTCAGAGTAAAACAACGACAACAAGGGAGAGAAGAGACGTTTGAGAATTACAATCTTACAAGGTTCCGAGTCAGAATCTATACAAAGAAATACGTGTGTGTCATTTCTAAAGTAAAGTAGAATACCTAACTTTATAGTAGAAATATGATGGTTGTGGATATAAAAATAGAAGATGTGACTGTATTGAAAGTTTGGAGTATATGCGTTTCCGAACGAACTATAATGTTAAATTTGTTTCTGACTTTCCCAAGTAGTGATTGTCCAGAAACAACGTTCGATTTTAGTTTCCCACGATTAATTGTAAAATTTTATATACTTAGACCTTTTCAGGGACCATTTCAGTTTATGTGTCATTTTAGTCTAAAAGATAATGATATAACTATCATGTATTCAGTAAACGTTAAGATAATTCTGTCCATCTTTTTTGACATAATTTTTATTGATATTATTACAAAAAACTATATGTGATGTTTTCTTACATTTGTCATTGTAATTTTTGGATTTTCCTCTCACTCTTCATTTTTTTATTTAAAAGAAAAACGAAAGTTTCAATTCAACATTAGTCGAATTTTATCTTACAATATTAATATTCTATGAAATACATTCGGAGTGTAATTGATGTTGTCCCTGTTTGTTTGTTTGTTTGTTTTATCGATACCATCTATGCGGTTTCTAATACACATGTCCTCAGTATTTTTACTACTATTTCCTCAGTTTCGTATGGTAGTGTACTTTCTAAGTTTAGTGTTTCCTTTTATCCTTCTCTTTTTAATTCCATGTTCCTTCCCTAGATGTTTTTTAACTCTTTTGTTAACTGAGTTACTGATATCATAAAGAACAAATTAACGATTCAGTACCGGTTGAGAAAACACTGAGGTACCTAATATCGGACGGTCCGGAGTAACTGGTACCCTAAAGGGTCCGTACTTATAATCACTCAAAGGTAAAGGAAGAGGTCCTTTAAAAGGGTTGGGTCCCTAACTTAGACGGTAGAGAACGTGGTCGTACTCCTAAGAAATGGTGACTCGGTAGATCCTTCGGGTATCATTTATGAATGGATAGTTATTATAAGATTTATTATCTAATCTAAGATGTTAGTTTTCTATGTCTTACTGGTTTTCTTAAAATTTTTTATCGTTATTTTTTATAGGTTACTATACGACGCACATTCTCTGAGTACAATCGTGATTCCAATTCTTATGTGTATCTCACTCTGACTTTTCTATCGTTTTATATAGAATTACTTTACAAACAAAAACAAAATTTCGTCAATATGAATAAATATAGTCCTTTTTTATCTGAAATTCGCTTCTTCGCAGTGTACTGTGTTTTCTGACATTGACATATTACTTTTTCCCAGTTAAGTAGTCCTTCTATATTGTTTATATTTACAATCACATGGGTTGTATCTTTGTGGATTAATAATTATCGTTTGTTGTTATCTTGATTTTACTCTTTATTTATCGTTATCTTATCAACCCATGAAATTATGAAGTATAAGTCATTACCTGTCTGGTAGGTCTCTTAGTTTTTCCTTTGTCGTTTAAACTTGTTGTGATCTTATATCTCTGGATTACCTATTCATCATATGTTATAAGGTGGTGGTCGTGTTCTTATGTGAAAAGTTCCTGTGTACCTTGTTCGTATCTAGTATACAATCCGAGTATTTTGTTTAGATTCTGTGAAGTTTTTCTGTTTTTTAATATAGTTCATAGAAAAGACTGGTGTATTTTACTTCGACCTTTACTTATTGTCCTCCTTTCGACGTTACAAGTGTTTGTACACCTGTAATTTGTTGTGTAAAGACTTGTTGGTTGGTTACGTGGTCTTTCTTAAGGTTTCTCTTTAAAATTTTATAGAACTCTGATTTTCCTTTTTTTTTTCTTTTCTATTGTATGATTGTGAATACCTTACGACGTTTTCCACAAGATTCTCCTTTAAAATATCGTTATTTATACGTGTAGTTCCTTTTATTTTTTATAGACTTTAAATTTGGATTGAAATGGGGAGATCCTAACTCCTCTTTTGTTATTTGATTGGGGATTCAGTCACCTTCCTTCCTTTATTATCTCTAATCTCTTCTTTCCTTACTATATCTTTATCCTTTTGTTATCTTTTATAATTATTACAATTATAAACCAAGGAACTTTTCTTTTACTTTTTTAGAAATCGATCTGTTCTTTTTTCCTCTGCTAAGTTTATTTATTTTAACATTTACTTTTCTCTGTAATGTTAAATATAGTACCTTTGTATTTCTTAATATTCTCTGTCAATATTTGTTAAAATATGGTTCTTTATCTTAGTAGATCTTCTTTGACTATTTAAGGATCTTTGTACGTTGATAATTATGGTTATGACTTAGTATTCAAAAAGGTCATCAGTACATACGTACACTCTCAACCTGATATTTCTTTCGACTCACGGATTCTTAACTACGAAAACTTGACACCACAACCTCTTCCGAGAACTCTCAGGGAACCTGACGTTCCTCTAGATTGGTTAGGTAGGATTTCCTCTAGTCAGGACCCACAAGTTACCTCCCTGACTACGATTTCGACTTTGAGGTTATGAAACCGGTAGACTACGCCTCTTGACTGTGTACACTTTTCTGGAACTACGACCCTTTCTAACTCCCGTCCCCTTCTTCCCCTACTGACTCCCACTCTATCAACCTACCGTAGTGTCTGAGCTACCTGTACCCAAACCCACCTGGGACCCTCAACCACTACCTGTCCCTCCGGACACGACGCCAAGTACCCCAGTGTTTCTCAGTCTGTACTGACTCACTGACTTGACTTGACTTCACTTAGTATTTATTTTACAGACTTGTCTACTTATTACTGATTCCTCTATATTTGTTATTAATTTTAGAGGGGGTTTATTAGTAGAAAGTCACAGTATAGAAAAACGGAGAAGTATGACAAGTACCCCAAGAGTTTCGTTCTTACGACTTCATCAAACGGTTAGGGAAAAGGTCACCTGGTCTAAAAGTCTTTAGAGGTGGTACCAGACAGGTAGAACGCACCGGGATGTACCGTACCAAGTATCAAAGTAACTCAATGTGTTCCGACACTAGGTACACTAATAAAACCGATCAAAAGTCACTAAGACAGACGGGAGACTACCTACTGCTATTCTCCGTACCCGTTTAAAGGACTACCCTCCCTGACCGACACCCCCTTAGACCCAGAACGAGACTACCCGCCCCGGTACGAGTCATTTAGAAATTAGGTTAAAAGACGACTATCCACCCCGACACGAGAGTGGGATATCAAACCGAACTCTGTCGGGTCAGGACCTTAGAACAAGATTCTACCGTCAATCTTCCTATACGTGAGCAGAAGACACTCACAGACTCCGAGAGAACGTCCCCGTACCCAGTCGTCACTGGACGACGTCCTTGTCCCCACGACCGTAGTCGTCAGGACCCTCCACGTCGTACACCGTATTTCATGCCTTTCTACTTGTGGGGTCCAGATATCCACAGGTTCTACGATGACCTCTTCTCGCCTCTTTGTCGAGTCTTTCTTTCCTCTCCGACTCGGTTTTACCTGTGCTGTGGGTTAACACCTATACAGACCACCACTTTCATTTGACACTATGAGATTTCTTTTTATAACGTATCCTTAGAACATAGAATCCAGGTACTTAGTTTGTACTTTGATAATTAATTCCATTTAATCTTCAGTAGTTTGTCCTCTACCGTTCTTACTTGTAACTGTAAAATCTTTAGTCTCTTGATTTAACCTGTCTTTACCCGTCTAAATTAAGTCTACTGGTAATATAGATACCAGTTCTTAGGGATATCAGTATCCGGATTACTCAGGTTTTACGTCATGAACCCACGTTAGAGTTTTTGTTACCTTACTAGAGTTAAACAAGGGTTCCTTTTATTAAGTCGTAGTATCATTAGGTTCAGATACGGGGGTTGGTGATTACGACCTCTTTGACTTCGACTGACCATCATACTTCTGGTTTTTCTGGAAGATCTTGATTGTGGTTTTTTCTACAGGAAAAGTAGTATCCCCTACCCTTACGTTTTCATTCTTCAGTTCTCTCTGGACCTCATTGTCCGTTCAAACCGGACAATGAGGTCCAGTTTTACTTAGTCCCGTTTCCGATTGTCTCAAAACGGCTCTCTTGTGTGACCAGTATCGTTTGTGGGAGGAGACTGTTGTGCTCTACTGAGATGTGTACCTGTAGTGGTCTACCAGTCATGACTTTAGTCTGACTAATATAAGAAACGTCGTTTTCTACCTCTTCGAGTATCTCAGTCACTTTTGTTCTGGACCTCGACTAACGCTGAGACCAGTTCTTAAGGAATAAGGTTTTAAGTTCGGATTCTCTTCTTTCATGTCTTTTAGTGACCAGACGAGTCCATATTGGATGTAATTCAACGAATATGTCACCTTCACTGTTTATCTAAGTTCCCTAATCTAGACTACCTCATGGACTTCTTGATACCTACCCTAAACATTGTGACTTGTCCTCCACCAATGGTTTTATTAGGGGTTCTTTTTCTTTACGTTGTTCTATTTTGCCAACAGATTCTTCCGGAATGTTTATTGACTCTTTTCTTCTTTTCGTTTCCGTTTCCTCTTTTCCTTTCGATATGGGTTGACTTACGTCTCAAGATTTCTTATCGTTCCTTTCTATTCTTTCAGAAGAGTTCAATTTGTTAGGTTTCTATATCCCCTTTTGTTGTCTTACCCTTTCTGATCTCTAGAGAAGTCCTTTGGATCTCTATGGTTCCTTTATAAATTACATTTTTACCCGTGTTATTTCCTGTCTTTGTCATGTCTGAAGTGTCTTCGTCTTCTATAATTCTTATACCGTTCTTATGTGTCTTGATATGTTTTCTCTAGAATTACTGGGCCTATTGGTACTACCATACGAGTGATTGGATCTCGGTCTGTAGGACCTCACACTTCAATTCACTTGGAATCCTTCGTACTGATACTTGTTTTCGATCACCGTCACTACCCGAAGGTCGACTCCATAAAATGTAGGATTTTTACTACGACAATTTCACGACGTGAGTTATACGGTCGTTTAAACCTTTGAGTCGTCACCGGTGTCCTGACCTTTTCCAGTCAAAATTAAGATTACAGTTTCTTCCCGTTACGGTTTCTTACAAGTTTGGTGACGTGTTAACACGAGTAAAGTATACGATCGTTCCATTACGAGTTTTAGGGAGTTCGATCCAAAGTTGTTATACACTTGACTCCTAAAGATCGGTGTTCTCGACCTAAATCTTTTCCGTCTCCTTGATCTACAATTTGACGGTTGTAGGTAACCTAGTAATTTTTGGTTCTCGTAAGGTCTTTTTTTTTTTTTTTTCTTTTGGTGTGATTTCGGAAACTGATGCACCTAGTGTTTTATGATACCTTTTAAGGATGTCTCTACCCTTATAGTCACGTAGAATGGACGGAGGACTCTTTGGACATACGTCCTGTTCTCCGTTGTCAATTTTGGTCTGTACTTTGTTGTCTGACCAAGTTTTAACCCTTTCTTCATACAGTTCTTACATATGACAGTGGAACAAATAAATTAAATATTCGTTTCATGTAACACACTTTACGTCCTGGCCTACTTCGTGTTCGAACGTAGTTCTAAGGGTACTTTTCATAGTTATTGGAGTCTATTCGTCTACTATAGTAGAATTACCGTCTTTTGCTTCTCCTTCATTTCTAGAAGAACCACTTCCAATTTCTCCTCTCACTTTTTCGACCGAGTTTTGAGTCATAGGTTTTTTACTTCTAGTACCGTAGGTCAGGGAAGTCAACGACCATTTATCTACTCCTTTTTAACCTTTGTCACCGTCTTAAATAAAAGGACCCGAGGTTTTAGTGACACCTGTTACTGACATCCATCGTACTTTAATTTTCTACGAACGAGGAACCTTCCTTTCGATACTTTTTGGATCTCTCACGTAATTTTCCGTCTCTGTAATGAAACGACTGTTTACAGGTAGATCAGTTTCGATGTCAAAAAGGTCGTTAGTATGTGTCTACTCTCTCAACCTAGTATTTCATCCGACTCGTGACTTTTTAACTAGGAAAACTTGATACCACAACCTCTTCTGAAAGCTCTTAGGGAACCTGTCGTTCCTCTAGTTAGGACAGTTGGGATTTCCTTTAGTTTGGACTTATATATAAAAAATTTTAATTAATTAATTAATTAAATATAAAATGAAATGTTATGACATAACCAAAACGGTATGTAACTGTACTTAGGCGGTGCCCACATGTACTCAAGGGTTAGGACTTGTGGGGGGAGGGGGGTTTGAGAGAGGGGTATAGTAGAGAGACCCAGTAGGGTCACGTGGTCGGGGTTCGTAGGACATGGGACATAGCTTGGATCTGACCGTTAAGCAAAGAATGTACTATCATATGTACAAAGTCACGGTAAGAGGGTTTAGTAGGGTGGGAGAGGGAGAGGGTGTCTCAGGTTTTCTGACAAGATATGTAGACACAGAGAAAACGACAGAGCGTATGTGTAACCTTTTATGAAACCGGTGACCTATGTTTCTCGGTCGAGTGACCTTTTCTGGAACTAAGTCACTTTCTAACTCTCCTTCTCCTATTTAGTCACTGTCTCCTACTCTACCAACTTACCGTAGTGGCTAAGTTACCTGTACTCAAACCCGTTTGAGGTCCTCTCTCACTTCGTGCCCCTTCGGACCACACGACGTGAGGAACACAAAAGTTTCTCAGGTTGTACTACCTCACTGACTTGTCGTTGTTTATTACTTCCGAGTCTTAGTCTAAAAAACGATCGTTTAAGATGATCTATGACCAAACCGGTCTTTCAAGTGGACCACCGAAAAAGACATTCTACCGTGATTCTTTACTTGTTTGCAAGACCGGCTGGATTATATATTTCATCTTAAGTACGATTGTCAAGAGTTACAGAAAGTTATTTAAATTTACCACCGTTGTGAGGGTTTAGGTAAATTCTTCGGTTATAATGGGACTATGGTGTTGGTCTATTCTTGTGATATTCTTTTCTTTCGATGTCTGGTTATAGGGACTACTTAAATTTACGTTTTTAAGAGTTGTTTTAAGAACGTTTAGTTTAAGTTGTCGTGTAATTATCTGATATGTGGTACTAGTTCACCCTAAGTGGGGATACATAGCACCTATAAAAGTGTATATGTTTGTTTGCATTTTTCTGTATGTGTATTTTATCTTTTTGTAGGATAAAAATACCTAGTATTCAACTTACCTAATCTTTTTAGTCAATGTTCTTTCTTGTTGTTTTCATATCCGTAACGTAACGGACTAAAAATAGATATTTATATTTCGAAATCATTAGTTTTGTACCATGCCCGTATTTTTGTCTGTGTATAAAGTTGGATTTCCTTCGTTCTCAGGTCTTTAGTTAAGTATATGTATACCAGTTGATTATAAACGGTTCTCTCGGCTCTTATGAGTTACCTCTTTCATTAGAAAATTTTTTTACGACAAACTTTTTAACCTAAAAGTGTGCGTTTACAGACTGTCACTAACGGATAAAAAGTCCTAAGTTTTTTAATTGAACTTTACTTAATTTTTGAATTTACATTTAGGACTTTGGTATCTTGGGAATCTTCTTTTGACTTCCTTTTTTCTAAGAACTGCGACCAGAGTCAATACTACCTGTTGTTCTCGTGTACACTTCTTTTTCGTTTTTATTAGTTGACCTTAATGTAAAAAAAGATTGTTTTCGTGTCGTTTCATTCGGTGATTGTTTTATTTCAGTTAAACGTCTTACCCTCTTTTATGAACATTCGTTGTATGAAAAATTTCCCAATTATAGGTTTGATATATTCTTTGGGATTTGATCTATAATTTATTTTGTTTATTAGACTAAAATTTAACGTAATCATTATAATCATTTACTTAATCATTTGACCTTTATAAATAGATTTAACTATTGACATTTTATTCCATAAACCAATTAAAGGGAGTAAGAAACGATGAGATTTCTGAAAAATTTGTGTGTAGTTAAGACTTATAAGTAACCTTCCTGACTACGACGTCCACTTCGAGGTTTTTAACCCGTGGACTACGCTTGTCGGGTGAGTGACCTTTTCTGGAACTACGACCCTTTCCAACTCTCGTTCTCCTCTTTCCGTCGTCTCCTACTCTACCAACCTACCGTAGTGACTGAGTTACTTGTACTCAGACTCCTGTGAGTCCCTCTATCACTTCTGTCCCTTCGGAGCGCGCGACATCAGATACCCCAGTGTTTCTCAACTTATACTGAGCCACTGACTTGTTACTTGAGACGGAACTAGAGAAGACTATCGTTAGTACTTGACTTCATTATACGTCAGAAAATTCAAATGTTAAACTTCCGATATATCTTTACCTATTGTAAAGAATTCCCATTTTCATAAATAATGTAAATTTAACCCTTTTTTACGTACGGAATTTACTACCAAAGATACTTCGTCGTGTTCCTACTCTTTCTTTTCGTACTGTAGATAAATTTGGAACTATAAAGTCTTAGACATGGGATCCTACTGATTACTCCTATGAAAAGAAAGTATCAAAGGAAAAAAGAACATAAAAATTTTGATCAAGAACTATAACGGTTTGACAGAAAACTTCCTATACGTTTATCAAAACCTATGTTCTTTATGTCACTTTACGACGTTTATAGGTGTATACAGTTCTCGTTTGACATCCAGAGGAATGAAAAGTTTTAACGTAAAATATGAAAGGGTATTGTATAAAGGTCTTGACATGTGTAATAAGTAAAAAATGTGTTAATACTTTTGTTAGTTTAAGGAACGATCTTTGTTTTGTTCTCTAATTTGAAACCGGGACGAAGAACCCTAAAACTTCTGTACACACTCTTTTCAGGTCTTATCTTACTTCTCTTCACTCTATTTACCTATGCCGGTTTATCGTGAGAGTTTGGGAGAAACAACTACCACAATAGAAATCACTCTTCAGACATTGAAGTAAAAAACCAGAAGAGTATCCGGTCTCTACAGTCTACCTAAATATTCATGTGAGACTACCTGTGTCCTACTTAGTGAATAACCGACAAAGGAGTAAACACTGTTGAGTTTGTGATATGACGATCCAAAAGAGGGATTTATAAAAAAAGAAGGGGTCACTAAAGTAAAACTTTATAATAAAAAGAACAGATTATGAATAGATTTTGTTAGTATTAGATGATTAACAATATTAAATATTTACCTGTTATGTTTGATAAGAACATAAATTTTTAACAATGTATAGACATACTTAGAAACTTAAGTTTCACTACTTTTATTAAACATGTACGATGGAAATGTTTGTGTCACTATGTATACTTCCATTTAATATTGTGTTGGTATCCTAAATAAACAAAAATTGTACGTCACTCCAATCAATGAGTTTCTTATGTCGTTAATTGTTACTACAGTAACTATTTTACAAAGTAGAGTCCTAAAAAAAAGGGTAAAATAGTTTAGATACTAAGAAGTAATGTTTTAAGTTGTGAAGTGTCCCATATATGACCGAAACCTATCCTTTAGTCTTATTTGTCCCACTAAGACCTTTAACTAGAACGTATTACTGTGCATTTGTAATAAAATAAAATTTGTTTTAGTCATAAAATACCGTTTCTTATGTGTAAATAGTCCTCAAATTGTTGACTTGTACTCTCTTATATTTCAATCGTTTTAAAATCTTCTAATTTTTGGTATAAATTTCTTTCAGACGTACACGTAATCCATTAATTATCACACTAAGACATCTGACGGAGAACCTCCCGTTCAAAAACCAGTCCTGTTATAAAACGGTAAACTCCTTTTGCAACACTTGGTGAAGAGATCCCATAGAATACAGGAGTAGTACCCTTTTTTTTCTACAGGTTGATGAAAGAACCGAATACATGTGACTGAGGGTGTGATAGCCAAAGGGTCCGTATGTCAGCTCATGTGTCTATTATTTGGATACAAGTAATAAACTCTCAGTTTATGTTTTCGTCGCTCTTGTGGTCGGACGGAGAGTCTTCCATTTCAGGTTATTTCTCTAGTGGTTCATTTACATTTTGGTATTTTATTAGTTAGATTATCTTTATCTCGGTATAAAGTCACCCTTTTACTATCTTGTTACCCGATAGACTCCTGAGTGTTTGTTGAAATGTTCCTTCCGACACTTTGAACTTTCTTACTTCGTTCTCATCGAGGAAAAGCCAATTTATACGTATTCGACCAGTCCATATTCCCTTCCAATATTCCTCCTATCTGCCTCACTCCCAACGAAGAACCTCACATTAACAGTACAAAAACTCTCTGATCGTACCCGCTTCCGTTTTCGAACTTTTGTTTTCCTCGGACACTTACGTAACACCTACCCTTGTCCCGACACACTAAAACACTCTCTAGTTCAAAAATACGACATATGAAATTTTAATAAGATGACTTTTACTCAATGATTTCTTAAAACTCTTTTCTACATGTGTATTTATGATTCTTGACGAATAAATGATCCGTTAATGGATGAATTAAACTAAAAACGTAGAGACCTTTGAAAAGTAAGACTTCATCTTGGTATCGAATAGATAAAACAGGAGTCCCTTTTATTTTTATACGTAAGACCTTCTTACATCATATGGTTGTTTCATATTATTCATATTGTCAATGATGACCTATGGACTTGTTCTTGGTAGAGAGGAAAGGTAGAAGAATTTTCTTGAACTTATGAAATTTCAAGAAAGAAAGAGACGTGTCTGGACTCTGAGACCCCTTCGTCCTGTGTAAAAGTCTATGTATCGTATTTGTATTAGACAAATTCGGTTATCCTTAAATCTGACCCCGTACACTGTACAAACTAGTTACTTTACACTTCCTTATAAACGCCCGTCATCCGTCAGTCCACCCTGAATAATTTATCGAAGGAATTGGAGTTTTCTGTTTCTTTCACTTCAGAGAATAGATAACCCATAGAACATAGACCCACCCTTTGGACTCTAATACCATTCGTAGAAAGTTGTGACTCCCTTTGAACCGTTCCTGTTCCGATACTTTTCCCTGTTTCATGTTTCTACCTTTTTTTATCCGGGAACTACTACAATCACTAAGTGATTTAATTAGTAAGTACCTTGATATGTTGACGAGTTGAAGAACATTTCACATTACTATTTGGAAAAAATCTCAAATTCGTTCAATCAAAGGATAATGAACACTGGGTTTCGTATGGTTGATTATGTCTTTCTTATTATTTTACATTTCCCTAAGTTTTAAGTATCACATTAAAAGGAACAAAACATAAACTTGTTTTCCTTCTAGACTCTTTTACTTACTGAACCATTCCAGTGTGTATTAATATCCGTTTCAGTCCTAAGAATTCACAGTGTTTATTAAACGATTGAGTGGAAACCGTATAAAATTAAACTAGAGTTTTTATTGAGAGACTATGAGAACATATTTCAGTAGATCGTCACATATCACCCACTAATTCACGAATCTTTTACGACTATTTATGGACTGACTCTCATACCCAAGAACAAAAATCAAAACGGACTATCAAAATGTAAGCAGTAGGTTACTACTGTTACTTTTATTATATACGATGAATGTGTGTTGGTTAAGTCAGTATGGAGATAACTAGATGTCGATAAAGATGAACAAAACCGGAGAGATATTACAATACATGCGAAAGAAATGGTAGTAGTCTAAGACACAAGGAATTCGTGATTAATATTGAATGTCACTCCGTTAAGAATTGAAAGGAGACTGTCATTCGATTTCAAAACTACCTCATTGTTCCTCTATACGTCGTATCTCTTGAAGTATCCACTACTGGAGAAATATAGACGTCCTATTGGAATCTGGGAAGATATTAGAGAGTCCTTGATATGTAAAGGACGTCCGAGACAAGTAACAGATAGTCAAAAGGATCGTGTATCTCTACGAGTTACACAAAGGAACCTAATAACTTCCATACCCATCATCTTTTACCGATAGATGTTGTCTCTATTCGTTTACTCTCTTTTCCGTATTTGTAACCCCTTCCGATGATCTCCTTTACTTATTTAGGAGAATTAAAAAGGAGGTGGAACGGAAGTAGTTTTGTTTGTTTGTTTAGAAATAGATTAGTTTTTAGTGTATTAAGGGATCATTAAAAATCTTTTACGATGATATTACTTTAACTTTGGTAATTAGTGTATTATTAACGATATCTTTTCTTTTTTACATAAATTTCCTTCTTTCATCGAGTGCTCCATTTCTAACGAAAATTTTAGTGTAAACTCAAAGTACATGTTTTTTTCTGTCAGTGGTGTCTGACCATAGTTCTCTATTGTCACCGTCAAATAATTATTAGACAGTACATTTCGACTGTATAATCTTCGACTTAAGACGAGTCGAAATGTTACTTTAGGGTAGATAAAATAATGACGGTCTTAATTTATACAAGACAACTTTCAGAATTTATATAAAATTTCAAGAAAAAAAAAGTTACGTAAATTGAGGAAATTGATGGTGGAGCAATAGTTGTTTAGTTGTTTTCAGATTAGAACTAAGGGTACTATATAGTTTGCCTCACGTTCTATCGTATGTGAAAGAAGTGTCTCCAACTATTTAAACGTAAATTTGTTTACCTTTTCGGAATCGTTGATTTAATGAACAAGGATTGTACGACCCTTGTCTTTCTTCCGATCTACATCACACCTTTATTATGTCTCATTCATTACGAACAGAGGTTCGGTCCGAAGTCGTTATGTACTTTACACTTGAAGGTCTACAAGTTCGACCAAAATCTTTTCCTTCTCCTTGGTCTCTAGTTCAACGGTTATAGGCGACCTAGTAACTTTTTGGTTCTCTCAAAGTCTTTTTTTTTTTTTTAGATAAAGACGAAATAACTGATACAGTTCGGAAACTGACACACCTAGTGTTATTCGACACCTTTTAAGACTTTCTCTACCCTTATGGTCTGGTGGACTGGACGAAGAACTCTTTACACATACGTCCAGTCGTTCGTTGTCAATCCAGACCTGTACCTTGTTGTCTGACCAAGGTTTATTCTTTTCCTCATGCAGTTCCGACATATAACAGTGGGACGAATAAATTGAAGATACGTCTCATGTAGTACTCTTTGTGACCCGACCTTCTTCGTGTTCGACCTTAGTTCTAACGGCCCTCTTTATAGTTATTGGAGTCTATACATCTACTGTGGTGGGAATACCGTCTTTCACTTCTCCTTGATTTTTCGAACAATTACTTTCACTTTCTCCTCTCACTTTTCCGAATTTCGAGTTGTAAGTCTTTTACTTCTAGTACCGTAGGCCAGGCTAGTGAAGTACCTTTTATCTACCCCTTTGTCACCTTTGTCACAGTCTGAAATAGAAAAAACCCGAGGTTTTAGTGACGTCTACCACTGATGTCGGTACTTTAATTTTCTGAAAATGAGGAACCTTCTTTTCAATACTGGTTGGATCTATCGTATAAGTTTTCTTCTCTGTAATGGAACGGTTGTTTCCAGGCAGATCAGTTCCGATACCAAAAAGATCACCAGTACATACCTACACTCTCAACCTGACACTTCTTTCGACTCGTCGTTTCTTAACTAAGAAAAATTGACACTACAACCTCTTCTGAGAACTTTCGGAGAACCTGACGTTCCTCTGGGTTGGTCAGGTTAGACTTCCTCTAGTCATGATCCACAAGTAACCTTCCTGACTACGACTTCGACTTTGATATTATGAAACCAGTGGAGTACTCTTCTCAACTGAGTAACCTTTTCTGGGACTGCGACCCTCCCTAATTCCCGTCCTCCTCTTCCCCTACTGTCTCCTACTCTACCGACCTACCGTAGTGGCTGAACTACCTGTATTTAAACCCACTTGAGACTCTCTACCACTACCTGTCCCTCCGGACCGCAGGACACTAAGTACCCCAGCGTTTCTCAGCACGTACTGACTCTCTGACTTAACTTGACTTGACTTGACTTCATAATTTTTTATTATGTCTCATTCATTTGGGTATCCTAAGTCCATACCTATTAAATTAGTTTTAATACACACTCGATCGGTCCATCCTTGTTAGATGAGTTTTCACATTTTTCGACTATAAGGTATGTATAAATTTGATTTTATAAAGTCAAGTCAAGTCAAGTCAGGTCAGCGAGTCAACACAGGCTGAGAAACGCTGGGGTACTTAACGTCGTACGGTCCGGAGGGACAGGTAGTGGTTGAGGACCTCAAGTGGGTTTGAGTGTAGGTAGTTCAGCCACTACGGTAGATCGGTAGAGTAGGAGACAACAGGGGAAAGGAGGACGGGGGTTAAGGAGAGTTGTAGTCTCAGAAAAGGTTACTCAGTTGAGAAGTGTACTCCACCGGTTTCATAACCTCAAAGTCGGAGTCGTAATCACGAAGGTTACTTGTGGGTCCTGACCAGAGGAAATCCTACCTGACCAACCTAGAGGAACGTCAGGTTCCCTGAACGTTCTCAGAAGAGGTCGTGGTGTCAAGTTTTCGTAGTTAAGAAACCGCGAGTCGGAAGAAGTGTCAGGTTGAGAGTGTAGGTATGTACTGGTGACCTTTTTGGTATCGGAACTGATCTACCTGGAAATCAACCGTTTCAGTATAGAGATGAAAAATTATACGATACATTCAACCAGTATTGAAAGGAAGGTTCCTCATTTTATAAATCTATTCCGTAAAATATTCATTTGTAGTAACTTACTCAAAAAGTATTTATAATTAACTTTACGGATAACTTCAACTTGAGATAAAAGAGATACATAACGGGTAGTGGTTAATAAGTTGTATAAAAATGTATTGGATACAATCGGAATCTGAAGGTTTTACGATACAACTGTTCGTCACAAATCTCCTTTTACTCGATTCTTCGTATACTCGATAAGTTTGTTAAACCTTTTTATAATTCTGAACCATATCTTAATTTATTATTCGTCTCAAGTCTCTCAAGCTAATTCCTAAACCATACCGTTAATTGTTTTTTATATGTTATGAAACATAAAACACGACTCAATCTGACTATCAATAGTAGGTAGTCTATCAATTTCATACATGAGAATAATGAATTAGGATCCCAAAGGGACCACCGACTCGTCATTGCTTAGGAGGATATTACGTCTTCTGTACCAAATCTAGACAGATGTGTAAACGTGAATGGTTAACGTAACGGTTACTGACTTGTTGTTCTCTTAAACGGTAGACGGAGATACCTCTGGTTGGGTGACGACGGTATCGACAACGGAAAGTTGTAGGAGACTCCCTCAAGTCCCACCTCACTTGAGGGTGGGACTCACGTGAGTTTTCGTAGTTAAGAAGTCGCGAGTCGAAAGAAGTGGCAGGTTGAGAGTGTAGGTATGTACTGATGACCTTTTTGGTATCGGAACTGCTCTACCTGGAAACAACCTTTTCATTACAGAGACAAAAAGTTACACGATAGATCCAACCAGTATTAAAAGGAAGGTTCCTCATTCGTAGAAAATTAAGTATCGACGTTAGTTGTAAACGTCACTAAAACCTCGGGTTTTATATTTCAGACTGTGACAAAGGGGTAGATAAAGAGTACTTCACTACCCTGGTCTACGGTACTAGTATCAAAAGACTTACAACTCGAAATTCGGTTGAAAAAGCGAGAGGAGAAAGTGAAAGTAATTGTCCGAAAAATCAAGGAGAAGTGAAAGACGGTATTCCCGCCACAGTAGACGTATAGACTCCAATAACTATAAAGAGGGCCGTTAGAACTAAGGTCGAACACGAAGAAGGTCAGGTCGCAAAGAGTACTACATGAGACGTATCTTTAATTTATTCGTTCCACTGTTATATGTCGGAACTGTATAAGGAAAAGGATAAACCTTGGTCAGACAACAAGATACAGGTCAAGTTTGACGACGAAGGATCGGACGTATGTCCAAAGAGTTCTTCGTCCAGTCCACGAGACCATAAGGACAGAGAAAGTCTTAAAAGGTCAAATGACACTAGGTGTGTCAGTTTCCGGAACCGTATCAGTTATTCGGCTTTATCTACAAAAAGACCTTGAGAGAACGAAAAAGGTACTAGGTAACCTACAACCGTTAAAGTAGAGACCAAGGAGAAGGAAAAGATTTTGGTCGAACTTGTGGACCTTCAAGTGTCAAGTGCATAACGACTTTGGACCGAACCTCTTAAAACTCGTAATGAAATGATCGCACACTCTAGTCACGTTAACACACTATCAAACTCGTAAGAAACCGTAACGGAATGAAACCCTAACCTTACTTTTGACTGGATAAGGTCAGGACACCGGTGACGACTCAAAAGGTTTAAACCTCTATATAACTTACGTTGTGAAAGTGTCGTAGTACAAAGTCCTAAACTTTATCGAGATGGTCTTAAGGTAGAGGAGGTGATCGAACAAGCATCACTACGAAAGATTCATGGTGATTAAAGTGTAAGGTCCTACAGACCGAGATCCACTCACTGGTGTGGTAGCACTAATAGAACCAGCACTTCTACTGTAACCTAGGAGTATTGATTATCTTTGTAAAGATTTTACTCACGAATTACTTTAACTTGAGATAGAAGAGGATTTGGAATATATAACTGGAAAGAGAAACCTCGACAAAGAGTCTCGATATACTCCACGACGGAGAGTCCGACGTCAGGAATAAAACGGGGTTTATTTTAAAATTGAGTGTTGATACTTCAACACGTAGAAAGAATCGGTTTTCTAGGGACCCATCGTTATACGGCCGTTTAAACCTTTTGAGTCGTCATCGATGTCCTGACCTTCACCAATCAAAAGTAAGGTTAGAGTTTCTTTCCGTTACGGTTTCTTACGAGTTTGATGACTTGTTAACGTGAGAAGAGTGTGTGATCGTTTCATTACGATCGAATTTTACGATGGAAGCCGAGTTTTAAGAGGTTTGGTCCGAAGTTGTCACATACTTGGTACTTGAAGGTCCACAAGTTCCACCTAAATCTTTTCTGTCTCCTTGGTCTCTAGTTTAACGGTTGTAGACAACCTAGTAACTTTTTCGTTCTCTCAAGGTCTTTTTGTAGATGAAGACGAAATAACTGATACGGTTTCGGAAACTGACACACCGAGTGTTATTTGACACCTTTTAAGACTTTCTCTACCCACGACCCTCGGTCGCACTCCTTAGGGTGGGTACTGTTCCAGTACGCCTTTCCGGACTACCCGTTCCGCTCAGTCCAGAGTCCCAAAGGGGGATCTTAAAGAACCCGTACATGGGGGTTTCGGTCTTAGACGGACGGAATAACATGACACGAAAAGGTAAGAAGACTGTGTGAGACCTTTACAATTGAGTCCCGAAATCAGAAGACGTAAACTTTCCCTACAAAGTCAAGTTTGGGGGAGACTATTGAGAGATCGAACGGATTGTCCAAGGGGACATTAAAAATGTCGACCACTTAACGAATGTCGGGGGGTTGGCACTCTCCCTGTTTCGAATTTCGTAGAATTTCTATGTCCCGGAAAGGATTTCTCGATTTTTAGTATAACCACTACCTAAAGTACAACTGAGTTACTAACGACGGTCCGGAGGTATAAGAAATAGAAAATCTGTGGACCCTCATACAATTAGTTACATTAGCCCTATACCTTTTTCCATATATTATCAAAACTACAATCGTCGTGATCTGAAAACTCAATTAATGAAAAGAAAACAATATTTAGTGGTGTGAGGAAAACGAACAATATTTAACGATATAAAAACGATACATTCTTACATTGAAATAAATCACGAAAGACTCTCACCGTGGTCTAAAACCCTTCTAGTTGTGTTTATTCAGAAGACCAACTGTTTGGAAATAGTCTTTTTTCCGACATTTTACAATTAACCGGGAAAACCGGTCTTCTACTACATTTAGTGGATTCTGGACACATATGTTGATCCATACGTCTCTCTTTTCGGACCTAAACTACTCAGACCTGACGATTACGACGTATTGAAACACAATGGGTAACTAGAGGTACATGATAGTTTTCATCTTTTTCGGAAGACTTGTTATTTCCTACCTGGTCAAAGAGTCTGATCAGAGAGCTGGATCAAAGAACCTTTAGACCGAGGGAGACACAGAGAAAGAGTGAGAAGGAGGGAGAGGAAAAGACCGACTTAAGGATAGACCTTCACCCTCCGAGCGGTGTAGACGATTGAACGGACCGAAGATTCTAGACACTCTCTCTCTCGGGTTCCGTCCCGTGAGAGGTTATAAGTTTGTCCACGGTCACCGGGTTACATCTACCACGTTTAGAGAACAAGACTCTAAAATAACCGGAAGGGGCATTTGGTTCAATAAGTCGGAGTAAAGAGGTGATTAAAAGGATGATGTGATAAAAAGGATTAGATTAGAATATAAAGATTAATTTATTTATCTATTCCAAAAGGAGCGGATGCGGTAGGGGTGAAGTTTAATGGGACCTAGAGGGCCCCGACCTGGGGCCGTTTACCCTCATGGTCTGATGGACTGGACGGAGAACTCTATAGACATACGTCCAGTCCTTCGTTGTCATTAGTCCTTTCCTCATGCAGTTTCGACATATAACAGTGGGACGAATAAATTGAAGATACGTCTCATGCAGTACTCTTTACGACCCGACCTACTTCGTGTTCGTCGTTAGTTCTAACAGTCTTTTTCATAATTATTGGAGTCTATACGTCTACTGTGGTGGGAATACCGTCTTTCACTGTTTCTTGATTTCTCTTACAACTACTTTCACTTTCTCCTCTCACTTTTTCAACCGAATTTTAAGTTGTAAGCATTTTGGTCCTAGTACCGTAGACCAGGGTAGTGAAGTACCCTTTATCTACCCCTTTGTCACCTTTGTCACTGTCTGAAATAAAAGAACCCGAGGTTTTAGTGACGTCTACCACTGACGTCGGTACTTTAATTTTCTACGAATGAGGAACCTTCTTTTTAATACTGGTTGGATCTGTCGTATAATTTTTCGTCTCTGTCAAACGGTTGTTACAAGACAGATCAGTTTCGATACCAAAAAGGTCATCAGTATATACCTACACTCTCAACCTGATCTTTCTTTCGACTCGTGACTTCTTAACTGTTTAAACTTGACACCACAACGTCTTCGGAGAACTCTCAGGGAACCTGACGTTCCTCAAGTTTAGTCAGATAGGATTTCCTTTAGTCAGGACTTATAAGTAACCTTCCTGACTATAACTTCGACTTTGAGGTTATGAAACCGGTAGACTACGCTTCTTGACTGAAGAACCTTTTCTAGGACTAGGACCCTTTCTCTTACTCTACAAACCTACCGTAGTGACTGAGTTACCTGTACTCAAACTCATTTGAGGTCCTCACTCACTACCTGTCCTTCCGGACCGTACGACGTCAGGTATCCCAACGTTTCTCCACCGGTGTTGACTCACTGACTTGACTGACTGACTGGGACCCATCTCTCCTATGGGACCTCTTCCTTTACCGTTGGGTGAGGTCATAAGAACGGACCCTTTAGGATACTCTTAGCCTGTACTGAATCACTGATTTGTTGTTTTTCCCGACGACGACGACGACGATGACGACGATTCAGCGAAGTCAACACAGACTGAGACACGCTGGAGTGTCTACCGTCGGGTACTCCGAGGGGACAGGGACCCTAAGAGGTCCGTTCTTGTGACCTCACCCAACGGTAAAGGAAGAGGTTACGTACTTTCACTTTTCACTTTCACTTCAGCGAGTCAGCTCAGGTTGAGAATCGCTGGGGTACCTGACACCGGGTGGTCCGAGGAGGTAGGTACCCTAAAAGGTCCGTTCTCACGACCTCACCCCACGGTAACGGAAGAGGCTGTTTTTCCCGATACTTATAGTTAAGTGAAAAGAAACAAAACACTAATTTTAAACAAAATTTATCTGGACTTCCAAAATAAAGAAAAACAAATTAAAGTGTTAATTTTGTATTTAGGAGAAATCTCTAAAGTGTGAACTTAAGGAGAGTAGTTCACCCGTTATGAAATCATGGATGATCGTATGTTCTCAGATCCCCCTCTCTTCTCCTCTTTTCCTTAAGATCCTACATTCATATGATGGGTTCTGTTTTAAAATGGTGTTTATGGTTTTTATTTTCGGTCACATACACACGTACATAAAAAGAGTAAGGAACCTCTTTCGTAATACATTATCACGAGTATTTCCTGAAACATTCCTCTTCTGAAAATCTTCAAGTTTTTTTCATCTTTATCTTCAGTAAGGGAGATTCGAAGTCAAGTATGTGAAGGTTTAATTCCGTTACCCTTTATTAAAAATTTCAAATTCCTGTCTACTAAAATTTGACTTCGTCGATTCACCAATTTACAAATGAGTCAGTTACATTTATTTTTAAAATGGGTTTTTTCTTCACGTAAAAGATAGTTTACAAGACTTCTAGTTCCACTCGTGTTTAGATTCTTTGACCCGAATAACCGTACCATAATACACATATGTTTTCACAATTTCCCTTTCATATACTGTAATCTAATTCCTCTTACACGCTCGTAGTTATTATATTACTACTGACATTTACTGTGTTGTAATATACACAAACGTAAGTGTGTGATCCAATGATCCTATCAACGAACGTAAACGTGAATCAGGGAGTTCTCACAGAATAATAAACCCCTGGGGTACTTGACGTCGGGAACTCCTAACTGACAGGTACCATAAAGGGTACGTTCTTATGACCTCACCCAACGATAAAGGAAGAGGTGCCCTAGAAGAGCTGAATCCATAGTTTGCACAGAGAACTTAGAGGATGTGACCGTCTACCTAAGAAATGGTGACACGGTGGACCCTTCGGGTCCCATCAACCCATCCGTGGAAAAAAAGGAAAGAAAGAATCAGGAATTGTTTATTGACGATGAACCGAAAATACCTAGAAGGGACCACCGAATCTTCAATTTCACAGACGGATGTTACGCCCTCTGGGTCCAAGTTAGGGACCCAGTCCTTCTAGGGGACCTCTTCCTTTACCATTGGGTGAGGTCATAAGAACGGACCTCTTAGGGTACCTACCTCTTCATTAATTGTGTGTGTGTGTTTTGGATACACGGAGAGAAACTTAACGATGAATTTACTAAAGAAAGAAGTGACAATGAATAAGGGAGTTGAAACAAATCGTTTCACCTTTATCGTACTTGAGACCATTATATAGTACAACCATTATATACATTTTTAGGAATGATAGAACCTTAAAATCCAAAAATAGGATACTATTATGGAGAGAGTCTCTAAAACACTTCTAATTTGTTTTATCGTTCTCTAAATAAAATTGATTGATGGTGTCAGGTTAAAAAGGAGAATCATTACGAGGAAGATGTTAAAACAAAATTACAAGACACAATAGATAGATGAAAAGAAAAGTATATTTTTATATAGTAAGTAAAGAGAGTTTTTGTCGAAAGGGTTTTCACTAGATTTTTGTTGGACAAAATCTTAGTGGGAACGTTACAAACTAATTTTGTAGTGAGGGTCTACAATGAGGTCTAGATGATTTAGTTTGTGGGACCTACCGTCCTCATGGACTTTTATTTACGTTACAAAATTGTTCGAACGAGACCCTTTACGAAACGTACAATTTAAACGTATGTTGATTAAGTTTAGTAATACGAATGTGTTACCCAAATTATTAGGACATAATACAAGATAGTGAAGAAAAATTTCTTTTAAAATTAGTTTCTATTGTCCAACGGATGATGTAAACGGTATTCTTTTCGATTTCCGCCCTTTACCTTAATTAAAGTAAATTATTGGGTCGAACTTGTCTCGCTTGCTACCCTCCTCAAATAGGTGATTTCGTGAATAGTTTTTGGATACGGACTGAGACGAAAACCACTGAAGACAAGAAAAAAGACTTAAGAAACATAAGAAACAATGATTTATGATTAGTTACATAACGAAAAAATAGAAAAACAAAAGTTAGAATTAAAACTCTCTTTTTTCATAGAATGATACCATGTCTTTAGTATTTCCTTCTTTAGACATCAAATCTTCGGTTAAAACAATAACAAGAGACTTTTAAACTCGTATATTTACCGTTTCGTCATTATGCCACTTTATTTATAAAAATATAAACGTAAATATTTTCCAGAAGGACTTATAAAGATAAATACAAAAATGTCTACTTTCCATCTTAACGAGTAATATCATTCTAATTATATTGTACAAACTACGTTTTCGTTAAGTAAAGTTTGGTGTTCAAGTTAGTTCACCTACTTTTATGTATACTTGTGACTAAAATCCGGGTATTTCTACTGAAAGTTTCTAATGTACTCTTCTCGGTCTCATAAATCAATATGTGAATAAAAAAGGATCCTTTAAGTGTGTTAAAACTTACTCACTCGATTTTCGTAAAACGATTCGTCATATAATTTTTTAAAAATAAAGTCTAATTCAGTGACTCCGACCAACCTTCTTTTTATTAATCGAAATTAAAAGGTCAAAGGGGTAAGATTCATTTATATTCAATTAGAACTGAAAGAAAACTATTCGTCTCTTATTGTGTCCTAAATCTAAAAAAAAAAAAAAATGTATATCGGGAAAAAGACAAAGGAAACAATAAAAGGGTTGGAGTAACCGAAAAAGACCCTCTGATCACCAATAGTGACGGGTCGTACACTATGTAGAGAGATTCCCGATATTTATGGAACTGAAAAGTTTGTACCGTTACCCTTTAGAAAGTTCCATATTTTGTACTTTAAAAGGGTGTCGTTGATCTTTTGTAAACCCCTATTTTTCGTTTCTCTTAGGATTCACCCTATCTTATCTTAGGACTCAATAGTTGATGGTGTCTAAACAGTCAGGGGAGCAAATACTGAAAGTTAGAGAAATTTCCCCCTTTTTTAGATGAGTATCGACCAATGACAACCTCTTTTGTCTATTCCAAATTAGGTACGTGTCCTATTGTCTTAGTCATTATATCGGAGTTTTCAGAGTCTACGAAGTCGTAATTGAGTCTTCGGTGAAGAAAATAAAAATACATTTATATATCGTAGTCTTTTAAGATCTTGAGTTTTTTTTAGAATATTTAGTACAACAGGGTGATAGTGTATAATATTTACTATTTTACTTCCGGTCTTTCGTTATGAGGCTCTTTTAGAACAATTTACCTTTATAAGGGTTCCCCCTAGACGGAAGTGAAAGAACGTCTCGAGTATTAGAAAGACATTAAAATGTTGGACGAGTTTAAAATGTGGGTATTCTCTTTTACGGAAGTATCTGAGATCATCCGTAGATAATATTAGAATCGGAGAGGATATTTTGAAAGAGGTACAAGAAGATTATCCTACATAGTAGAGATCAGATGAAGAGAGACCAACAGGTCGGAACTCGTTCGACGTATGAAAGAGAAGTAGAGTTAAAATGACCTTCGTTTTCAGGAAAGAGTGTCTCCATAATACTCCTAATTTTCTCTATTAGCGATATTCCTTAAATCGTGTACCGGACCGTGTAAAACGTAGGAGTTATATAGAATGATAACAACAACCTGATTGAATACTATATGAGTGTGTATAAACAGGGAAAGTGGGGAGTCCCACAACGTTTTACTCGAGAATAAGTCAAACGTCCGATTACTAACCGTGACACAATACGTATATAAATGAAAGTCATTCAGACACACCTTGTGTACTTCCTTACTTGTGAGAGTGTACGAACTAGGGACCACTGTAAGAAAAAGGTATACAGGAGGTCTTATCCATACCACAGAAAATTAGGAAATATATATTTATATACATATAAGAATTGACTTTAGTGAAGGTTTTCAAATTTTACTTTGTGACTTGTTCGGTCACGAAGACAATATACACAGGAATTATTCCAATCCAAAGAATTCAAAATGAACTCTTTAAAGTATGGCTCAAATCCTTCATAGGAAGAAACTAAAGAGTTCTTCTTTTACTTCAGGGAGGGTTTATATAACCTAAGTAAGAATTAAATACAAGTTGGAAAAGGACTATGACACCAAACTGGACTTTTAAAACATCAATACAAAGATAAAGTACGTACCCGTTTACAAGATCATTATCATAAGTTTTATTAAAACGTACCATTCGGAAAGTATGTTGTAAAATGAACAGTACGAACTTTAAATGTAATATTCTTGTTAACTGAATGATTACTATGAAAATTCCTCAACACTTTCAAGTACTTATTTTAATTTAAAATACTCATTAAACTTGATTTTATCAAGATGAAATTTACTAACCTAATTATCCACTTTCTATAAATTTATATTATTTATACACAGTTACACAATATTAATAGAGACTAAAAATTTTCATGGAGAAACGTCACTGTTTTATTAGTTACTAGTATCACTATTCGTACAAATAAGACGATAATAATTGTCTGAGTAACACGTTATTACTACAGTATCGTTAAGGTAGAGATATTGTCTAAATATACGATCATCTACCTGTCTAGGATACTTGTACCCTTTGGTTAAAAGGATTCTCTAGACAATCTTGGAGAACTCCAATCTCTACTTGGAGAACTCCAATCTCTGTTTAGAGTGTGTAAAAAACAAACTTAAATCTATCTCCCAACTAATTTTTGTAATAGTGAACATTCTTTCTTCATGTGAAATTAGAGAATAACCAAAGTCTCTAAATAATTTTATTGTTCTAGGAGAATGGATCATAAAAAGTATGTTATGAAAGGTCCTCTCTCAGATGGAATTCATATAAGTGAAGTATCTAAAATATCGACCCCGTTTTCGAATTAAATTTTTAGGTATGAACCTTTCATTTGAATGGGAACGAGGATTTAACATCTACAAGTCTCGAATACTAAACAGGTAACTAAGTGTCTATAATAATTTACCACAACAAAACATCTATCACCCTTCCACCCAGGGTTAATGCGACGAAGTTTTATGTCATAGACACTAGAGATAAAAGAGTCAGACAGACAGAGAGAGAGAAGGGTAATGGAGGATATTTACAGGTTATGTTACCTTCATAGTAGTCTTATTATTGATAACTTAGACAATTTTCAACGATACATTATTCATAAAACCTTATTATTGTTTTAAAGGAGTTGAACGAGTCGAAAAAGGTAAGAGGTGTAACAAATTAAAGGAAAATGTTGTTATATCTAGTACCAGGTAAGTTCTCGTACACCGTTCTCACCCTCCTTAGTCGTCTTACAGACACGGTTCAAAAATCACTATGGTAATATTAAAAACTACCATTAAATGAATACACAACTTTATTAGTACTAAATTGAATTCGTATATTACCTCTGTAGTTCAATCAAAATTTATGGAAGATGAAAAGTTAAATAAAGTTTTATTATTCCATAAGTATTACTGTAATAGTATTGAGGAACAGTAGATGGTCTAACCTTACTCTACGTAGTCAACTTTGTTTAAGTACAAGACCATACAAATATCTTTTATATAAACGTAAGAACGTTATTGATATTTAGTTTTATTTGAGTAACTTATACACTGATAGTGTTTATTGTTATCTTTAGTTTGTTGGTATCAATCGGGTAAATAATCTTAGACTCTAACTTTTAAGTTATATACATTAACAATCTAAATTTATAGACTCTAGGGATTTCATAATTACAAGAAGGAAAATAGTATAGTATTAAGAAGTCAACGACTGCATTTCATACCAATAGTACACATTTCTCTTTGAGAAACTCTTCGGTTGACTATTTCACGGTTCAAAAAGACATAAACAATTAGTTCCGATTTATAGTATACCAGTAGAGTTCTGATATCGATCCCTATACGACCTGATTTTATGTTTTGACGGTCTCCACTACCAGGGTACTCTCGAAGAAGGGAATTTACCATTGTAAGTTTAGAGAGACAACATATTAGTCTATTATAGATAAAAGGAATCGTCACCTTACCAAACTTGATTCACGTTTTTTTAAGGGTTCCAGTTTGCAAGTCCCTTTCACCTAGTCTTACGTCCAGTCTGACACCAGAACACTTACCTATAGGTGATACTATTGAAATCGATCATTTATACACTTTCTTCCCTACAGTACTACGTTTCCTCCCGTTAGTCACCAGGGTGGAGGTCTCTGTCTCTTTTTCTTACTGTCTCTTCGAAAGATACAAAAGTGGGAACAATTTCTTCCGTCTATGCCTACATATCTTTGAAGAAACGTCCAATTGTTTTACTTTCTTTTGTGACAAAAGAAATGTGAACCTAAGGAAGTTCAACTCTCTACGTCAAAAGATCTCTTCTATTATCATTTCTCTCTTCAAATATCTCTGGAAAGTCGAAGAAAAGTAAAATCATTTAAATAGAACAAATTAAAATTACAAACGAATACAAAAGGACACTCTTAAGTGTAATTTTAATCTTTAAGAAACGAGGAACCTTATTTGAGAAGGATAAAAAAAAGGGTTATTAAAGAAATTTCTTATTAGTCGATAACGATGAGGAAAGTAACGTATATGACAGGTCTAGAGTGATATTTGAGTGTAATATTGGGGTCTCGAATAACTTCAAACAACGTGATGTACATGTAAATTACAGTCGGAGTAAGGTGTCTTACGAACCCAGGGTTGTCAACGGTATACGGAAACGTCGTAGTTAAGTATGTATGAAGATATTGGTAGTTGGTCCTGACAATCGATGCTCTTCGACGAAACGGTCTAGTAACCGAAATTACTTATGAATCTTACATGTCGTAACTTAGGAGTAAAGGATGAAGGGAAGTTTACCAAAAACAAACTTCATTATTGACGTTTTCTCTCCCTTCTGTTCTATAAGAACTAAGGTTTACCTCAATAACTAAGATAATGATTTTGGACGGAGGGTTTAGGTAGAATTAGTTGAATCAACACTTACCAAAACGATGTGTTTGGTTAACAAGTTTACATCCTAAGTACGAACGGTAAAAAAGAGAGTGGTAGATAAAGTTTAGTTTATTCAGGAAAACCAAGACGGAGGTTTTATGTAACATTTAAGTAGTGTCTCTAGGGTAGGATCAAGCAATAGTGTAGAGAGAGATCTTGAGACGTTTACAGAGGAGGATTTGCTGGAAGAAAGGTGAAGATCTTTATGAAGGGTGATTAAGTAAGAGGTGTTTCTTGAATAGAATTTTGTGAATCCTTTTTACTAGTTGTTGAAGGTTACCGTAAATGTTGTTTTAGGTTATGTGAATGGTACTGGATGTTCTGAATTTGAAACAGTACGGAGGAAAGAAAAATGAATGACACTAGGCACGTGTTGATTGTAATAAATGGGAGAATCTTGTAAGGTTCGAGGGGAAAAGGAGTTTCCCATCTTTAGATAAATATGAGGAAAAGGAGAAGTAAGGGAGTATACCCTTTGAGATAAAAAGGAAACTTCGTCATTTATAGTTTAAGACATGGTCAATAAAATATAAACTCTTACATAAAGAAGTATTATAAAAAGTTTTAACTCTGAATGAAATGGTTATTAGGAAAAAGAAGAGTCTACCATTTTAATTATTTATATATACAGAACAGACAAGATGGTAACATTGTAATCGATCGGTAGAAGTGTCACGTATCATTTAGGAAGTGTTTACAACCTTAAACACCTTACTTCCTTCCTTCCCTCCCTTCCTCCTCCTTTCCTTTCAAACCTTTCTCCTACATAAAGTCTTTTTTTTTTACCGAATAAATCGTTTTCTTTGATTTTGAAGATGGACCAAATATATTTGAACTAAAAGATCTATCGTTTCTAAGTCTCTTGTAGACGACAACGGTCTATAACCCGGTCCTTGATTTTTATACTGAAAAGTCCCTCTCTTTTTTGTTATAAAGGAAATTGTCAATTTACTTATATAGTAATTTATACTTGATTTTTATATGTCTACTATAAAACACACAGGTTATTAAAGTGAGATTCAAATCATTTAAATTAGAATACACGTAAAATGATGTTATTTTACAATTTTTATTTTTAATTTTACCGTAAATTGATGTCTTTTCTTTTTTTTAAGTCAGAAGTAAATATCATGGTTTTGTAGAATCAACAAGCCTAAAAAAAAAGACTTATATAAAGTGGTAAAAAAAAGAAAAATTTCCCACAAACATGAGAGTCTAATATTAAAGTACCGTATTAAATTAAAACAAAATCAAACCCCGAGTTTAGTATATATTATTTTATAAGATGTACGACTGTAGAGAAGTCAAAGATGACAAAAAGAAGGAAGTTATTCAATCGACACATAGAAACTTGAAATAAACGGGAATTTGAGACATTAGAGACACATTTTCTTCATATAAATTGACAATAGAAGATAAGTCACAGACAGAAGTGACCTAAAAAAAAAAGAAATTGATAGTAAATAGAAGTCCCTATCTGTCTAAGTACTTAATTCCAAACACATTCGACACGACATAAAGTGTCTATTTGAGTAATAAATCGATAAATTTTTCTGATCGCGTCCTAATCTGAATAATAACGGTACATTTCAGAAACTTGGTCAGAAGTTCTGTGGAAAGTCAAAAAGTAAGTGGAAACAGGAAGGACGAAATTAATAGGGTGTCACTAATCATTACGACATTGTCACATTTAGTCGATTAATCAAATATTAATCGTGTGTGAGGTATAAAAAAGTAGTAACCGATAGATTTCGTCCGTTCTGCTAAGTTTTCTTATTATTGAGACCCCATGATTAGGGTCCGACAGAGGTTTCTATACTTTTATTTAGTTACAGTAGAAAGAAATTAAAGTTCCTAATCAGATATTTAGGAGTTAAAAAGAGTCGTCTGAAGAGTGATAATATTTCTAAACTTTTAATCATTGATTAACAATTTTGTGTTGAAATATAGTAAATGAAAACGTACGGGTAACAAACTCAATACTCAATGAGACTTCAGTTATTTTTGACGTTATTTTTGAGTCTATAATTTTTTCTTTGTCAGATAATCTATACACACATAACTTTGATAATTTTAAAGGTAAACTTTTTTATAAATTAAGGTAATACAAAGTAATTTAGAGAGTTTATAAAACTGATGATATCCCTTTTAACTTACATAAATTTAGTTTTTGTAATGACCTTCTCCTTTTTTGTGTAAGTTAAGTGTCTTGACGTGTTTTTCTGTTATGTTAGACACCGTTTGTATATCTGTAAATATATTAAATGAGCCTCAAAATTCTTTTTTTTTTATGACACAAATTATAATAGTAAGGACAATCCGTTTTTTGTTCATACATCATGTGATGACATAAGGTAGTTTTTAAATTCAGTGTACAGATATAACTATAGATAGATAAATACGTACACATGAGTCAGTACAGGATAAGAAACGTCAGGACACCTGACATCGACCGGTCCGAGAAGACAAGTACCTAAAAGGTCCTTACTTATGACCCCCCTTACGGTAAAGGAGGAAGTCCCTTAGAAGGACTGGGTCCCTACCTTGGACGCAGAGGACATGGAACACGTGACTGTCCGTCTAAGATAAGGTGGCTCGGTGGACCCTTTTGAATAGATAGATATGGTAGAGATGGAAACTGATAGAATTACTCCAAATGTGTCGGTATGAGACATTAATTAGGAAGTACTATATAAATAGTAATACCAACGACAAGTCACAAGGAGTTGACGACAGGCTGAGAAACGTTGGGGTACCTGACGTCGTTCGGTCCGAAGAGACAGGTAGTGGTAGAGGACCTCGGACCACTACGGTAGGTTGGTAGACTAGGACAGTAGGGGAAGAGGAGGACAGAAGTTAGAAATGGTCGTAGTACAAAAAAAGGTCACTCAACCGTGATGCGTAGTCCACCGGTTGTATGACATCGAAGTCGTAGTCAGGAAGGTTACTTATAAGTGCTGACTAAAGGAAACCCTAACTGACCCAACTAGAAGTCGCCGGGTTTCGTAGTTAAGAAACCGTGAGTCGGAAGAAATACCAGGTTGAGAGTGTGGGTATGTACTGGTGTCCTTTTTGGTATGGAAAGTGGACTCCCTGAACAACCGTTTTATTACGGCGAAAAGTTTTTATACGACAGATCCAACCAGTATTGAAAAGAAGGTTCCTCATTCGTAGAAAATTAAAGTCCCGACGTCAGTAGTAGGTGTCACTAAAACTTCGGGTTCTTCTATTTCAGACAGTGACAAAGGTAACAAAGGGGTAGATGAATGGTACTTCTGTACCCTGGTCTACGGTACAAGAAGTTAAAAACTTACAACTCAAAATTCGGTCGAAAAAATGAGAGGAGAAAGTTAAAGGAGTTATTCAAGAAATCGAGGAGAAGTGAAAGACGGTATTCCCACCACAGTAGACGTATAGACTCCAATAACTATAAAGAGGACCGTTGGAACTAAGGTCGAACACGAAGTACGTCGGACCGTAAACATACTACATACGATTTACATTCAATTTATTCGACCCACTGTTACGTGTCGGAATCACATGAGGAAAGGGTCAAACCTTGGTCAGATGACAAGGTACAGACCAAAATTGATATGTCCAGACGCAGAACTGGACATATGTCCAAAGAGTCCTCCGTCCATTCCACCAGACCACAACGGTAGAGAACTTATTAAAAGGTGTTTTAAACAACACTAGGTATGTCAGTTTCCGAAACCGTATCAGTTATTTCGTCTACAAAAAGACCTTAAGAGAACGACAAAGGTATTAGGTCACCTACAACCTTTAAACTAGAGACCAAGGAGACGGAAAAGATTTATGTCGAACATGTAGACTTTCAAGAGTCAAGTACATGACAACTTCGGATCGAACCTCTCAAGACTCGTAATGAAACGATCGTGCACTCTACTCACGTTAACACACCATCAAACTTATAAGAAACTGTAACGTTATGAAACCTTAACCTTACATTTGACTGGAAAAGGTTAGGAAACCGATGACGACAAAAGGTTTAAACGACCGTATGACTCACGTCGTGAAAGTGTCGTAGTAGAAAACCCTAAACTTTATCGAGTCGGTCTTAAGATAGTGGAGGTGATCGAAACAAACACCACTACGAAGGATTCCGGGTGAACTAAAGGGTGAGGTTCTACAGATCGAGATCTACTGACTAGTGTGGTAACAGCAATAGACCCAGTAAGTCTATTAAAAAACATATCAAGACACATAAGAACGGTGGAGAAGAATTATAGAATACGAAGACAATTCAGGTATGACAAAGACAGGAAATGAGACGTATAGAAACGTACTTTACAAGGAAACCTTGTAAAAAGAACTAAAAGAACTTCTCGACAGATCAGAAAGGGTAAGATAACAAAAGGAGATAAAGAAGTGTAATCAATGAATCCGAGGAACAATAAGAAACCTTGAGACTTAAGTCCAACCCATATAGAAAGGAAAGGATGTCAATATACAAATAAGTTAAATCTACTATATTACAAAACCTATGTTCTTTTATATAAAACTGTTATTAAAATAAACTTACGTTTTTCTAATCGGATTATAAGACACCCGACAGAAAAAAAAGGGGTGACCAAGACATCTTATAAAAAGTCTGAACCAAGTAAGTCATTATATACTACCTTTATTTAACGGATGTCAATTCCAATTTCAATGTATAATTCAAACGATACGACGATCTATGAACCCCCGAAGGGTCCACCACATCACCGTTTCTTAGATGCACTATTACGTCCTCTACGTTCTCTTCAGTTAAGGTAGGGACCTGACCTTTCTAAGGGACCTCCTCCTTTACTGTTTGATGAGGTTATGAGAACGTACCTTTTAAAGTATCCGTCTCCTCGGACCGACCGTGTGATGTCCCCCGGTGTTTCTGAGTCTGTACTGATTCGTGGTCTATAAATTAAAGTTTTATTATCGGTATACTAATACAATAAACTTTGAATATCCCCTGTTACGTGTTTATGTATATGATAAAAGTATTTTATACTGTTTAATGAATATTTGCCGATGTAGTTTAATAATTTGTGTTTATAGTCACGACAGTACAAATATATACTTAAAATGTAATTTTTCCATTGTAATAGTGTCTCGTAAATGATAGGATTACTTTTCGATAGGTCGATTGATAGAATTCATATGTTCTATAATGGTGTCTTCTTAATAGAAATTATAGAACTCTAGTAATTTACACTTTTAAGTTTACTATTAAGTTTTGATATCTTTTTATAGAATTGTTAGTGACGATTCCATTTATAAAGAATTTATCGTGTAATTTTAGGATTAGTGTATTCTTTATTTGAATTATTTGATCTTAATTAATTTTACTTCTTAAGATAGGTAGTTTTCTATGATAGTGCTCTATTCTTTAAGGTGGTTTACCAAAGTATGTATCACATTCATAGGTCACAGTACGCCCCATTTAAAAATTTTTGATCGAAAGGTTCTTTTTTCAATTTCAGACCAAAAGTTTGCAAACGGTTACATACACTACATTTACAAAGATAGTACCGTGGAAAAGTTTGATTATTTGTCGAAAGTTTTAAGAAGTGTGTTGTCAACCGTGAATATTTAGTTCAACTAGGTGAGGTCATATAATCACTTACATAGGTCAAATCCTAAGTTAAAAGTATACATATATTATTTTTTCCTATGTATGGTATTAATATATTCATATATATTATACTGTTTATTAATATTTCAAAAATTATAGAAATTCTATAAGTTTAAATTTTTTAGTGAGATATGTGTAGTTTACTTGACTTTATCTTCTTCCTTTTTAGATTTCATAATGACTCTATGACATATAAGTTTATATGTCTCGTTGACTTGACTGTAGGACGACAACTTTGTACTATATTGGTGAAACTATTTTACAGTCATAGATGATTTCGTATTGTATATATATAGGATATATAGGTTATTTTATATATTGTCTAAGGGATTTTTTAGTACAAGGTTTACAGATATATTAGTAATGAATATTCTCGACTTTAGATGGGTTTACGAATGTTTACGCTCTTTCCTGGTATTAGACCTATGTCAAATTATAATGTGTCGGTACTCTTACTCACTAAATGGTTACGTATGTTAGAGTGTTTACATTAAATCTCGTTTTCTTCGTTTCGTCATGTATGGTATACAAATGTAAATATTTTGCACTAATTCATTCGTTCCATTAGATAGGAAGATCTTAAGTTCTATCACGTATACGAGACACCCATATCAACGATTTTTTCATTGATATCCTCCACCCCAAAGTACATGAGAAAAAAATAGGAAAACAAAAAATTAAAGATACTCACGAACAATTTACCCATACAAGTAAAATACCGTTAAGTGTCTCTGACACGGGACTCTATACTCGTTAAGAAAGATACATACTATACGAATATATTCTTATAATTTGTCTGATCGTTAAGTTTATTTAGAATGTTTATAAAACATGGTAAAAAATTCAATTTTATTAAATAGTAAAGTAAATCAATATAAACATTTGATGTTCGATGTTTAATTTATTGTTTAAGAGTTCCTACTTTAATAACGAGATAAGTATAGGTTTTTTGTAGAAGGTAATAATCGTCTCAAGAACACCATCTCGTCTATTAAGATACACCATAAAAAAAAAAGAAAAAATATTAGTATGGACCTTATAAAGATTCATTGGAGTGGTTTCTCTTATGGAAACTCACGGGTCTCCACCAACGACGGATATCAGTGTATTTTGTTAAAGAAACTATATGTAAAGTCATTACGACAAAATAGTATACTTTGTCATTACGACAAAATAGTATACTTTGTCATTACGACAAAATAGTATACTTTGTCATTACGACAAAATAGTCTAGTTCCTCTCTAAATCAAGTAACAGAGACACAAAGGTTTCTACAGTAAAAACGGGTTTATACTTTACATACTATGTTTACGGATATGATAGACGTTAAATATAGAGTTAATGTTTGATTTAGAAATAGTTCAAATGATAATTCCTTGTCTATCCAGGACTTTTAAGAGAATGATTTTATTGGGTTAATCAAAATGTTGTGTTTGTATACAAATCAATATAAGACATCATTAGTTAATATTTACGTTATATAGAAGTGTGAAAATCGTGCAATAACTTACATAATTGGTGTATTCAATTGTTTATTTATTGTGGGGGGTTTAGTGGAATCCTCAATGACCAATAAAGAATAGTAAAGATAAAGATATCAATATACCAAACGCTAATTGAGAGATTTCGAGGTTGTAATTTGAAAGTATCTTCTTTGGTTAAAACTATTTAGGACTGTTCACAATGTTAATTAAAAGTTATTGAGTAACGGGATAAGTAACCGTAGTCTGTTTGGAGTGATATTTTTAAAATTATATATTATGACAGTAAGTATCAGTTTGTTAAAAAGAGGTACCATATTTAGAAATGGAAAGACTCGTTACGAAGTTTAAGTGAATCCTCAGATAGGTTCTGACATAGTTTACTGATAGTCAACTGATATAATGATATTAGATGAGTTCTGGTATTTGTAAACTATCTTTTATAACGTATCGAAGAAGTTGTAAATACATTTTGATTCTATTTCATAGTTTAATGGATTCGTTTAAGGGAAATGACAATAATTAGTTCGTCTCCATTGTCCATTTATTTAGTATATTAAATCATATAATTAGTATTAGAATGGTGTCCGAGTGTCCAATCCTTAAGTTTCTCTTTCAAGTGGTGGGACTCTGGATTTATTTCATGTTGGTCTTTGTAAAACATAATCATTTCTATAACGTAAAATTAAATTCTAGTATTTTACAATTTATCACTAAGTTATAGTACTTTTTTAAATAACATACACATTAATCACATATATAAAACTGATGTTATAAACAGATTTTATCGTAACGGTAATGAGTCAAGTGTAGTCTAATGACACTAAACTCTAGTTAATGAGATTAAAGTCGAGAAATTACTTCCTTACTGTTTGTTCATCTCTTAAAAATAACAGAGAACGAAGAACGCCCTGATACCCACTCCTTATATAAGCATTTGTTTTATATAAAACGTATATAATAAAATCTTTCAGAAGAGTCAATGTGAGCCAATTGTCACAGTTTATGTGTGTGTGTATACGATAGTATGTGTACGTACGTGTGTGTACATGTTTATACCAATAATGTGGTAACAGGTCAACTACACAAAATTAGTCACCCATTATATATCGATAAGTACTTATATTTAGAAAATAAAAAGTAAAATTTCCAGTACATCATAAGGTATCAAATAATATGTAGAAATTAACAAATTCTATAAATTGCTATCGAGAAATACTTTGACCAATAACAATAAAAGTGAATTAGTTCTGTAAACTAATGATAGTGTATATTAGTATAAATCATCAATTGTACGAAACGTTGTCAAAATAGTAAAACTACGTCACCATTGAATGATAAGTCGTGTGCAAATGATTCGGCAATTTAAACGAAGGACTATTCATCTATGACAAAAGATAGTTGTTTTATTCCTTTGACTTCTAAAATAAAGATGGGAGATCACTTCTTTAATTATCGTAAATACTTGGAAAATCTTTTGAGTACTTACTGTATATATCTGTCCATGTGATAACACATTACATAGTAGTACAACCGATTTTTCAAACGAACGCAAAAAGACATGACACATGAGACCTTTTTTGGTTTACTTGAAAAACCAGTTGGGTTATGTTTAAGTATTTTGTATGTTTAACATTATTTAACTTAGATATATAACATGGTCAAGGAATACTCACCACAACCAAACCTCCTATACGAAGAGAGTCCAAGGATTGGTAATTTAGAAAAAATGACGATTACTTCCTTTGTAACATATTGTATAAAATAGACTATTTTTTACGATAAATTAAGAATCATCTTTAACATACACCTTTACTAGGACTGTCATGATACTTGGTGAACTTCTTACTTTATTTTATAAAGATTGTAAGAAGACTAGTTTGTAATCACCTTTTATTTGATCATGATAGTTAATTCACATTTATAAATGTAATAAAAAATACGTTTAACTTTACGTGTACACCTCAATTTAGAAGTTATTACGTGCGAGTCTGAAAGAGTCAGGTTCAGTGACTTGGTTGACCCTCTGAACTGACGTGAGACTCAGAGACTAAGAGACTCAGAGTCAAGTAACACAAAGTGAGGTCAATAACCGGTACGGAAGTCCAGAGGAACGGGGTTCAGTAATAAGACAAATTATCGGGAGATACCTACAGAAACGACGGATAGGAAAAACGATTAAGGTCACGTGTACCTGATTGAAACGTCTACAGGATTTGAGTGATAAGTTGACGAAAGACGAACGTAAAAGGGATGTCCTCGTTCCTTTCCTCTACTGAACTTTTTCAGATGAAAGATGACTACAACTAATTTTCCCTTTGGAAAGGATCAACTAGACTTACGATCAACTAGACTTACGAATATGGGATCAACTAGACTTACGAATATGAAGTATTTCAGTAAGTTTCTTAATATCACTGAAAAGGGGTAGGAATGGAGAAATTAGTTCTCCACGTAGACCAATTTAAATTCCGTGTACAATTTTTTTCAGGTAGTCGTCTACTTACCTATTCTTTCGACACCATGTATATGTGTTACCTCATAATGAGTCGGCAATCTTTCTTATGTAAACTTAGTCAAGACTACTCTACCTACTTTGACCTCGGCTAATATGTCTCACTTCATTCGGTCTTTCTTTTTGTGGTTATGTCATATGATTGTGTATATATACCTTAAATCTTTCTACCGTTACTACTGGGACACACGTTCTGTCGTTTTTTCTGTGTCTACATATATCACCTGAAAACCTGAGTCTCCCTCTCCCTCTCCCACCCTACTAAACCCTCTTACCGTGACTTTGCACATATGATAGTACATTCTTAACTTAGCGGTCAGATACAGACTACGTCCTATGTCGTACGAACCCCGACCACGTGCCCCTACAACACCCCTCCCTCCACCCTCCCCCCAAGTACAAACCCTTGCGTATATGTGGACACCACCTAAGTACAGTTACATACCGTTTTGGTTATGTCATAACATTTCATTTTATTTCATTTTTATTTTTAATTTTTTTTTTCAATTCATAATCTTTGTTATAAACCAACTTCGATTCATAACGGTAACCCCTCACTTGAGGAATCTATGTAGTTAACTTTAAAAATTAACAATAATAATAAAGTAATAATTTTAAATTCAAGTTCGAAATTCTAAACTGTAATATGATATCTTTGTTATTAAAGAAAATCGTGATAGTCTACGATCCAATGAGGACGTCCGTGATACAATGTTAAACGTTATATTTAACTATGAAAGTTAGTTTATTATGTTAAAGATGTATTTTTCGTGTATTCCAATAAATACAGGTCAATACGTATCTAACGAATAGAGGTAGATTTACACTCATGAGTCTATAATTCTCAGTTAGGTTTCCTGTAGACACAAACATAGTGACTGGGACAATATGACTAGTCTATACAACCTATGAGTCTGAGTTTCAGTGACGACGACGACGACGATTTAGTGAAGTCACCACAGTCTGAGACACGCTGGGGTATCTGACGTCGGATGGTCCGAGGGGGTAGGGACCCTAAGAGGTCCGTTCTTATGACCTCACCCAACGGTAAAGGAAGAGGTTACGTACTTTCACTTTTCACTTTCACTTCAGTGAGTCAGCACAGGCTGAGAAGCACTGGGGTCCCTGACGTCGGATGGTCCGAGGAGACAGGTATCCTAAAAGGTCCGTTCTCCTGACCTCACCCCACGGTAACGGAAGAGACGAGTACGAATTTAAGTCCCTAAGATCTTTACTGTAATTTATATAAACGAAAAACAAAAAGTTTCTGTTCCAGTTCGGTCCCTCCACTAAAATCCGTATGTTCTTTCGGTTTCGTCTTTGTACCGGATGGGGTTGTAATTAGACCCCGAAGGGACCACCGAGTCTCCAATTTCGTAGACAGACCTTACGGCCTCTGGGCCCAAGTTAGGGATCCAGCCCTTCTAGGGGACCTCTTCCAGTCCATTAATGTGTAAATAATATACAGATGTTAGTGGAACACACACACGATTCAGCGAAATCAGCACAGGTTGAGAGACACTGGGACTGGGATACCAGACTCAGGCGGTCCAAGAAGACAGGTACCCTAAGAAGTCCGTTCTTATGACCGTAATCAACGGTAGGGGAGGAGGTCCCCTGGAAGGGTCGTGTCCCTAGTTTGGGAGTAGAGAATACAAAGGACGTGACCGTCCGTCCAAGAATGGTGATTGCGGTTGGACCCTTCGAGGATGATAGTGGTGAGCCCTTCAGGGATGATTGTCGAATCACCTAGGATTATAATTATCGTTATAATTATCAACAATTGTAACCAACTTATTGATGATACACTGTCCTTCATCCAATTCATGAAATCCAAGTTGAGTAAATTAGCAATCTTGTTAGGATAGTCTATACTAATGGTAATAACATATCTATTCTGTTATCTCCCGAAGGTCACACCGAGTCTACCATTTCTTAGACGGACGTTAAGTCCTCTAGGTCCAAACTAGGGACCCAGTCCTTCTAGGGGACCTCTTCTCTTACTGTTGGGTGAGGTCATAAGAACGGACCTCTTAACGTACCTGGTTGCTCGGGCCACCCGATGTCGGGTACCTCAACGTTTCTCAACCTGTCCTGACCAGTTAATTGGATGTGTGTGTGTGTGTGTGTGTGTGTGTGTGTGTGTGTGTGTGTGTGTGTGTTCTGTTATCTCTTTAAAATTTTACATGCGTTCTCGTGTCTCCATCTTCGCCATGTTGACTTAAAGTTTATGTTTGAGAGGATGAGGTAATCAATGTACGTCGTATCTTTAAGACTAAGAAAATTACTTCTCCTTAACACTTTCTTTAACTCAAAAGTAACATAAGATAAATCCTACTTTGAATTTTGGAGTTGAGGTATTTCGTCTCTATGTTGATATGAGAGTTTAAAAATTTTATTTAGATGTTATTACCATTTATTTAAGAAGGGTAGAATGTTGAGGTTGTATAATACTAATTAAAATCTATCTATCGAGGTATCACGGATCAAATAATTTACTATTTAACTTTGCTATGTCATAAATTGTCATACGGTTAAAGATTTTAAAAGACGGTTACTTAAAATTTTATGTAATCTAAAATATTTTATACATGTAAAACACGTCATATATACGTCAAAAACATATTCAATAGTCTTTGTCAAAGAACCCTTTGGTCTATCGGTAGATAAATCAATCTTTTTAACGTTTATTACAAAATAAAAATTTTTCGGGTTTCAAACTTGAGAATTAAGAAACTTCTCACAGTTGGAATAGATGAGTCTTTATGTTAAGGGTAATATTAACATCTGATGGACATACTCTTTTTTTTCTCATCAAAGTCACTTCGAACCGTATAACATTTTAGAGTCATTTATTGATTATTTGTGGATGTATTTATTACGTTACGAAGTTATTTCTTTATTAACGATCTGTCAAGGGATCATTCTTTTGCTGGGACATAAATCCACAATCTAAAAATGGAATCGAGTCATTGTGGGTTTGAAAGAGTTACAGAAAAGTTACGGATCTAGTAAAGAAAGTTTTGTCTAGAATTTAGGACCCTTTCAATCTCACTACCACTATTCAAAACTTAATAGTTGAGTAGGATTCTAATCTATTAAACATGTATACAATAAATTGAGATTGACATTTGTTGTCTATGTTGATGTATTTCAATTGAGTTATTAGGTGAATGAATAAGTTATTTATAAATGACTCGTTGATAAACAGTCAGTGATAATAAGGTCTTATACTCCAATTTACTACTTGTTCTATTTATACCAGGAAAGAGTAGGAAAAATATAGGACCAATGTTTATGTCGTGAATTACTAAAATATAAAATAACGGTGATAGTTTTCGGTGATGTATACAACGGGATTCTCAAATTTTGGAAAGTATTCCTAACAAGAAGTCCATAAGGTTTAAAATCGAATTACGTAAAATTATTCAAGTTCATCGAAATTTTGATACTGTCTCTCAAGGTCAATAGGAGGTTATAAATAGAAAGGGATAAAAATCATTTCCCGACGACTGAAGATTCATCCAATTACCGATGAACCTTTTTTTAAGAATCAGAACCACAATACTCCGATCTGAGACCTTTTACGTACACACACCTTCACGTCGCTCATTGAAGGTCCTTCACCGGGACTTATATCTGTTGTATGGGTAGAAAAGGGGGATAAGAGTAATTAAGAGATCGATCTTCCGTCATAATTGCGGACTTTGAGATCGAGGTCACTGGAAAAAAAAGGAAAAAAAAAAAAAAGTTTTTAGTACTCTCCTATGGATGGTGGGGGGTGGGGACGAGGGAATTTGAGATGAGACATTGTCATGTCATTATTCTATACCTGACTTAGGACCTGTTCCACACAGTAGAGTCCGAACCTACCTTTTGGTAAACTTATAGACTCTTTAAGATATCTGTGCCTTTCGTCTAATCACCAAAAGTCCCTGACTTCCCACTCGTCTTCCACTTACTGACGGTTATTCATGTCCTAAAGAAAAGTCCAGTACTTTTGTCATATTTTAATCTATCACCATGACCAACACGTTACGACTGATGGACACGTGATTTCGGTGACTAACATGTGAAGTTTTTCAAAGTACTTTTTTATTAGAATACCATACTCTAAATATAGAAGTATTTCGATAATATTTTAGTGAACATGGAACGTAGTGGAATAATCAAATTATACTAGAGTTTCTTAAACCTATGTAAAATGACACTGTCTTTTGATTAACATGTCGTATAAGAAACCCCTAAGTTTAAACAGACTTGGATAATCAAAGATTGATACGTAATTGTACAAACATATGTAATCTCTTTTAATTTTACTGTTTTCTACTGTTAGAAAGAAGGTACCAAATTTTAGATGACTCCTTTCTGCAATAAACACTTAATTGAGGTGTTTGGTATTAGAGGGTCCCGAAGACGTTCCTAAAGTAATATATTAACCTTCAATAAACTTTTGACGATATACTGTTTTATGTACTGATCCCTTTTTTTTTTTCAACGGTTTTTGTAATATCTGACCTTAAACACAAAATCCGACAACCATCTCCATGGAAACTATAAAAAGGTTGACTTGTTGATAGACGAAACTTTGACACGAATGTTTTTACGTTTTACAATTTTGGAGATTGATTTCAAAATAGGAGTAATTTTCTAATAGTTTAATTGCATTAATAATGTTTATAAAGACCACAGTCCCTCCCTCTATATCTTTGTTGTCGTTCGTTAGGTATAACTTTCACCCATAAATGTACAAAATTTGATTTTACATATCTAGGAATGTAAATTATAAAACTGAGAATTTATAGTGATAGGAATTTGTACAGTGAGGTTTAATAAGTTTTATAATTTTAAAATATTTTTCAAACAACATAAGTATACTAGCCGTTGTTATTGAAGGTTGATGTTTGTCCCCGTAATATTCCTCTAATAGGTTTAAGAAAAAGTACTCACTGTTACAGTACGGTATTAAAAGGATTCAACTGTAAGTCGACATAATTAATTATCTCAAAGTTTTTATTATTACAAGTAGTATTTTCAACAACACAATACCTATAGATGTGTAAACCCACTTTAATTTTAACATTTGACATTGAAGACCTTATTATAGTGTTAGAAAAGTAATGACCTCAACCAATATGACTCTTTAGACATTCTTGGATACTTTCAAGTGTCTTGACCAAATTGAAATATGTATAATAAGCCATCGATACCTTTGTAATTAAAAGCAGAGTGTAGTCGACAGCGGTTTCGGGACTATTTGAGATCTCGAAGTCAAGACCTCGACGGTAGTGCTGAGAATCGAGGAAGAGAGAGGGCCAAGAGTTTTGTCTCGACATGACCCCGGAGTGTCACGGACAGACCGATAAGGACGTATTAACCGATGAACTCATTAGGGGACCTTTATGGGTCATAAGGAGGACGAAAGGGAAAATGGTAAAAGTACCGTTAATGGTTGTGTCTTCAGCTTCATTTCACATACAGTCATGGAGAGTTTGACTTTTCATGTCTGAAGACTTTGTACGTACTTTTAGTGTACACTAAGAGTTATTTGACATCTAAGAGTGACTTCAAGACCTGAACAATCTTGGTCTGAGAGTGCCGGACGAGGTCTTAATTCCTGGTCTTGGAAGTAAAATTAGTATGCCCGTTCCAAAGATTCGGTGTCCAGGAAATAGAGAATTTTACCCCATCAAAATCTAGTGCATGAGACTTTGGAGAGACAAATGTAAATTAGAGGGAAAGTGAGATTAGGAGGGGTCGAGTTACTTTACTACAAGGTATTTTAACAGAGGAGATTAGGAACCCTTTCTTTCAACGATATGGTTTCACAAACGAAGGACGAAACGATAAGATGGTGTGTTGATCGGTATACACAACGAGTACAAAGTAGTAATAATATTAAAGAATTGTCAATGGATGGGTAATGTAAGGATTATCGGTGATTTCACTTTATAAAGATTAGAGAAGAGAAAAGACAGGAAAAGGATATAAAGTAAAAGAGAGGACGATACGGTATTAAACGAGTATGTAAAATTCACCTAATTTCAATAAGTGTAATTGTCGAAGTTAAAAAGATAGAGGTCAATTTATTACATGGATATATAAGTAGACAAGGAGGGAATAATGAAATATAAGTTCCTTTGTTTCTAGGTAGATCAGTTTGATACCAAAAAGTTCATCAGTACATACCTACACTCTCAACCTGGTATTTCTTTCGACTCACGACTTCTTAACGACGAAAAACTTGACACGACAACCTCTTCTGACAACTCTCAGGGAACCTGACTTTCTTCTAGGTTGGTCAGGTAGGACTTTCTTTACTCAGGACTTATAAGTAACCTTCCTGACTACAACTTTGATTTTGAGGTTATGAAACCGGTGGACTACGTTTCTTGACTGAGTCACCTTTTCTCGGACTACGACCCTTGTTAACTCCCACTCTTCTCTTCTCCTGTTGTCTCCTACTCTACCGACCTACCGTAGTGGTTGAGTTCCCTAAACTCAAACTCACTCGAGACCCTCAACCACTACCTGTCCCTCCGGACCTCACGACGTCTGGTACCCCAACGTTTCTCAGTCTGTACTGACTCCCTGACTTTACTAAGTTCTTTTTTCTGAAAGAGAGGAAGAACATAAGAATAAAAGAAAACGGATAGGATAGAAGTGGAAAATACGAACAAGATTACTGTTAAAGAGTAAGAGGTAAATTGACAAGGAAAGTTGGACATTAAAGTTCGGAAAGTAAAGGACCTCTTGAAACGGAAACTGGGTGAAGAAGTTCAAAGGTAGAAAATGAAAGGAAAACCCACCCGTCAGATATGAATGAACGATATGAATTGTTATACAACAAATGGGATTATTACTATTACTGTAAGAGGTAGCTAATAGAGGTTATCACGGTTTTGTGATCTAGTACAAGAAAAATTTCAGTAGTAGTGGGAGTTTATTGATTGTCGTCCACGTGAACAACTGATAAGAAGGAAGGAAGTTCAGAGAATAAGGTCACTAAGGTAGTCACGGAATGAAAAATAAAAATCCAAAACAAAAACATAAATTATAAGACTACTTATGTTGAATTCCTAAAACGAAAAAAAAAAAAAACAGAGGAAGGATTCCTAGAAATTTACATCCGTCAGAACGTCGTACAAATACAAGTCGTGGTTCGTGTTCCGGGTCCCCACCTCGATACGAACCCCTAAAAGTTTACTTAATACACTTAGTCTCATGACCACATAAAATACCGAGGGTACAAAGATGTAGAAGGTATAGACTTTAATAGGAGTATGAGTACTGAAGTCATGGTCGAGATACCCATCATAAAGGTTCGGTAAAAAATATCTAGACGGATCTCAGGGGTCAAGTTCAAGTTAAAAGGTTGAAACACGATCTGTAAAGTTGAATGGATACCGTATCAATTGAACTTCAGTTTTTACAGGTTTTGTTTTAGGTAAGGACACAACGGTTTTGGGTGAGATGAGAGACCTAAGATGACTATCGAGATTGCAGTAAAAAAAGTTGAAGAAACCGTATATTGTAATGTCGTATATTGTGATTTTATATATATTGTATATAATATATACTATAATACATTGTGGAATTCCATATGTCACACAACTTAACTTTGTAAAAACATAGTGTCGTTCTAATGTTGATTTTGGAGTCGATTGTAGAGGTAGTATGTTGTTCTAATAATAAGAAAAAACACACCACTCTAGTGAATTTTAGATAAGAGAATCGTTAAAAAATTTACATATTATACCATAACAATTGATATCAATGTTACGACACTAATCTAAGGACGTTGAATAAGGGGAAGATTGACCTTTAGACATAATAAACTGTACAGTGATAAGAGGGATGGAGGATTTGGTACATACGAGACCAACCTCCAACACTCATTCCCTTTCGACCTCCATCCAATTGATCCCGTCGCGTGAGTTACACTAACTGACCCCTCGTAAAAACCGAAAGAGATCAACCAAAACTCAACCTTCGTCCTCTGTTTGTAATTGTTTCAACCATTAGTGAGTGAACTTTTATAGGACTTCATGACCTGAAAGGATTGGTGTGACTCGGTTGACTACGGTTTCAACACCGAACCTGAGGATCCGAATAACTAGCCTCGAAATTACAGTATGTACCAGAATAACAACCGGTGAATACTGAGGTGAATACAGAGAGTACTGAGCAAAAAGAGGAGGTTAGTACCCCTTCAAGTTGAATAATTCACTCGGTAAATATTATGTAACTACTTACAAACAATTATGTTGTTTTAAGATTAAGGTAACCGTGGGACTCTTAATAATACACCGATATTTACGTATTATTTCAACATTAAAGACGTCGTACGTCCGAGGCAGTACCAAGTAACTGCGATCTCGCACCCGAGCCATCAACACCGCGTACCCGAATCAACGAGGTCCGTACACCTTAGAAGGTCCTGGTCCTTAGCTTGGGTACAGGGAACGTAACCGTCACGACTTCAATGACTTCGGGTGGTCGGATCTCGGACACCAGGTGTTGTTCTCTTCGGTCGTGTTACTCTTCGGGTGTATAGTGTTCCTTCTCATCGGAGGAGACCGGTGTTGATCCCTTTCTAACGTGTTTCGTTGTTTCTGGATGACATCTGTTTTTATTCCATTTATTTATAATTTATTTATTTTTTCTTTTGGTTGTTCTTGGATCACCTATCGTTACCTTGAGACGAATTACAATACGCTGTAGGACCTACCCTCTCCTCAAACCCCCTCTTACCTATGTACATATATTCAAACTTAGGGAACGACAAGTGAACCATGATAGTGTTGTACCAATTACTCGATATAGAGTTATTTTTCGATTTTTTTACTTCTACCCTATTAAACTCATGATTGTTTTATTATTTCAACTGTAAAAATACTTAACTCAAAATACATGGTTTCATGTAAAAACAAATTGTAGTTTTTACAAAAATAACTTGTAAGAATACAGAGGATCAATAGTTGACAAGTTATACTTTGTATAAGTTTGACGTAATTTCTATTAAATTAAACAGAGTTATGAATTCTAAAAAAGGGGTACTAAGATACTCCCTTTTATAGAAAGAAAATTTATGATCCAAAGAAATAAAGAATTGATCTTTTGGGGGCCTTATAAAAGTGTGAAGAGGTGGAAAAGATAATGTATCCGATCTGCAACAATTCATTTTCTCTAGATGGGTCTAGATTACGTTGATGAATCGGGTAAACATGTGAGAACTGTTGACGGATTATTTTTATCTCTCTTTTTTTCTAAAAAAAGAAATTATACTAAAGATATTAGAAAATAAGTTATCGTATCCTCTATATAAAATGGTCACAAACTTCTTTAAAAATCAGTACAGGAACAAGAGTGTTAATCGTACATAAATAACTTGTAGATAGTACATAGATTTATATTATAGTCTGTTGCCCTTTGTGTTTCGTAATGGAGAAAAAAATACTACAAAACAATCTCTTCTGCGAATCAAATCTCTTCGGTCAGATAATCTAGTTACAATTTGTTATTTCCTCCTCTTTTACACATATTTTTCTGTTTTATATACCATGTTTATGTTGAAAACATGTATCTCCCTGTCCCCTCCTTTTTCGTCTTGAAATAAATCTCCTTTTGTTTGAACCCTAGTTTAGGATCGACATAGTACAGATCGTTCAGTAAATTGAATGACTCCGCAGTAATTATTAATATTAACTGTTATTATTACTACCATCGTTTGTGTATACTCCTAATGTACACAAAGTCCTAAAAAGTATACGATCAGTTAAATTAGCCAGAAGGTTTGTTGAGATTCACCATCTATGAATATAGATAAAATATTTATTTAATTGACTCCTTGTGTCTTTATTCCTTGAGTTCCTGTATCTAGATCAGTCCTCTCCTCAGACCATTACTATATCAGAGTAACCAGTGGTATTAAATAAACTTTCTTAAATTTCCTGGAGATACCATTGACTGAGAACCATGGACAGGGGTGTTTATAGGTAAACAAAGGAAGATTGACTCATGGTCAATGGTACGTACGAAGAGGTGGAAGTCTCATATAGTCTTACCGACTTCCCCAACTAACATGTGTCTATAGACCCGGGACGGGGGTATCAAAGACTAAGACATGACCCCTGACGTCAGGTTTTAAAACTTAAAGATTGTTCTAGGATCCCGGACGACGACGACGTCGTGGGACGAAACTCTTGGTGACTCAAACATGAATGATTGTCTTAGTGTGAATAGACCAGAACCGGAGAATTCAAGATTTAGATTACTTTAAGACAAAACTCTTGTTTTATTTATGTTATCTAATCAATCGTTTATCTTTGTACGGGTACATTCAATAAATGTAAACATTATTAGTTTATACCAATTTTGAATATTTTATTTTGGGTTTACCTTTGTTTTGGGTCAACCGATTTACATGGTATGGTTAGTGAATGACACCCTATCAAATATTATAAAGATGAAAAACTTTATGTAAATATTTATTCTTAGTACCTCGTTTATAACAAGATATTAGAAAAAAAGGGTATCACGTTAGATAGTTTTAGTAAAAGACAAGACGATGTTATACTCAAGGTATTCTCGTCTCTAAAAACAAAGGAAACACCTACTTATACAAACTTATACAAAGTATAACTTGTCAACTATTGATCCTCTGTATTACAAGTTAGATTCATAAATCCTGTCGTAGATTGTACATCTTCAACAAGGGTTTACAAACGTACAGAGTAATAAAGAAAACCAAATGTCCTTAATGACTTAAATTTTTATATTTACCAAATGTCGAAACCTAACCATAATGGTTTACTGGAGGTCCTTCTGATCAGAGGGGAGAGTGGTCGGACCCCCTGAACACGTGTACAGAGAAGGAGGATTTGTGGGGACGTAGTCGGTTATCATTGTAAATAAAGATACACAAATAGTATACAACAAAAAGTTTAAAATCGTAGAAATTTTACTCCTACATATGTGTTACCTCATAAAATCAAAACAAAAAAACAAAAAAAAGGAAAACATGTTGAGATATTTTATTACTAAAGAAAATATTAAGGTAGTGTAAAATCCTTTTTTTTTAGGTCACTGTGTATTTAGAATCACGACGTAAACATTTGTGATCAGTATTAATGAAGTTTTCGATAGATTATGACAATTTTAAAACTTTCTGGTGACCTTGTGATCCACTACTTACAACAGTATCCGACGACTAATTGAAGGACTCTTTATAGAATGAAAGGCACACGACTGACTCCTTAGTTTTGTTCTCCTGGACAGAATTACTGATGTTTAGTTATAATACATAGGACACGAAATTTTTCTATCCGCTATTTCTCTTGTACAATGTTCTAAATTTAATTTTTTTTTTTCTGAAATTTTATTCTTGTACAATTCTTTATTTACTTTTATACAATTATGTCTACGTTGGTTTAGGGACATTATAAAGGTACCCTTCTTTTATATACTTCAGAAATTCTCTTCTGTCGAGTCAACCATTTCTTGAGAGGACGTTACGTCTTTTAGGACCAAACTAAGGACCCAGTCCTTCTAGGGGACCTCTTCCCTCTCAGATGGGTGAGGTCATAAGAACCCGAAGGGAACACCGACTCGGCCATTTCTTAGACGGACGTTACTCCCTCTGAATCCAAGTCAGGGACCCAACCCTTCCAGAGGACCTCTTCCCTTTCCGATGGGTGAGGTCATAAGACCGGACCTGTTAAGGTACTTGACATATCGGGTACCCCAGTGTTTCTCAGTCTGTACTGACTCACTGAAAGTGAAAGTGAAATGACTTAAATAGACTGTATACGATATTACCGTCACAACTAAAATGAGAGTCTATAATTTTGATTATAGTATAGACCACCCGATGTCAGGTACGCCAGTGTTTCTCAGTCTGCGTTGACTGGTTGATTCTTATCGTGTTATTGTAGTCTATTTTGATAACATACAAAAAAGTGGTAATGGATTAAAAGTTATAAAATTTAGAAATTTTCATTTATAAGTAAACCAGTCAATGAATCTTTATTCTTTCTACTTTACTACACCTAACGAAGTATTACTTATTCGTATTCTTACCAGTTCAAGTAATCACTATGTATGTTTTTAAAAATTTAGACTATTAAAAAAATGGTGTTTTGACTTTTATAGAATAACCTTACTTTATAATTAAAAAAAGGATTCGGAGGCAAAGAGGTTTACCCTATGTTTCTCAAGTATGGAGTAACGGTCTTGGTTACCTATATTACGTACATTTCACACATCTTTTCAATCTCACATATTGTTCATAAGTTGTTTATCGTTGATAGAGTGTTACTGTAACTACTAATTTTATAAATCTTTTAATTAGATACACGGACGAGCTTCGAAATTAAAGAGAAAAGTACAAATGAAGACATTAATTGTCTCCTAAGTATCGTCATCACCATATTAACGGGTGGAAGTATTTGTACCTGTATCTTTTCTTTTTTTTTTTAATCGAAGGAAAGGTAACGACACTTTCCCCCTTCCTTACGTTTATACATATCCATATGGTTTCTAATATAGATATAAGTGGAGACGTTTCCAAATTAATGAGTCGTTAAAAAGAGTAACTCCTTTCCCTTTGCACAAAACAACAACGATAAAAAAGGAACCTAAAACTATCAGTCAATTCCTGAGGAACATTCGCTTATACTACTCTTACCCCAAACTTCGTTCTCCCTTACGGAGACTTCCTCTACAACTCTCATACCCTCCCTTAATAACGTCTAATGTTCTTTCAACCTCCTGTTTACGGTTCACTAACTCGTATCCCGTAAGGGTCCCTCGTGGGAGTTCTTGGTTCCCTCAAGAGGATTCTTTCCTCTCTTAAGAGACAGGATTTTCAGTCTGGATTCCTTCTTGGTTTCACTTCCATCACCTCCTTCCGGTCGGTAAAAGGTGGACTAGTAATCAGAAACAACCCAACTTTAAGAGCTCATTAGACAGTGAACCTCTTTAACAAAGAAGAAATTGTGGCGTACGGTGGTTGACTGACACGTCCTTCTCACGGGAAATACTTAATCAAGTCATAGGAAAAGTAATGAAAGGTTTTCGTAGATGAAGGGTTTCTGGACGTCGATCTCATTTCCACCACCCTCACGACAGGTAGGTGACTGCATCACATCCTACTGTAGCCATGTACCTGTCACCTACCGTCCACTATTGTGTCAGTAATGTTAAGATGTCGTAAAGACACGTACTTTCTACAGTCAAGTCATACTTGGTTAAATCTTAGTTTCTTCCTTGTGAACTATCAGATCTCAGTTTTTATTTTTACTTGTAAGTTTCTATTTATATAAACTCTATAAAGGAATCTGTGTTTACAATCTCACAGAACGGTCAAGAGTTCTACTCGTCACATTATCTTCATTCCTTTTTGTGGTAAGGTTAATCGAGGTAACGGTTTATAAAACAGGAAACCTCAAACACACATTAGGGCACTTGTATGTACAGGAAACGTCCTCAAACACAAATTGATCCTTTTTTACATAAACATGAAATCTTGTGTATATAAATACATACACGTTTCCTTATGTACACATGTAATAAATAGTGACACGAATTCAATTTATCCATAATTAAATATATCTAACACAAATAAGATTCGGAACCAGTTTACGGTTCGAATTTTATATCCATTATAATTTTCATAGAAATCACTTATGAAAGACTCGTCTCTCCGGTCTATTTTATTTGTCGTACTATTGTCTTATTAGGGACTTATTAAGAATAGACTCACAAGATGTACCATGTGTACATAATATGTATTTGTGTAAATATATCAGTTATTTTATAAGTCTCTATATGAAAGGTAAACGAATTACAAAGAACTTCTCTACTACAGTGTAATATAGTAGAGATATAAAAGATAACATGTAAAATATCTTTTGGAATATAAGAGAAGATAAATCTCTCCAACTACCATTGACAATTATGTGTCTTTATATGAAATTTTACGGTGATCGTGAAGTGAAAGTGAAAAGTTAAAGGACGTAACCGCTTCCTTTACCGTTGGGTGAGGTCACAAGAACGGACCTCTTAGGGTCCCTGCCCCCTTGGACCACCCGACGACAGATACCCCAGCGCATCTCAGCCTGTGCTGACTTCACTGAGTCGTCGTCGTGAAGTATATATTAAACACTACAATCGTACTGATCGTACTGAAAGGGTTCTGATCGTTTTACATGTTTTTTACTAACTAACGATTAGAAAGTACTTAGTCACTGTTTAGTTTTCGACTTTATTATATCAGATCCTATACCAAATTATATTCTGAAACAACACACGATCAGGTATAAGAAGTTTGGTTCTAGATTTAACGGAATTCTCCTGATACATATACTTAACCTGTCACTTAACTTGATAATAATCGAATTTAAGTAAAATAAATAAATAAAAAATGTAAAAATAAAAATGAAATAAAATGAAATGTTATTTATACACCTATATATATATATATATTTTGTGTAAGACGGGAGTTAAATTTTTTTACAGTAAGTCTAATAGTTAATCATATATACTATAATAAGTGTTAGTGTCTTGAGTCATGTGTTTTAATTAGTACTTTAAACATAGGTAATAAAACCATTCTAATAGGACGATACTTCATTGACCTACCCAGTCTCTTTCTTTTATGGAGTCTGGCTCTTTCGCTCATAAATCGGCCTTACCTCTACGTTCCTGAAGACAGTTTCATCGACCTTCACTCTTCGAGAGTCACCAGAGAGTTTTTGATTGTTTTAACTCTTCTGTCTTTTGTCGGGAATTTGTGTACGGGTCAGAGGTTGTAACTTCCCCCCTTCTTCCGTTCCTCTTTCTATTTTTAGTATGAATTCTCGTTTTTCACCCTTTTCTCTTTTGTATATTGGTGGAGGTAACGACTTATAGTCGGGTAGGTTTGCTCTTACCCCTTTTCGGGATCGAGACTTTTTTCAATTTTTACAAATGATGATATCATATTATTGTCGTACAATTAATACGACTTACTCCTTATAAAAGATACATTTTCACTGTCTTTTCAATGTCCGGGACCAAATTTAAAGTGAATCCTTATTTCTTGATCAGGGTATATAATCGGTATTTTTTTTCCTTTGTTTTTATGATTTCAACGAAGTCCTACTGTAAGAAACTCATACCTAATAAATACTACTAATATCTTTATTAAGTATGAATCTCTTGATGAATACTCGTTTGTATAGTATGTCAACGTTTTTGATTTCATCCCCTCTTAAAATATTTCGATCCCTTTCAGTTGTCTCCCTTCATACCGTCTTGTCAGTTCTGTATTCCTGTCATTTTTTTTTTTTATTTTTAATCACGAACACCCCTTTTTTACAGTGACTATTACTACCTCTTTCTTTAAACCAAGTTCTCACGTTCACCCCTTTACTTTGTCCACCTGTTCTTTCTCTCCGTTGTCTTTATGTATATAAACATTTCGACCGTCATTTTATCTCTTCATTATTATATATATTATCTTACCTGTTACTGTTTGTGATTTAATCATCACAACCATTTTCTTATGTGACGACGACGATTGAGCGAAGTCAACACCGGCTGACACACTGGGGTACCTGCCGTCGGGTGGTCCGAGAGGGTAGGGACCCTAAGAGGTCCGTTCTTGTGACCTCACCCAACGGTAAAGGAAGAGGTTACGTACTCTCACTTTTCACTTTCACTTCAGTGAGTCAGCACAGGCTGAGAATCGCTGGGGTTCCTGACGTCGGATGGTCCGAGGAGGTAGGTACCCTAAAAGGTCCGTTCTCATGACCTCACCCCACGGTAACGGAAGAGACTTTCTCACGTGTAGCAAGGGATTTAAAGAAATGATAAGTTTGATTTTAAAAAAACAACACGGTATCAAAAGTAATAAGGACGATGAGTATATTTCCAATTCACGGTCTTTTGTATACACAGACTTCTGAAAAAAGGATGTTTGATAATATATCAGTCCTAAAGTTCTAAAGTCGTTGAGATTTCTTTAAGGTTTACCGAGAGAATCTTTAGTCTAAAGTACCATCGAATAAGACAAGTGGATACGATATTAAGTGAAAACGGTAGAATTCAATATAAGTAGTCTTTTACGGACTCTACTATTTTCGGAAGCCAAAATACGGTTATTCAAGTCCACTAAATAAGGTGTCTTTGCTTTCTTGATTATATTTCGTTTATTTCCTTATTCGTCAGTTTTTTATGTCGTGTCACACTTTTCATGGTATTACCTTGTTACCCTTTTTTCTGTATCCTTTAGTTGAGACAATTGTTCTTAGTCCCTCCACCGTAAATCTAACCTATCCCTAACTTTTTGTATCCTTGATAAGGTTCACATCTGTAACCTTTTCCGAAAGATCCATCTTTTTAGTGTACGTTTTTCCATACCTTTAGACTCCTTTATCGTACTAAGTTTTTCACTGTTTTCAAAACACATGACCAACGAATTTACGTCCACCTCAGATAGTTTTTCCAAATCTTTTCGTAGGGTTTAAAGTACGTAGAAACATTTACTGATTCGTACACGTTCTGCACTTTAAGAGTTTGACTAATGAACCAATATCCTTATGTAAAGGAGAGTTGGTATATGTGAACGGTATACCGATTTAATTAACTAAAACGGTTCTAATAGGTTAATTACTTATGACCTTGAACCTAGGGATGGATCCGTGACCAGGGACATAATATGACGGAGAGACAATGTGACTCTAAAGTCATCTCTTGTGGACAAGATACAGAGGTACTCTTAAGTTTAAAGGGTACAACTTTATTGTATAAAATATGATAAAGGGTTTATACAAAGTACTTTATGATTAGGATCTCAATAGACCAACCCTTTACCAGTTTATTCAGACCTTTGAGCAGTGGTTTTATAAAAGAACCTCTACGTGTTCACTACGAGTAAAGAAATTTCAAGAGTTTTGAGACTGTTTTTACTTCGGATAAATTAATAAAATTTTCTCATAATACTGGGTAAAGTAAGACAACTCAATAAAAGTTGACCAAAGTTGAAATAAACCCCAATAATACGAAGATTAACGAGAATTGTAGAGTGACTTACTGAGTAACTCTTCACAATTAGTTCCCACTTTATTGACTTAGAAAATGAGTAATTTTTAACCGAATTGGTAATGTCTGTAATAAGATGTTTCTTTTCGTAGGTGTGATTCCTACTTGAGATCGAGACTTTTTAGAGTATACATAGTACGTCCACTTATTTTTACTATCTTGAGAAAGTGGTCGTCTATCTTAAAAGAATAAGAAGAAAACGATTACCTCTAAGAGAAATAAAGAAGTGAAAGAAGAATAAAGATCCAGGACACTGTTTGGAATAGGACAGTAATGAGGAATTGGAGGAGAGGTGAAAACCGGAAAGGGTTTATGACGAGGACTGAATTAGTGGTGTAGAGTTAAAGGACGACTATAAGTCTCCTAACTTGTGTGTCCATCTTTCATATCAGTATCCTGGAACTCTACTTTATTTTTAGTTTTACTTGGATCCGCATAAAGTCAAATTACCAATGAATTAAACAGTGACAGTTGAAGACTACTGGTCGGGTACGTAAGAAGTAGAAGTTCTGAGAATAGAGAAAACATTTTGAAGAACTTGGTAGTGACGTGTCATTCAAACAGTCTGAAGGACCCTGTTTACTTAAAAACTACAACACACAACAGAGACGATGAAATACTGGGTAAAACTTGAGTTTGTTTTTTCGACGAGCTCAAACGGAAATTCTTCACAACTTTGACCTCGGCTAATATGTCTCACTTCATTCGGTCTTTCTTTTTGTGGTCATGTCATATGATTGTGTATATATACCTTAAATCTTTCTACCATTCTATTGGGACATACGCTCTGTCGTTTTCTCTGTGTCTACATATCTTACCTCAAAACCTGAGACACCCTCTCCCTCTCCCACCTTACTAAACCCTCTTACCGTGACTTTGTACATATGATAGTACATTCTTTGCTTAGCGGTCAGATACAAGCTATGTCCTATGTCCTACGAACCCCGACCACGTACCCCTACTAGGTCTCCCTACTATACCCCACCCTCCACCCTCCCCCCAAGTCCTAACCCTTGAGTACATGTGGGTACCACCTAAGTACAGTTACATTACGTTTTGGTTATGTCATAACATTTCCTTTTATTTCATTTTTATTTTTACTTTTTTAATTTTTTTTTAATTTTTTTCCTCACAACGTAAGTTATACGGTCGGTTAAACCTTTTAAGTTGTCACCGGTGTTCTGACCTTTTCCAGTCAAAAGTAAAATTAAGTCTTCTTCCCGTTACGGTTTCTTACAAGTTTGATGGTCTGTTAATGTGAGTAAAACGTACGATCATTCCAATGTGAGTTTTAGGAAGTTTGATCCAAAGTCGTCATGTACTTAGTTTTTGAAGGTGTGCATCATCGACCCAAATCTTTTCCGTCTTCTTGGTCTCTAATTTAACGGTTGTAAACAACCTAGTATCTTTTCCTTTCCCCTAAGGTATTTTTGTAGATGAAGACGAAATAACTAATACGATTTCGTAAAATGACACAGTTAAAGTTTTTTAACACCTTTTAAGAATTTCTCTACTCTTATGGTCTGGTGGTATGGACAGAGGACTCTTTATACCTACACCCAGTTCTTCGTTGTTTTATCTTTGAATGTACCTTGTTAACTGACCAGTTTTGACACTTTTATCATGTTGTTCCGACATATAACAGTGGAACGAATAAATTGAATACACGTCTTATGTAGTACGTTTTAAGATCCGACCTACTTAGTGTTCGACCTTAATTTTAACGGTTCTTTTTATAGTTGTTGGAGTCTATGTGTCTACTATCGTGAGATTACAGTCTTTCACTTCTCCTTGATTCCTCAGGGAATTACTCCCACTTTCTCCTCGTACTCTTTCGACCGAATTGTGTGTTGTAAGTATTTTGATTCGTATACCGTAGACCAGGGTAGTGAAGTACTGTTTATCTTTTTCATCTTTGTGACTGTCTAAAATAAAAGAACCCGAGGGTTTAGTGACGTCTGTCACTGACGTCCGTACTTTAATTTTCTACGAACGAGGAACCTTCCTTTCGATACTGTTTGGATCTGTCACATAATTTTTCGTCATTGTAATAAAATGGTTGTTTCCGAGTATATTAGTTTCGATACCAAAAAGTTCATCAGTACGATACTTATACTTTTGACCTAGTATTTCTTACGACTCGTGACTTCTTAACTACGAAATCTTAACATCACGACCTCTTCTGAGAACTCTCAGAGAACCTGTTACTCTTCTAGTTTGGTCAGTTAGGATTTCCTCTAGTTGGACTTATAAGTAACCTTCCTGACTACGATTCGACTTCGAGGTTATGAAGCCGGTGGACTACCCTTTTCGGTCGAGTAAACTTTTCTGGGAATACGACCCTTCTAACTCCCGTTCTCCTCTTCTTACGCCGTCTCCTACTCTACAAATTTGTCGTAGTAGTTGAGCTACCTCTACTCAGACTCGTTTGAGGTCCTTTATCACTTCCTGTCTCCTCGGACCCTATGACGACGGGTACCCTATCGTTTCTCCACCTGTACTGAAGCGTTGACTTGTTGTCGTTTGGTTGGAAGTACCTGATTTACAGAGTGTTGGACGTATGGGAGGTTTGGAGTGGATCGAATCTGTTTTGTAGTGTTCTGAGAAAATCTAGAGGAGATGTCTACTGTGAAAACTGTTTACCTAGTGATATCATTACCGACGAATTCTATAAAAAATCTTTATCTCTCGATCTCAACGTATCAAAATTGGTCAGTCATGGTGTCTGGTGAGTTGATCTGGACACACTTAAAAATTATCTACTGTAAAACAGAAGTCCCCTGGTTTTCGAGGTGGGAGTCGAGTACACTTAGTAAAAGGTTAGTACAGGGTACTTCTTCGTATATAGGTTATTCGGACCTGTCTTATATCTAATGAGGTGGAAAAAGGAACGGAGGTTAGTAGAAAGGGGTGAGTCTGGTAGAACGAAGAAATAGGGTGTCTACATGGTTCAGGGAGTGGAAACCTCTCTGTTTAAACTTTGAATAAGGAGGTAGAGGAGTAACCGATGGAGTACTTATTTGGGAAAGAGACGACGTGTGGAACTGTAGAGTTGTAAGTCGAACGACACGTAGTCTGTTTGTCTAAACCAAGTCATTGTTGTACGGATCCCAGTACGTATATTATGTTTAAACTTGAACAAAACTTTATCAGTAAAAGACTGACGATTAAGTCATGGGCTCACCAGATATGACACTATTCGTTGTCTCTGTTCCTTCCCCCTATTTTATCGTAAGACGGAGGACTCGTCCTGACACGTCAAGTGGATTCGGTTACCGTTGAAGTAACAATCCTGAGCATGACGGTTGTAAGAGTGGCAAGAGTGCTGTAGTTCTCAGAGTGTTGATTTCGGGGACGAAGGTGGTACTGTGTCCGTACGTTCTTATGCTCAAGTCCCAGTAGCTAAGTATTTACCGAAAAAATGGGGTGACATCTCGATTTAATTTCGGGAAGATATAGGAGAACCCATTTTAAGGAACATATCAATGTATTGGACGTGATGACATATACAATCCTCCCTTTTCCCCATTTACTCTTTCTCCCCATACTCTCGGTTTATGTCTTCCCTCCCCTTTCGGACCAGAAAATATAAAAGAGATCGGACTTAAGTAATATTAATCACTAGTGTTTTAGAGAGAATTACGGAGGTAAAAAGAGACTCGAACCACTCGTAGATATACTCATAATGAAACTCAAGAACTAGACCATTTAACGAATAGAGACAATGTAAATAAATAAAAAAATTCCAAAATAGAAAAAGAAAAACAGAAACAGAAAAATTACAAAACAGTACTAACGACGTCCAAGTAACCTTCTGTTCCAACCTAGGAGTCTGACGACCGACACTCCAGGTAGTACGGGTGACACCCGTGTGACCACCAGTCCCGATGGAGGACCGAAAGGATACCGAGCTAGTGTTTATGACACCACACGATCATCTGTCCGACCGGGGGTAGGACAGATAGACATTCCGGACCGACGTCGAAAACCCTCGTGAGATTACCCACCAAGAAAAGGGGTCTCTGTCTCGATGAAATCTCTCTGTAGGTGTGTTCGATCCCCAGGACGATTCCACCCGACACACCCCCAGACGAAACCTCTAACGTGTCACAATCCATTCCACTTCTCACTTTCTTTACAGTGGACGGTCGTGACCGGGTCAATCCAACTTTCTCTCACTTTTTTTCCCGACCAGTGGTCACGAAGACGGGGTCTCCTTCAAGAGGGTCTAATGACGGGGAGACCGCGTATGGGACTTCAATTACTTAGAGGAACGTATTGGGTCACCGAAAGATTAGACATTGAGACGTGACTCTGAATCTCACTCCCTCCCTCAAACACACACTAGGGAAGTTCTCGTCTCAGAATTCTTCCGAAGGGGGTCATCGGGAGGCCTAAAGGGTTTGCATTCAGGGTGACAAAAAGTTTCTGTCCACCAGACCACCGAATAAAAGGACTACGTACGTGGGACCCGATCTCTCGGGTCACATTCCGAACCGACGGAACGAAGAGTTGTCCCGAAGACACTAAAATCTTCGGAGGGTCTCCTCCTAAAACTGTAGAACGTTGTTAAGACTGAAAGGACACAGAGACGGGAAAAATGGACAGACCTGTACACAAAAAGAAATATAAACATTTTCTAGACAAAACACTCAGAAGTCCATTAAGAATCTCTGTCAACAAGATATACCTCGAAGTCAAAACGACACAGACAGCTCCGTTCCAGACATAGAAGGATAAAACGGTTGAATTATGTTTTGGACTCACAGTCATAAAAAACTAAGTTTCACGGGGGACTGGACGTTAAATCGAGGAGTTTAAAGAACCAGGAATTGTGGTGGGGAGTTTGATTTGTGAAAACTTGACTATTTACTTTTATTATGGCAAGATCATAGTCCTAATCTCGTCACACCTATAAGTCTTATTTACGGATGGGACTCTCATGACAATAGATTATTACGACACCAGCCCAAAATCTCATAATAAATCACGGATGTAGAGATGTATAATTAATAATGGCGTGAAGATCTTAGGATATTGTCCTCCGTAAGGGACTCACGAGTGTAAGGTCCGTGTTCCCACTCGTCGTGAGAGTAATGGATACTCTGGGTACTGTCACGGCGTGTAGTCCCTGGTGGTGTACTTCGGGAAAGTGTCTTTTCCCTCCGATTCGGGACTTTTCCTGTGTATGACATGTGTTCCGGTGAGTGAGGGGAAATCATTTATCGATGTAAACCTGAACCCGACTTCAGGTACGTGAGTACAGAAGAACCTGGAACTCTTCGTAATTCTATCAGATTCGAAAGAACTCGGTCTAAACCTGGGACGATTAAGAAGTCATAGATGTCATAGGGGAAATCCTCGAAAAAATAGTATCCGATTAAGAGGATAAGATTGGAGGTACAGAGAGTCAAAGAAAAAGAGTATAAGAATAGAAATTGGGGTACACAAAGTAAGACTCATCAAAAGGTTTTAAATAGAAGATTAAATAACTAAAAGATAAATTAAAAGAAATAGATACTAAATTGGGAGTAAAGATTTTAAGTTTGACAATACTTAGTCGTAAAACTGTTAAAGACATTTGAATCTTTGAGTAAAGAGATATGAAGGTAATTATAACCTTTTATGTTTTCTTATATACGATGGTAAGTGTTATCTTTTTTATCAATATTTTATACACCAGTAATTAACTTATATCTTACCGATGTCTGAAATACTTTGTTTAATATTTGATAACTTACTGTAATTTCTTTTGGACTTATCTCTTTATATACTATAATTAATTGGTTTAATTGTAACAATTATAGAGGATTTAACGGAGATTTAATAATTAAAATTAGAAACCGAATTAAGAAACTATTACAAATTTTACGTGAGACTCAAATTCGTGTACTCAATGTCTACTTAAAAATTTTGGGACTTCGAACAATTGATTCCTGACGAAAATAAAACACAGTATACGTAGACCCTATATGTTTAACTATTGACTTTCTTTTGAGTGTCTCCATGTTTTCTCGTGTTCATGTTTCCCTGAAAGATCGGTTCAGAAACATTGTGTTATTAAACTCTTCCATTATTACTTGAAAATTAGACTCTGACTTATTACTGTCCCCTCTTATGTCACCTGTGTAAATCATTCAGTAATTCAAAACCACCTTTTGAATGTGAGGTCGTACAATGAAAGAAATGTTACTTTTATACGTTTTTATTATTTGAGAAGGAGACACCTATAATGAGTGGTTAGTGGTGAGTAAGTAAGTGAGGACAGACGACGAGTCCGGTCAAAATTACTAATCCGTGTAGTGTCTCTTATTTGCAAGATCAGTCCGCGTGACTGTGACACTTCCCTCAGTAAAACACGACACACTCTTTATAGATCGTCGCAGACACCGTAACATCTCCTTTCTCACTACTTGTATCCTCCTTCGTCCGTCTACAGTTTTGTTAGTTTGTTGGTTTTTCGAGAGCGGATGTTTCTTGTAGCTGACAAGGAAAATTACAAGAAAGAAGGGAATAGGAGTCCGACTTAGAGTGGTCGGCACGGTTCATAAGATATTGATGTCGTCTTGACAAGTAGGAAGACAAAAGTAAGTGACTGACTCTTCAATCTTTATATATTTTTAAGGGAAGCATGATTTTAAATTACTTATCAAGGGTTCACCTTTTCACAAAAAGGGAAGGAGTGTTTTACACTTGATCGAACGGTTTAAAATAGTCGGACAGAATATTTATCCTCGACACCATTTCTATGTAACCGATCACTCCAATGTCTAAAACACACACACACACAAAGTATTATATAAACCAACAAGTCAAGTCAAGTCAACGAGTCAGTACAGGTTGAGAAACACTGGGGTACTTAACGTCGTGTGGTCCGGAGGGACAGGTAGTGGTTGAGAGCCTCAAGTGAGTCTGAGTACAGACAGCTCAACCACTACGGTAGGTCGGTAGAGTAAGAGACAACAGGGGAAGAGGAGGACGGGGATTAGGGAGGGTCGTAGTCTCCGAAAAGGTGACTCAGTTGAGAAGAGTACTCCACCGGTTTCATGACCTCAAAGACGAAATCGTAGTAAGGAAGGTTTCTTTAGGGTCCCGACTAGAGGAAGTCTTACCTGACCAACCTAGAGGAACGTCAGGTTCCCTGAGAGTTCTCAGAAGAGGTTGTGGTGTCAAGTTTTCGTAGTTATGTGGTCTCAAGTTTTCGTAGCCACGAGTCGACAGAAGTGTCAGGTTGAGAGTGTAGGTTGTACTGATGACCTTTTTGGTATCGGAACTGATTTACCTGGAAACAACCGTTTCATTACAGAGACGAAAAGTTATACGATAGATCCAACCAGTATTGAAAGGAAGGTTCTTCATTCGCAGAAAATTAAAGTACCGACGTTAGTGGTAGACGTCACTAAAACCTCGGGGGTTTTTATTTCAGACTGTGACAAAGGTTGCAAAGGGGTAGATAAAGGGTACTTCACTACCCTGGTCTACGGTACTAGAAGCAAAAGACTTACAACTCGAAATTCGGTTAAAAAAGTGAGAGGAGAAAGTGAAAGTAGTTCTCCGAAAAATCAAGGAGAAGTGAAAGACGGTATTCCCATCACAGTAGACGTATAGACTCCAATAACTATAAAGAGGGTCGTTAGAACTAAGGTCGAACACGAAGAAGGTCGGGTCAATCCCACTGAAAAAAAGAATCAAGTACCATATCGATTTCGATAGATTGTTAATAAGATTTTTAGATTTATAAAATTAACTAATTATTGGGTTTTAATACTATCTTTTTTATGTTACGACCTTTTATTTTGTTACTTTAGGTCAGGTCTTTTGTTCGTTTCTTTTTAGTTCTCAGTTGACTAAGTCCCAGTTATGTGACTTCCTATTTTCTAAATTAAAACATATATATATACTATGTCTCAAATTATTAAATGTCAGGTGAGGTCATGAGAACGGACCTCTTAGGGTACCTACCTCCTCGGACCACCCGACGTCAGGTGACCCAGAGATCCTCAGCTGTGTTGACTCGCTGAAGCAAAAGTGAAAATAAATAAAAAAAAATTAAATAAAAAATTAAAATAAAAAAAAATAAAAAATTTGAAATTTTAGAAATTAAGAATACACGCAAGGGTTTGTACTTGGGGGGAGGGTGGAGGGAGGGGTATTGTAGAGAGACCCAGTAGGGGCACGTGGTCGGGGTTCGTACGACGTAGGACGTAGTCTGTATCTGACCGCTAAGTTAAGAATGTACTATCATATGTACAATCTTACGGTAAGAGGGTTTAGTAGGGTGGGAGAGGGAGAGGGAGACTCAGGTTTTCAGGTAATATGTGTAGACACAGAGAAAGGGACAGAACGTATGTCCCAGCAGTAACGGTAGAAGGATTTAAGGTATATATACACAATCATATGACATAACCACAAAAAGAAAGACCGAATGAAGTGAGACATATTAGCCGAGGTCAAAGTAGGTAGAGTAGTCTTGACTAAGTTTACTTAAGAAAAATTGCCGACTCATTATGAGGTAACACATATACATGGTGTCGAAAGAATAGGTAAGTAGACGACTACCTGTAGATCCAACAAAGGTACAGGA